>OZ014429.1:850586-1450586 GCA_963966015.1 Aphidecta obliterata | reverse complement strand
GAACCATAGAAACCATAGAAAATTGTAACTTTTGAACGGAAAGGCCTAGGAACTTGAAATTTTCAGGGTGGGTTTGGATCGCGAATATCGTGGTCACGTTCATCAATAAGCAAAATGAGACTAGGGGTTCCGTAAATATGGCCGTTCAAAATATTTTTTTCCAGATAGTTTCGGAACCACTGATCGGATTGGAATGAAATTATGCATCTAGCTGAGGAATAATGTATTCAAACTACGTGCAAAATTTTGTCCAGACCGCATCACCAAGACCATAGATACCTTAGAAAATTCTAGCGAATTATCGAAACAAAATTGATCAGCTGAAGCACTGACATGAAGTCTGGAGTTTCGCCTAAGTTTCAGAATTTTTTTGACAGCTGTCAAAAATTCCTTCAATTGGTTTCTACAACTGGAAAATGCGAATCTACCTACAAGGTGCATGTACGAGTGCTCAAAAGCTCCTGCCTTCACGGCAGTGCTCTTCGTAATTTTTGATAAGTAGTTCGTTTATAAACTTAGAGATCTTATGACTAGGGGAGTTGATAGCGGAAGCAATAGGTATGATGCTTTTATTAGGTTTATGTAGTTTAATTAGACTATAAAGTTTTGGTGAATGTGGATTTTTCTCTTTTAGTGTATGTAGCGATTCGTTGAATTTCTGCAAAGTTGGGAGGGAGACTTTAAGAGTATTATTCACCCTGTCAGTGAACCTCAACAAAGGACTATTCCTACATTTTTTAACATTATTTTCCGTGAAGAAATCGAGAGTCTTATTATTATAACTACTTGATAAAATCTAATGAAAATTTGATATGATGAATAATAGTAAGGACCCTTTAAAATACTGCCCTTAAATTTGAATTAGCTAGTTTACCAGGAGCGGACTAGGTTGTGAGTTTTAATGCTTACATTTTTAACACTCTGTATGATAAGGAGTTAAAAAGAACAATTTTGGATACCTTGAACATTGAGCTAAAGAAAAGGTACTCTTGTTCATTGTCGATAAAATGAACCGTTTTCGAAAAACAAAATAATGAAAGAAGTAACTTTTTTATTTCTATCAAAAAGAACTCTGAATTCTATTTTTTTTTTGTCTGCAACAAAGTGTGATACGAACGTTATTCAAGGAACAAAAAAATTTCAGTTCACGTTATTGAATCCGACAAAATTACAAAGATTCCCAACAATGCAGTTTTGGCCCAGAAAGGCACCTCAACAAAAATACATACATTTCATTGGATGTGATAAGAAACAAATTTTGTCGGATTCAATAACATAAACTGAAACTTTTTTGTTCCTTGAATAACGTTCGTATCACACTTTGTTGCAGACAAAAAAATTAGATTTCATGATTCTTTTTAATAGAAATAAAGAAGTTACTTCTTTTATTATTTTGTTCTACGAAAACGGTTCATTTTATCGACTATGAACAGGAGTACCTTTTCTTTAGCTTAATGTTCAAGGTATTCAAATTTGTTTTATTTATCTCCTCATCATACAAGGTGTTGAAAATGTAAGCATTAAAACGTACAACCTAGTCCGCCCCTGGTGAACCAAACGAGCTAATTTAAATTTAAGGGCAGTATTTCAAGAGGTCCTTACTACTGTTCATCACATCAAATTTTCATTAAATTATATCAAGCAGTTTGAAATTTATTCCAGTAAGATGAATTTCAAGTGACGTCTTTCAGAAGGCCGTATCTCCGTAGGGAGGGCCGCTAGGAAAAAAAATTATGGGAACTTGTCATCTTATTCTTTTATGTTTTATCCGAATCCGAGAGATTTTCCACATTTTCCCGGACACCCTGTATATCTACGATATTCCTAAGAACCCAAGGAATCTGCTTGCCCTTTATGCAGACTACACGGGAATAGCCTTCAGACATCGACGACCAGATGTCATACACAGAAGATTGCAAGAAGCATTAGAAGATTTAGAAGAATGGAAAATTCAAATAAATAGCAAAAAAGCTATTCTACTACAGAAGCGAAGACTTGAAATTAATTCCAACCTACAGATAGATGGAGAAGAGATAAAATGGGAAAATGAAGGCAATCATCTAGGAGTAAAACTAGATAAAGGGCTAACATGGAAAAACCATATAAAATATGCAGTGGATAAAACAAACTCAGCAATGAGTAGACTTTACCCACTGCTAGAAAGAAGAAGCCAAATGAACCAAAGCATGAAGCTACGAATGATCAAGTCAATTGCAAGACCCCAACTAACATATGGCTCGGCGGCATGGGGCCATGCAGCCAATAGCCATATAAAGAAGATTCAAGTAACAGAGAATAAACTGCTCAGAGCAGCAATGAATATGCCGTGGTTCGTGAGAAATCAACAAATCCACAGAGACTTGGAATGGGAAGCTGTCACAGATTTCCTAAAAAATAAGGCCGAGAAGATATTTGAAAAAGCAAGTCAATACCCAAATCATGAGCTTAAAAGACAACCCCGCAAAAGATGTGGTTAGGATACCCACCTATCACAAAAGACCCAGAGATCAACTACGTAGAAACAGAAATTGAGTAATCTCAATTTGAATTATCCAGAAGAAGAGACTCCTATGAAATTCAAATTCATAGGTAACACATTATCACACGACAAAGATCGTGATAGAGATACGAACAAGAAGAGTCAAAAGGTTAATAGGTAATAAATGCCCGGAATCTAAAACAGCAGGTTAGGTTTAGTTAGAGTAGGTTGTGCTTTACACGAAGTCTCACACTGTTCTATCTATCGGAGATAGTTCGTCCATGAGGATTCCCCCTGACTAAACAAAAAAAAATGTTATGAGATGTTGTCAAGCGTGGTTTGATAATGCCCAAAATCGAAGAAGAGTAGGCACCGGGCGTCGAAGGGGCACAAATGAAGTTCAAGATCGACGTCTTAGACTTATGGCTATTAGAGAACGATTTGCGACAACTCGATCTTTGGCTGATGAGTGGTTAGGAGAACAAGGCCATCCTGTAACTGTCCGAACGGTTTACCGCCGGATGAGGTCTTTTGGCCTGCAGCATTATCGACCCCATCTTGTGTTACCTCTGACGGTTGAGCATCGCTGGCAACGATAACAGTGGTACAGAGAACGTCAACATTGGAATGTGGAATGGCATCAGGTCGTCTTTTTTGATGAATCTCGATTCCCTTTGGGTGCACATGATGGCCAAAGAAGGGTTAGACGACGAGGGGGGAGAAAGACATGAACATCAGTTTGATATTGAGCGTCATGTACACCGGACAGTAGGCGCTATGGTATGGGGTGCTATTGCACATGCAAGTAGGCCACCTTTAGTCTTTATTCGATGTAACATGACAGCGCTGCGTTTTCTTCAAGAAATAGTGGAGCCATATGTTCTCTCTTACCTTAACCGGCTCGAGAATCCAATATTTCAGCAAGACAATGCTCGACCTCATGTTGCCAGAATTAGTTTGAACTTTTTTGAAGCAACCCATGTGAATCTTTTGCGATGGCCGCCCAGATCCCCCTATCTTTCGCCCATAGAGCATGTTTGGGACATCATGGGTAGAAGGCTTGGAAATTTACCCCAGCCCCCACGGACTTTGGAGGCTCTGAGACATGAACTACAGCTAGCTTGGGATAGTATCCCTCAGGAAGAAATAGACCATCTTAGTGCATCAATGCCAAGACGTGTTGGAGAGTGTATAGATAATCGCGGTGGACAAATACATTAGTAACGAATTAAAAAATGTGAAACCTTCTTTTTTTGAGCGCTCGTACTACTTACACGAGGGCTATATCATTTCGTCACGATGTCTGTATTTTTCGAATTTTGAGCCGAAAATGGCCTCAAACGACTATGTTCGACTCACTGATGACGAATCCGTCGAAAAATTCGTGTCTGTCCGTCCGGCCGTCCGTATACACGATAATCTCTCGAATGGAATGTTCTAGAAACTTGAAATTTTCAGGGAAGGTTCGAATCTCGAATGTCGAGGTTAAGTTCGTTATTGGGCGAAATCCGCCGAAGGGTTCCGTAAATATGGCCGCTCAAAATTTTGTTTTCCTGATTACTTTGAAACTACAGATACGATCGAGATGAAATTTTGCACTTTAATGAAAAATGAGGTGTTCAAGCTACATGCGAAATTTTGTTCAGCTCGCATCACCATAACCATAGAAACCATAGAAAATTGTAACTTTTGAACGGAAACGCCTAGGGACTTGAAATTTTCAAGATAGGTGTGGATCTCGATTGTCGTGATCATTTTCATCTATGAGCAAAATTATACTAGGGGTTCCGTAAATATGGTCGTTTGAAATTTAGTTTTCTTGATAATTTCCAAACTACAGATTCGATCGTGACGAAAGTCTGTATACTTATGGAGAATGATATATGGAGAATGGATATATTCATATATGGAGAATGATATATTCAAGCTACATTTCTCTAGACCGCATGACCAGAACCATAGAATTCATAGAAAATCATAACGTTCGAACGGAAAGGCCTGGGGACTTGAAATTTTCAGGATAGGTGTAGATCCGAAATGTGGCATTCACGTTTATCAATGAGCAGAATTATACTAGGGGTTCCGTAAATACGGTCGTTCGAAATGTTGTTTTCTCGATAATTTCGAAACTACGGATTCGATCCGGATAAAATGTTGTATTTTAAACGAGAATGACATATTAAAGCAAGATTTTGTCCAGATCGCATGACCAGAACCATAGAAACCATAGAAAATCATTACTTTCGATCGAAAAGGCCTAGGGACTTGAAATTTTCAGGATAGGTGTGGATCTCGAATGTCGCGTTCACGTTCATCAATGAGCAGAATTATACTAGGGGTTCCGTAAATACGGTCGTTTGAAAATTTGTTTTCTCGATAATTTCGAAACTACGGATTCGATCGAGATGAAATTTTGTATCTTGATCGAGAATGATGTATTAAATCAATATTTTGTCCAAATCGCATGACCAGAACCATAGAAACCATAGAAAATTGTGACTTTTGAACGGAAAGGCCTAGGAACTGGAAATTTTCAGGGTGGGATTGGATCGCGACTATCGCGGTCACGTTCATCAATGAGCGAAATTAGACTAGGGGTTCCGTAAATATGGCCGTTCAAAATATTCTGTTCCTGATAATTTCGAAACTACCGATTTGATTGGAATGAAATTTTGCACCTAGCTGAGGAATAATGTATTCAAACTACGTGCGAAATTTTGTCCAGATCGCATCACCAAGACCATAGATACCGTAGAAAATTTTAGCGAATTACCTAAAGCACTGACTTGAAGTCTGGATTATCGCCTTAGTTCAGGGCCGGATTAGACTTATTTCCTACCTTGCCGCTCTTCTGAGTTGAGCGAATGAGAAAAAAAAGCCGATTTTTTTAATCAATTTTCGCAGGAGAAGTAGATTAAGGCAATTTACTATCGTGGAAATGAAACAATCTTATTGTTTCAGAGTGTTTATTATTATTCTACATAACATTAAAAAGAACTTTTAAAAACACTGCAATTAAACTTCATCGATATATTGACGATTTTTTTCTTGTTTTTTTTCTGCAAACTTTTGCAACAATACTTCAAAACCTATTTTTTGCACAACTCAGCTTCAATGCACAAAAAGGCAAGATAATTTAAACGCTCTTGAGAGATGCTAGATCGCAACTATGATAAAATTCGTTTCAAAGCTGAAAAAGACCTTCCTGCTGAGCAGTTCGTTGCCAAGACATTCTAAGGGCAATATCGAGATAGGGAAAAACTTTCACTTAGATTTTTTCGCTCATCTCGAGTAGAGTTTTTGGGTGCCTTCTAACTGAGCTCCGCAGGCTTTGAAGTGCAAACATTCATCGTGAAGCTTGTCGTCTAAATCGTCCGGATAACTAGAAATGAGATAAGTTACTGCTTCTTATAATTAGTCAGAATCAAGTTTTTGCATTTTTAATAAAAAAGAGAACTTTTTCTCAAGTTCTCTCAATTCCCTTTTCGTTTTCAAAAACTTTCTTAATACTTAAAATTTTTCACTTATTATATTCAGAAATACCGAAACACGACTGACGGCAACTCTATAATAGCAAGTTTTCGATTCTTCTACAATTTCTAATATCTTCCGCAAGTGCGATGCGGCAGTCCCGCGTCCACAAAGATGGGGTGGGCCTATTCTCTTTTCATTACGTTACGAGTTACATTAAAATTACAATTTACAATAAAACTCATCGAGCCTGCAGTTCGGTTTTAGGGCGGCTCCTTCAGATTAAGAGGTGATTTTTCAATTTGCCAATAAGATTGTTGATTCCTTTGCCAATTGCGTCTTGAAATAGAAGAACTCACTTTTTGCTTTGAAAATGAGTGAAAATACAGGGTGACAAGGAAAACCTCGGACAAACTTTTATTCATTTAACTTCACTAAACAAAAAAAATTAAACAAAACAACAACGAATAATAATAACATAAACATTCGGTAATAATATTTAAGCGGTTTCGAAGTGGATTCCTTTGGTGGCGATAAATAGCTTCAGACGCTTCTTGAAACTTTCGGCAATGAGCCGCAGCTCTTCGGGCGTTAATCGGTCCCATTCTCGACGCAGGGATTACCTCAGCGACTCCAAATTTTTGTGGTGTTTAGCACACGCCATGAGCTCCAAAATCGACCACACGCTGTAGTCCATTGAGTTGCGATCCGCCGAGTATGGCGGCCATTCTGCAGATGTGTTGAAACCCGGAAAAAGGGTCTTACACCATTTTTGCATCATTTTCGCTTCGTGAGCCGGACCGAGTCCTGTTGGAAGGTCCAATTCGTGTGGCCGAAGTGCTGTTGGGCCTACAGAAGTACTACGGCGTCAAGAATGTCGCAGCGGTAGACTTCTTGATTGATTTGGACCCCTTGATCCACGGAAACCAAAGGTGTTTTGCCACTGGCGAAAATTCCACCCCAGACCATGACGGATTGCCGATTTTGACGATGTTCGACGATGACCGACATACCAGGAGCCTCTACGGAACAGACTCTGTCGTTTTGGTGGGTGTGGGATTGTTCTACGATGAAAAGCTTCTCGTCTGTGGAGAAAATGAGCTCCCATTGCTGACTGGCGGCTTGACGAAGGAGTTGGCGGCACCTTTGGAGTCGTACGCGCTTGTTTTCATCCGTGAGTAGTTGAATTTTTTGGAACTTGTATGGCTTGACGTTTAGCTCCTTTTTGGCCATTTTACGAACGGATTCACGGTTGATACCGGTCTCACAGGCTATTTTTCTCATGGAGACCGTCGGATTTTTATTGACTCGCTTCTTGACGATGTTGCGATTGGTGGGAGAATTGACGTACGTGCGTTTTCTCCCACTTCCAGGATGACGACCATCATGTTCAAGCCCCTTGAAACTGAAAATTGCATTGGACACGGTTTGTCGAGGCTCATTGAGCAAACGAACAATTTCGTATTGACGATTACCTTTACGAAACAGCTCCAAAATTGCACTACCTTTGTTCGACATTCTAACACTCTGCAAAATGGAGTTATATCGAACTGAAAATTCACATATTAGTTAAAGAAAGTGTAGAGAATCTGATAGAATAAAAAATTATTTGCCGCCCCTAAAACCGTGCCGCCCTTAGGCCATGGCCTATGTTGGCCTATGCGTTAATATGGCCCTACCTTAGTTTTAAAATTCGTTTGACAGCTGTCAAAAATTTCCTCAATTGGTTTCCAAAACTGTAAAATGCGAATCTACTTACAAGGTGCATGTACGAGCGCTCAGAAGCTCCTGCCTTCACGGCAGTGCTTTTCGTAATTTTTTCGAGAATATTTTTTACCCAGAAGTCGATTTTTCGAAATATCTGATTGATTCTCGAATTGTTTATCATGTATTTTGGATAAATCGATGCAATAACGTCGGGCAATGTAATTTTGAATCAATATTGAATAGTTCGCGGGTCCTTATATTCTTTTTTGAGCGCTCGTACTACTTACACGTGCGCTATATCATTTCGTCACGATGTCTGTATTTTTCGAATTTTGCCGTCCGTAAGCACGATAACTCTCGAACGGAACAACCTAGAGACTTGAAATTTTCAGTGTGGGTTCAGTTCCCAAATGCCGCGGACAAGTTCGTTAATGGCCAAATTCCACCAGGGGTTCCGTAAATATGGTCGTTCATAGTTTTATTCCCCTGATTACTTGAAAACTACAGATTTGATCGAGATGGAATTTTGCACTCAAATGGAGAATTATATGTTCAAGATACTTGCGAAATTTTGTCCAGATCGCATGACCAGAACCATAGAAACCATAGAAAATTGTAACTTTTGATCGAAAACGCCTAGGGACTTGAAATTTTCAAGATAGGTGTGGATCTCCAATGTCTTGATCACGTTCATTTATAAGCAAAATTATACTAGGGGTTCCGTAAATATGGTCGTTTGAAATTTAGTTTTCTTGATAATTTCAAAACTACAGATTCGATCGTGACGAAATTTTGTATACTAATGGAGAATGATAAATTCGAGCTACATTCCTCCAGATCACATGACCAGAATTATAGAAACCAAAGAAAATCATAACTTTCGAACGAAAAGGCCTAGGGTCTTGAAATTTTCAGGATAAGTGTGGATCTCGAATGTCGCGTCCACGTTCATCAATGAGCAGAATTATACTAGGGGTTCCGTAATTACGGTCGTTTGAAATTTTGTTTTCTTGATAATTTCGAAACTACGGATTCGATCGAGATGAAATTTTGTATTTTAATCGAGAATGATGTATTAAATCAATATTTTGTCCAGATCGCATGACCAGAACCATAGAAACCATTGAAAATTGGAACTTTTGAACGGAAAGGCCTAGGAACTTGAAATTTTCAGGGTGGGTTTGGATCGCGACTATCGCGGTCACGTTCATCAATGAGCAGAATTAGACTAGGGGTTCCGTAAATATGGCTGATAGTTCCGAAACTACCGATTGGATTGGAATGAAATTTTGCACCTAGCTGAGGAATAATGTATTCAAACTACGTGCAAAATTTTGTCCAGATCGCATCACCAAGACCAACAATTTTTTTCCGGGAGATTTCTTCCCCCCCTCCTCCTCCGGCGGGAATATTTTGACGGTATTAACTTCTTTATAATAATATTTTGCTGTTCTTTTTATTGTTGTTATTTTTCGAGTGCTTGTTTCACTTACACGAGGGCTATATCATTTCGTCATGGTCGTTTGAAATTTAGTTTTCTTGATAATTTCAAAAATATGGATTCGATCGTGACGAAATTTTGTATTCCAATGGAGAATGATATATTCAAGCTACAATTTTCCAGATCGCATGACCAGAACTAAAGAAACCATAGAAAATTATAAATTCGAACGGAAAGGCCTAGGGACTTGAAATTTTCAGGATGAGTCTGGATCTCGAATCTCGCGGTTAGTTTTATCAATGAGCAGAATTAGACTAGGGGTTCCGTAAATATGATCGTTTGAAATTTAGGTTTCTTGATTTTTTCAAAACTACGGATTCGATTGTGACGAAATTTTGTATTTTAATGGAGAATAATATATTTAAGCTACATTTTGTCCAGATCGCATTACCGGAACCATAGAAAATTCGTACTTTCGAACGGAAAGGCCCAGGGACTTGAAACTTTCAGGTTGGGATCGCCAATGTCGGGGTCATGTTCCAAATAAGTCATCTGTGGAGGCACAATATCGAGCGTTCAATAAAAAAAAATATTACGAAAAGCACTGCCGTGAAGGCAGGAGCTTTTGAGCCCTCGTACATGCACCTTGTAGGTAGATTCGCATTCTCCAGTTTTGGGGGGGTAATTGAATGAACAAATCAACCATTTTTTTCCGGGAGAGTTCCTACCCCTCCCCCTCCTCCGTCGGGAATATTTTGACGGTATTAACATCTTTATACTAATATTTTGCTGTTCTTTTTATTGTTGTTATTTTTCGAGTGCTTTTTTTTCACTTACACGAGGGCTATATCATTTCGTCATGGTCGTTTGAAATTTAGTTTTCTTGATAATTTCAAAAATATGGATTCGATCGTGACGAAATTTTGTATTCCAATGGAGAATGATATATTCAAGCTACAATTTTCCAGATCGCATGACCAGAACTATGGAAACCATAGAAAATCATAACTTTCGAACGGAAAGTCCTAGGGACTTGAAATTTTCAGGATAAGTCTGGATCTCGAATCTCGCGCTTACTTTTATCAATGAGCAGAATTAGACTAAGGGTTCCGTAAATATGTTCGTTTGAAATTTAGTTTTCTTGATCATTTCAAAACTACGGATTCGATTGAGACAAAATTTTGTATTTTAATGGAGAATAATATATTTGAGCTACATTTTGTCCAGATCGCATTACCGGAACCATAGAAAATTCGTACTCTCGAACGGAAAGGCCCAGGGACTTGAAACTTTCAGGTTTGGATCGCCAATGTCGGGTTTATCGATGAGCAAAAGTAAACTAGGGGTTCCGTAAATATGGCCATTCAAAAAATTTGTTTTCTGATGCTGAATGGATTGGAATGAAATTTTGCACATAGACAATAATGTACTCAAACTACGTGCGAAATTTGTCCAGATCGCATTGCCAAAACCATAGATATCGTATAAAATTCTAGCGCATAATCGAAAAAAAAAAAATTGGAAACCTAAAGCACTGACGTGAAGTCTGGAGTTCTGCACAGTTTTGAATTTTTTTGACAGCTGTTAAAAAAATTTTCAATCGGTTTCTGAAACTTGAAGGTATCAATCTTATCAAACAACAGACTCACCACTTATACATTTTATGCAATATGATCTTCAAAAATAAAACGTACGACTGAAAGTTAAACTTCAGAATTTTTCATTTATTTTACTGATTTTTCGATTTTTTAATAATTTTTTTCTGTTAATTTTGTTGCATTATTATATTATTTTCTTGTTGGTCTTCTTTTCCTAAATAAAATCTTCCAGTGCTCTGGGGGGGTAATTACCCCCGTTACTCCCCCCGTAGGACCGCCCTTGAATAAGGCACGAGTTTATCAATGTATCCACGCGTTTTCAATCTCAACGACAACGAGCAATGACAACGAGGTATCGTACTGACCTGGCCTAGCGTGGACGCATTTTTGCTTAATGCGGTTCTGGGCAGCACTTTTGGGATTTTTGAGATTCTTATTTATACATCAATTCTGTAATGGAAAAGGCTGAAAGTGCCACAAAGTAAAATTTTCAGTATTCAATTAAAACTTATACTGTATTCTCTAGAAATCCATGAAATTCATTGAAAATACAAAATTTATTTCTATTCGTTTTTCTATAGTAGTTTTTTGAGCGCTCGTACTACTTACACGAGCGCTATATCATTTCGTCACGATGTCTGTATTTTTCGAATTTTGCCGTCCGTAAGCACGATAACTCTCGAACGGAACAACCTAGAGACTTGAAATTTTCAGTGTGGGTTCAGTTCCCGAATGCCGCGGACAAGTTCGTTAATGAGCCAAATTCCACCAGGGGTTCCGTGAATATGGCCGTTCATAGTTTTGTTCCCCTGATTACTTGAAAACTACAGATTTGATCGAATGAAATTTTGTATTTTAATCGAGAATGATGTATTAAATCAATATTTTGTCCAGATCGCATGACCAGAACCATAGAAACCATAGAAAATTGGAACTTTTGAACGGGAAGCCCTAGGAACTTGAAATTTTCAGGGTGGGTTTGGATCGCGACTATCGCGGTCACGTTCATCACTGAGCAGAATTAGACTAGGGGTTCCGTAAATATGGCTGATAGTTCCGAAACTACCGATTGGATTGGAATGAAATTTTGCACCTAGCTGAGGAATAATGTATTCAAACTACGTGCGAAATTTTGTCCAGATCGCATCACCAAGACCATAGATACCGTAGAAAATTCTAGCAAATTATCGAAAAAAAATTGGTCACCTAAAGCATTGACATGAAGTCTGGAGTTTCAGAATTTTTTTGACAGCTGTCTAAAATTCCTTCTATTGATTTCTTAAACTGGAAAATGCGAATCTACCTACAAGGTGGATGTACGAGCGCTCAAAAGCTCCTGACTTCACGGCAGTGCTTTTCGTAATTTTTTGAAAATATTTTTGAACCAAAAGTCGGTTTTTCGAAATATCCGATTAATTCTCGAATTGTTTATTACGTATTTTGAATGAATCGATGCAATAACCTCGGGAAATGTAATTTCAAATCAATATTGGATAGTTCGCGGGTCCTTTTACTCTTTTTTTGAAAATATTTTTTACCCAAATGTCGATTTTTCGAAATATCCGATTAATTCTCGAATTGTTTATCACGTTTTTCGGATAAATCGATATAATTACGTCGGGCAATGTAATTTTATATCAATATCGAATAGTTCGCGGGTCCTTTTACTCTTTTTGAGCGCTCGTACTACTTACACGAGGGCTATATCATTTCGTCACGATGTCTGTATTTTTCGAATTTTGAGCCGAAAATGGTCTCAAACGACCATGTTCGACTCACTGATGACGAATCCGTCGGAAAATTTGAGTCTGTCCGTCCGGCCGTCCGGCCGTATACACGATAACACTCGAACGGAATGTCCTAGAAACTTGAAATTTTCAGGGTAGGTTCGAATCTCGAATGCCGCGGTTAAGTTCGTTATTGGGCAAAATACGCCGAGGGGTCCCGTAAATATGGCCGCTCGAAATTTTGTTTTCCTGATTACTTCAAAACTACAAATTCGATCGAGATGAAATTTTGCACTCTAATGGAAAATGAGGTGTTCAAGCTACATGCAAAATTTTGTTCAGCTCGCATCACCAGAACCATAGAAACCATAGAAAATTGTAACTTCTGAACGGAAACGCCTAGAGACTTGAAATTTTCAGGATAGGTGTGGATCACGATTGTCGTGATCACTTTTATCTATGAGCAGAATTATACCAGGGGTTCCCTAAATATGGTCGTTTGAAATTTAGTTTTTTTGATAATTTCCAAACTACAGATTCGATCGTGACGAAATCCTGTATACTAATGGAAAATAATATATTCAAGCTACATTTCTCTAGAGCACATGACCAGAACCATAGAAACCATAGAAAATCATAACTTTCGAACGGAGAGGCCTAGGGGCTTGAAATTTTCAGGATAGGTTTAGATCTGAAATTTGGCGTTCACGTTCATCAATGAGCAGAATTATACTAGGGGTTCCGTAAATACGGTCGTTTGAAATTTTGTTTTCTCGATAATTTCGATCGATCGAGATAAAATTTTGTATTTTAAATTTTTAATGATATATTAAAGCAACATTTTGTCCAGATCGCATGACCAGAACCATAGAAACCATAGAAAATCATAACTTCCGAAGGAAAAGGCCTAGTAACTTGAAATTAGACTAGGGGTTCCGTAAATATGGCCGTTCAAAATATTTTTTTCCTGATGCTTTCGAAACTAATGATCGGAAATTTTGCACCTAGCTGAGGAATATTCTATTCAAACTACGTGCCAAATTTTGTCCAGATCGCATCACCAAGATCATAGAAACCGTAGAAAATTCTAGCGAATTATCGAAAAAAAATTGATCAGCTGAAGCACTGACATGAAGTCTGGAGTTTCGCCTAAGTTTCAGAATTTTTTTGACAGCTGTCGAAAATTCCTTCAATTGATTTTCAAAACTGGAAAATGCGAATCTACCTACAAGGTGCATTTACGAGCGCTCAAAAGCTCCTGCCTTCACGACAGCGCTTTTCGTAATTTTTTTAAAAATATTTTTTACCCAAAAGTCGATTTTTCGAAATATCCGATTAACTTTCGAATTGTTTATCACGTATTTCGAATGAATCGATGCAATAACGTCAGGCAATGTAATTTTAAATCAATATTGAATAGTTCGCGGGTCCTTTCAATCTTTTTTTCGAAATATTTTTCACCCAAAAGTCGATTTTTCGAAATATCCGATTGATTCTCGAATTCTTAATCACGTACCTCGGATAAATCGATGCAATAACGTCGGGCAATGTAATATCAAATCAATATCGAATAGTTCGCGGGTCCTTATATTTTTTTTTTTTAAATATTTTACAGCCAGAAGTCGATTTTTCGAAATATCCGATTAATTCTCGCGGGTCCTTTTACTCTTCTTTCGAAAATATTTTTCAACCCAAAGTCGATTTTTCGAAATATCCGATTAATTCTCGAATTGTTCATCACGTATTTTGAATAAATCGATGCAATAACGTCAGGCAATGTCATCTTGAATCAATATCGAAGGGTTCGCGGATGCTTATACTTTTTTCGAAAATAATTTTCACCCAAAAGTCGATTTTTCGAAATATTCGATTAATTCTCGAATTGTTTATCACGTATTCTTAACGAATCGATGCAATAATGTCCGGCAATGTAATTTTAAATAAATATCGAATAGTTCGCGGGTCCTTATTGTCTTTTTTTGAAAATTCCACACATGTGATTTTCAACCAATCAGAACGTGTATTTCTGACAGATCACCATCGCAACGGATGAATTTTAGTGGAAATTTTTTCACGGTACCCAACAGCGAATTATACTGGAAATTTTTTTGACGTTTATAATGACAGAATATTATACTTGATGAAGACGAAAATTGATGTTGTTGGAAATAAACGCATTTGGTGTGGAATTTTCTTACCGAATACCACACGAGGTCAAATTAAATCCGGAAATTTTTTCTCACTCATGAATATTTTTAGAAAATTATCCCTCGTCTTCGACTCGGGATAATTTTCAAAATATTCATGAGCTCGAAAAAATTTCCGGCGATAATTTGACCTCTAGTGGTATTACTAGTGAAAATATTTTTTACCCAAAAATAGATTTTTCGAAATATCCGGTTAATTCTCGAATTCTTCATCAAGTAGTTTGAATAAATCGATGCAATAACGTCGGCAATGTCATTTTAAATCAATATCGAATAGTTCGCGGGTTCTTATACTCTTTTTTTGAAAATATTTTTCACCCAATAGTCGATTTTTCGAAATATCCGATTAATTCTCGAATTCTTTATCACGGATTCTGAGTAAATAGATGCAATAACGTCGGGCAATGTAATTCTAAATCAATATCGAATAGTTCGCGGGTTTTTACTCTTTTTTTGAAAATATTTTCTAACCAAAAGTCGATTTTTCGAAATATCCGATTAATTCTCGAATTGTTTATCATGTATTTTGGATAAATCGATGCAATAACGTCGGGCAATGTAATTTTAAATCAATATTGAATAGTTCGCGGGTCCTTTAACTCTTTTTTTGAAAATATTTTTTACCCAAAAGTCGATTTTTCGAAATAGCCGATTAATTCTCGAATTGTTTATCACGTATCTTGAATGAATCGATACAATAACGTCGGGAAATGTAATTCAAAATCAATATTGAATTGTTCGCGGGTCCTTTCACTCTTTTGTTGAAAATATTTTTTACCTAAAAGTCGATTTTTCCAAATATCCGGTTAATTCTCGAATTCTTTATCACGTACTTCGCGGGTAAATCGATGCAATAACGTCGGGCAATGCAATATTAAATCAATATCGAATAGTTCGCGGGTCCTTATACACTTGTTTTGAAAATATTTTCCACCCAAAAGTCGATTTTTCGAAAAATCCGATCAATTCTCGCGGGTCCTTTCACTCTTCTTTTGGAAATATTTTTCAACCAAAAGTCGATTTTTCGAAATATCCGATCGTTTTTTGGATTATTTATCACGTATTCCGGATGAATCGATACAATAACGTCGGGCAATGTTATTTCAAATCAATATTCCATAGTTCTTGTGACATTAAATTTTTTGAAAATATTTTCCCCTCGAAAGTGACGTTATTATCGATTTTTATTCAAGTCAATATACAGTTGGCGGTTTAATTAATATTTCGAATGAAATTATGCATGTGGAGCAAATAGTTCAAAAGCCAAATCGGTTTTTTTTCGTATAAACTAAATTTACGTATGTAGGTACTTGAAATTTTTCATTGAGAATCAGTTCCTAGCTATTTCGTCTATATTTTTCTCGATAAGAATTCTATACGCTCCATTAGATTGTTGATTCTTTCAGTTGGATTTCATGAAAATGATAGGAAAACCTTTTTTTCGTTTTCAAGTCATTCACTCGGAATGTATAAATCTAATATATTCATTTCTCTAGCATTTTCGCCAAAAAGTTTTGAATTTGATGGTAAATCAATATTAAAAATTTTAACTCCGCCTGTATTATCGCTGGGTGCATTGAGCAACCCAGTGGTTATGCTGCCGGTCCTAAGCCCGGAAAAAGGAGGAAGGTTGCCAGGTCAGGCTAGCTCCCTGGCCGATGTAAAAATTATTGCTGCTCAAAGAACCTCCACTCTGTCTCGGAATAGGACCGAATAGGGTGAGTGTCGGGTTAGAGTCGTTTAGAGTTGGGTTAGGGTCTGGTTAGAGTCGGTTAGAGTTGGGTTAGGGTAGGACTGGAGTCGGTTAGAGTTGGGTTAGGGTCGGGTTAGAGTCTGGTTAGGGTCGGGTTAGAGTCTGGTTAGGGTCGGGTCAGAGTCGGTTAGAGTTGGGTCAGGGTCGGGATAGGAATATGTAAATGTTAATAATAATTATTCCACTTATTATATATTCAACTACAAAATAACTTCATAACTACAACTTCAAAAAACCAAGTATGATTGCAACTTTTGAACAGGAAAAATCAATAACTAAATTCTGGGAAATAGAATTCGCGAGAGCTGCAGAACTGATCCTACGTTGACGACTTTCTCTTCGTTGCCACAGCAGAAAAGACGCGCCAAAAAGCAAACAAGAAAGGAAAACGCTGCAACGAAAGGGGAAATTCAATATTCGAAAATAGAAAAGCATAATAATCAGACATATGGGAAAATAGAATGCAGCAGCTCGCATAGAAATCCGGACAGCGTGGGACAAATTCAAAGAAGAATTGCCAATTATAGAAATCCTCCAACTACCGCAGGATTCCAGGAGAGTGGTTACGCTCCGGAAAAGGGATCAGAAGACTCACAACCAAAGTTTGTAAACTTCAAGTGAAACAAGAAGTCGTAGGAAACGATGATACTGTCGAAATCGATTTTGCGCGTGAAATGAGTGCGGCAGGGATGATACATAAACTGCCTCCTGAATTCTACGTGGAATATTAAGGCAAAGCGAGTGGATAGGAGAGTTTTCCGTTTTCCCTCGATCAACTGCAATTGAACTGAGACAGTTTCAACAGAACTGTTGAGGAATTTTAAGAACTATGCACAGTTTATCAACTATCGAAGACGAATCACTGTCACTTCCTCATCGACTGCATCCAGAAGAGGAATATTAGGCGAATTAATGACATCCATGTTCGGCGTGTACGGCGAAATCTATCGCGATATAGACGATTTTCAAGAAAACCAACAACACAATCATGAGAAGACACTAATGTGAAATTCAACGAAGACATATCGATCATCAACGAAATGCACTTATAGTACAAGGATGTTGAATAAAACAGCATCAATCTCCAAATCATTCAGGATTACCAACTTGCTGCGAACTATTCGAAAGGGGTCGACAAAAAATACACGAAGATCATAAATATCATCGTCAGGACCACATCCCGGATTTGCTTTCTCCAATTGAACTAGCAAAATTGATCCAGAAGGCTGAAGCGACTATTCTATCAGATATGCACATATTGCTCCAACCTATGGACACCTTCTTCTGCATTATTCAAAAACAGAACTTCGACATGATCAAGGTGTTCGCCGTTCCGGTTAAGAAGAGCGAAAACATTTCCATAGCACCAAAAGTATTCGATGGCCTTCTTGTAGTGGAGTACAACAGCCAAGAATACTTCGAAATATATGATCAGGAAATCAAAGAAGCCGAGAGATAGTCTAAACATTTATAATCCTGGAATGGTTAAGAACATAGAGCAGCATCCGAACTGCGTTATCCAAAGCATCTAACAGAAAAATGGGAAATTCGAGTGTGAACTCTCCAGCATGCGAGTCGAAAAAGAAAGAACTACTCGAGGAGGAATCAACAACTGATGGAACTGGCATCATTCAAACCCAAAGCCTAAGCCTAGCTCCCTAGCTCCCATTGCCGACGAGCAGAAGAGAAAGAAGCAATACTTTGTAGAACCAAGGCGGTAGATGACAACTGGAATGACAGCAATATTCAGAAAGACAGAGAGAAAGATCCAGAACTTGGTTTAGTCATCAGCTGGAAGGAGTGCATTCGAAGACCATCATGGCAGGAAATTGCAGGTTACTCGCCAGCTGTTAAATCCTACTGGTCGCAATGGAATTCTTTCACTCTGGACAATGGGGTACTGAAGCGTGTATTGGAGTCCGAAAATGGTGTGGTGAAGACCGACGCCAGATAGTTGTACCCAGGATTCGAAGACAGGAAGTGCTTCGTGAAATCCATGACGGGTTCGCCGGGGGACATCTGGGGGTGAAGAAGACCTTGCAGAAAGTGAGGCAACGGTTCTACTGGGCTAGTTGCCGAGATGATGTTCAGGACTGGTGCAGAAAGTGCGCTGTATGTGCTGCTAGCAATAGACCTCGAATACGACCAAAGGCTCCCATGCGTCAGTACAATGTAGGCAGCCCATTCGAGAGAATCGCCATCGACATTGCCGGCCCGTTTTCCGAATGAGACCATAGAAATAAATACATCCAGGTGGCAATGGATTATTTCAGTAAGCGGGCCGAAGCTTATGCCCTACCCAACCAGGAAGCTATCACCGTCGCCGACGTTTTGATGAAAGGGTGGATATGTCGATTCGGTATTCCATTGGAGCTGCACTCAGACCAAGGCAGGAACTTCGAACCCAAAGTATTTCAAGAAATGTGTCAATTGCTGAACATCAATAAGACAAGGACCACGGCGCTTCATCCGCAGTACGATGGAATGGTGGAGCGAACAGAACAATCAAACGCTACTTGTCCAAGGTTGTCTTTGACCATCAAAGAGACTGGGACCAGTATCTTCATTTGTTCCTGATGGCCTATCGATCTGTAGTAGGGGAGAGCGGGGTTGAAAGTGCCGATTTTTACAAATCCTCATATGATTCAGATAACACAAGGACTATATCTGGAAGTAGTGGTTCATCCCTAGCCAAATTTAGTCCATAATACGAATTGACCTACAGATTTTGCACATTTTCAATAGCTTTTGAGAAAAAGTGATTTTTGTATACAGCGGCGACAAGGCACTACCAACCCCACATTGGGGCAAGTTGTGCCGTAGCTGGGGTCGGTTGTGCCGTTGATAATGCTAGGTGTTTTACATGAATGGAAATCAATTTATAATTCAAAAGACGTCAATTTTATAATAATATATTCATGCCAAGATGGTGGGATGTTTTGTACATTAAACTTCACGGCACACTGTAACGCAAGTTGTCGTACTTCTTCCGGTAGAAGACCGAAGTAAATAGAAGCGCTTTTTGAGCGCTCGTACTATTTACACGAGGGCTATATCATTTCGTCACGATGTCTGTATTTTTCGAATTTTGAGCCGAAAATGGTCTCAATCGATAGAGTTCGACACACTGATGACGAATTCGTCGGAAAATTCGAGTCTGTCCGTCCGGCCGTAAGCACGATAACTCTCGAACGGAACAACCTAGAGACTTGAAATTTTCAGTGTGGGTTCAGTTCCCGAATGCCTCGGTTGAGTTCGTTAATGGGTCAAATTCCACCAGGGGTTCCGTGAATATGGCCGTTCAAAGTTTTGTTTCCCTGATTACTTGAAAACTACAGATTTGATCGCGATGAAATTTTGCACTCAAATGGAAAATGAGGTGTTCAAGCTACATGTGGAATTTTGTCCAGATCGCATGACCAGAACCATAGAAACCATAGAAAATTGTAACTTTTGAACGGAAACGCCTAGGGACTTGAAATTTTCAGGATTGGTGTGGATCTCGAAAGTCGTGATCACGTTCATCTATGAGCAACATTATTCTAGGGGTTCCGTAAATATGGTCGTTTGAAATTCAGTTTTCTTGGTAATTTCAAAACTATAGATTCGATCGTGACGAAATTTTGTATACCTACCAATGGAGAAATTTATATTCAAGATAAATTCATCCAGATCAAATGACCAGAACCATAGAAACCATAGAAAATCATAACTTTCGAACGGAAAGGCCTAGGGACTTGAAATTTTCAGGATAGGTGTGGATCTGAAATGTCGCGTTTATCAATGAGCAGAATTATACTAGGGACTATGGGTTCCGTAAAAACGGTCGTTTGAAATTTTGTTTTCTCGATAATTTCGAAACTACGGATTCGATCGAGATGAAATTTTTTATTTTAATCGAGAATGATATATTAAAGCAATATTTTGTCCAGATCGCATAACCAGAACCATAGAAACCATAGAAAATCGTAACTTTTGAACGGAAAGGCCTAGGAACTTGAAATTTTCAGGGTGGGTTTGGATGGAGAATATTGCGGTCACGTTCATCAATGAGCAAAATTAGACTAGGGGTTCCGTAAATATGGCGGTTCAAAATATTATTTTTCTGATGGTTTCGAAACTACTGATCGGATTGGAATGAAATTATGCACTTAGCTGAGGAATAATGTATTCAAACTACGTGGGGAATTTTGTCTAGATCGCATTACCAACACCATAGATACTGTAGAAAATTCTAGCGGAATATCGAAAAAAAATTGGTCAGCTGAAGCACTGACATGAAGTCTGGAGTTTCGCCTAAGTTTCAGAATTTGTTTGACAGCTGTCGAAAATTCCTCTAATTGATTTCTAAATCTGGAAAATGCGAATCTACCTACAAGGTGCATGTACGAGCGCTCAAAAGTTCCTGCCTTCACGGCAGTGCTTTTCGTAATTTTTAAGATGTACTTCGACAGTAGTGCATTGTTCCTCATTAAACACTAGTCTTGGTTTGTATACAACCACAGGAGTAACTCGGCTTTTTATTTTTTTACATAGCGTTGTAGTGTTGTGAGACAAATTTACAATTCACGTGCAACTGTTTTCAATTCAAGTCCATCCTTGATGACTGCAACAGCAGCCCTTTGTAAAAGATCCTGACTTGTAGTTCCCCTTTGTGTTTTTCGCTTGTATGTCCTCATTCTGCCAAACAAAAAATAATGGAACAATATAGGCTACTTAGGGGTTGGTTGTGCCGCGGCACAACCAGCCCCAAATAAACGGCACATTTTACCCCGTTTATGAGAGTGTGATATTTTGTCCGACATATGAAAATCACTCTGCTCAAATCATTGAAATTACACTGCATAACAAACTACGATAAATAACACACATTTCACTGAAACTTTCATATTAAAAGCACGAAAAATGCCAGCTTGCGACCAAAAAGTATCGAAACGGAAATATTTACTGCCGTGCTGCTGGAGGAACCTCACATGAGTAACATGTAATTCTACTCGGTCCGCTTCGCTGACGCAACTGAGATGGCAGCCAAGTGTGCCTGATGGTTAGGCAATACGCGATACAATACGATCTTTTATCAATCTATTTCTGATTTCGAGATATAAGCATCGGCACAACTTACCCCCGGCACTTTCTGCCCCGCTCTCCCCTACATGAATCAACTGGCCAAACCCCTGCTAGTATCGTAATGGGCCGAGAACTGCGGCTCCTATGTGACCTGCGGTTTGGGATACCACCGGGACAAGACATTGCCGGACAGGACTATGTCAGCAACTTGAGATAGAGAATGGACGATATCCACGAACGAGTACTGTTAAACATCCAGAGCGCCAGCGATAGGATGGAGCAGAAGTACTGCATCAAGGCCGAGGCTGGGGGCTTTCAGGATGGTGACCTGGTTTGGTTGCACAACCCCAAACGTAGTCGTGGACTATCGCCGAAGTTGCAGAACTCTTGGGAAGGACCGTTTGAAATCATAAAAAGGATAAACGACCTTATCTACCGAATTCAGAAGCCACCACGAGGGAAGCCAAGGATCGTCCACTTCAATCGATCGGCCCCTTACGCTGGAAATCACGACCCCTCAAACCAGAGGATGAGATGACATACCAGAAGTTTATGTCCTTGTTTTCAAATGGACAGAAAGTGCTACATGGTGGAACTAGAGAGGAGCCACGAGACCTTTTCAAGGTGCCTGCTAATTACGCTCTAGCACACTGCGTGGCCGAAGATCTACGATTGTCCAGGGGCATTGCTGTTGTGTTCTCCAAGAAATTCGGTCAACTACAAACGCTGCGAGAGCAGAATCCAGAAGTTGGAAGGATGCTGCAGTTGAAAAAGGGCTCCTGTGGTGTACCGTCTTATGAGGATGTCTGGAAGAGTCTCCCCAAGTTAAGAGAGACTATGGAAGACCAGAATCTGGTGAACCTAGCAATCCCGAAATTGTCATGTGAACTCGATAGGCTGGACTGGAGAATCATAAGGAGAATGTTGGAGACAATATTCAAATCCAGTGGCGTCGAAATTTTGGTTTGCTTCCACGACCAAACATGAATACCCTCGAGTGTCATTTCCATCGAACTTCGCGATGCAGATATGGAGGGTCGTGCAGGTATCGTCACACTCCGAGGATGACATTTCGGGACGAAATGTCTTTAAGAAGGGGGCAATGTAACGAACTTATGCCGGACCTGTCGCGTCCAGATGTTTCCACGCCGTTCTCGACAGATCTCGATAGAGTATTCCAGAAGCCTATGATGCGCTATATAAAACGACATCGGCCCGAACGAGAGGCAGTACAGAATTGTACTTGCGCGTGTGAATAAATCGAGTGTTATAAATAAATTAGTATAAGTGAATTGTAAATAAATTATTTTAAGAAGAACTTGGACAATATTCATTACGATATGATGTGTTAGGAGGCAAAGTTAACTTTTAACTATCGGTCAGATGAAGCAGAATGAAAATCAATACAAAAAACTTTTTTTATTTTGAATATTTCATCAATGATACTTGTCAGTATCACAAGTACTGAACAGACAAAGTTCATGAGCTGCAGATAAAGCAATTTGCCTAAGAGAATGATACTCTGAAATTAAACACTGGCCCGCCAGGTTGGGGGTTGAGGCATCGGGCTAACTCCTCGATACTTATAAAAAAATGAAATGTTAAAAAACCCAATGCGAGCCTTGGAACTAGGACTGGACGAAAAGGTGAACGACTTAAGCGTGGAAAACGGACAATGAATTTTGGAACTCTAAATGTACAAGGTTGCAGGACAAAGCTAACAGAGATCATCCATGGTGTACTTATCTACACAATTATAAGATAGTTGCTTTAACTGAAACGAAGAAAAAGGGAACGGGGTCAGAAATGATAGGTAACTATGTCCATCTGTATAGCGGCGTGCCAAAAGACCAGCGTGCACAAAGGGGAGTATCTGTACTAATTGCTAAAGAGCTGAAAAAAAATAACGGATTAGGATCTCATTGATGAAAACCTGATCAGAGTTAACATGAATATTTTACAACACAAGATCACAATTATCGGAGTCTATAGAGTGTCAAATGATACCAACATTGATGATGAAGAGAAGTTCTTTGACGAACTGAACCAGGAAATAGCAAAGATAGGAAACAACAGGGAAATAGTAATATTGGAGGATCTGAATAGTAGATCTGGAAGAGTAAAAGACAGTAAAATAATAGGTCCGTATGAAGAGGACACCTTAAATGACAGTGGAGAAAGGCTCGTAGATTTATGTGAACAAAATGAACTCACTATTAAGAATGGTAACTTTCTGCACATACATACATACATTTACATGGACCCAACCAACAAGAAATTTGAGATCAATAATAGATTACGTGATAACAAAACAAAAAACAACACTGAAATTTGAAGAAGTTAGAGCATGTAGAGGTGTCTGCGACGTGTCTGACCATCATTTTTTCAAAGTAAGGATATTCTTTGCAACACAGCATACGAATTTGACTAGAAATAAGGAAGATCAGGGGACAGTAGAAATAGTGGAGGAAAAGTACAACTTAGAAAGCCTCCAAAATGAAAGTACCCAATATCTATATAAACAAAGATTGGATGCTACAAGACAAGACAACTACAAGAACCCGATAATCTAACACTACATGAACTTTATGAAAATGTAACCTTCGTCATAAGAAAATCTGCAAAGGAAGCATTGGGTATCAAGGAAGCACTCAAAAGCAGGAAATATTGGTGGAACGCTGAGACGAAAGAACTCATTTAGGACAAAAAGAGACTATATTTGAAATGGCTGAATACAAAGGACGATGAAGACTATAAGAAATATAAAGAAAAGAAAAGAGAAACAAGACAAAGGATAACAGAAAGGAAAAGAGAAACATGGGATAAGAAATGTCGGGAGATTGGTGGAAGAAAATGTGGTGAATCATGGAAGTTAATAAATGCAGTTAAAACTGAGGAGAAACAGTCCACTACAGTTAATACCGACACAAAAATGGATCAAACACTACACAGACCTCCTTACTGAACACAGGGTAGAGTACAAACATGAAACAAACGCCGGGATACAAATCGAAGGAAAGGACATACATATTGTAACGAACTTAAGCCGGACCTGTCGCCTTCTAGAACGACAGCGAGACTTCGACAGAATTCTGGAGGCGTCGGGAAACTTCACGATTGTTTCCTCCCACTATATAAGTCGATATAGGCCCAGGACGAGGCAATACAGTACAGAAATGGACTCACGTACAGATAAATTATTTAAGTGTTGAAAATAAATTAGTGGTGCAGTATTAGTGAATTGTAAATAAATAATTTAAGAAGAACTTGGACAATATTCATTACATTGGTGTCAGAAGTGCGATTTTTAAAAAAATAGTGCTCGCGTCGTGAATAGCTGGTTCGCGGAAAATAAACTGATTGAACTTTAAACGTGAAACAGACTGGTTCTTCCGTTCAAAGACAAAATGATGAGAAAAGGGCGTCTTTGGACTTGAAAGTCGCGGTGTTAAAACAGGAACTGGAGGAAAGAGAGCTAGAAACCACAGGTAAAAAGGTAGTTCTTCAAAAAAGACTAGCAGAAGGACTCATACAAGAAGGTGAGGACCCCGAGACATTTTTATTCGAAGTTTCCGGAGTTGATTTGAGTTCGATAATGAATAAACTCGAGGAAAATTCTAGAAGTTTGAAAGAAGATCTGGAAGAAAAGTTTCAAGAGACCACTAAATCTTTGAAAAATCTAGAAGAAAATTCTAGAAATTTGGAGGAAAAATTTCAAGAAACTTCAAAAACCCTGAAAGAAGACATGGAGGAAACTCTGGAAGAAAAGTTTCTAGAACGTTCTAGAAATCTGGAGGAAAAGCTCCAAGAAAATTCTAGAAATTTGGAAGATAAGTTATGTGGTGTTCTAGAAGAAAGAATAGAGACAGAGATGGATAACATTAGGGGGCAAATTAACACAGAGATGGACAACATTAAGGAGCAAATCAACACAGATATAGATAGATTCTAGGAAAAAATGAACAAAATGAAGAAAACCATCAGTGAGCTGGAAAAACGAGCTAATGTTGCGCAAAAAACGGAAATGGTCAACGATAATTCAATGCTGAACCTGAAGAAGGGGATGCAGAATTTCAAGGTTGATTCTGGAATCCAGAAGCTTTCTATGAAGCCGCCCCAGTTCGACGGAAAAACTCCATGGGCGAATTAGCACCGTCAATTTGAAGCTGCGGCCAAAGCAAACGAATGGAATGCAGAGGAAAGAGCTGTAGCACTCACACTGACATTACGAGGAGAAGCGACAGATATTCTACAGACCCTCACCTCCCAAGAACAGGAGGACTATGATCAGCTGATCAAACATTTGGAACTACGGTTTGGCCAGGCTCATTTTGAACACATTTACAACTCCCAGCTGAAAAATCGTTACCAGTTATCAGGCGAGTGTTTACAAGAATTCGAAGCTGATATTGCACGCCTGTTGCGTCTCGCATATCCGGCCACACCGGAGAACGTAATGGAGCGATTGGCGGTTCAAGCATTCTTGGATGGACTTCGTGACCAAGAAACTCGACAAGCGTTGACACTAGCCCGACCATCACATCTCGTAGACGCACTGGCCCGCGCGTTGGAGTTCGAGGCAGCGAAGCAGTCCTGTAGAGTTCAAGGCAAAATCCGTATGATTGAGGAAGATTCACAGGAGCCTGCTGACCTGAAAGCTGCCATAAAAAAAGTAATGAAGGAAGTGCTACCTGGAAAACGACAGATAAAATGTTGGAACTGTGGAAAGATCGGACATGTGCGTAGCAAATTCCCGATGTTCAAAGAATCGACACAGACGCAGGAAAACTAAGAAGGGTCGCTGAGAAGGGACAATCTTCGACATGTATCCAGCGAGCCCCAGTCAACAATGCATATGTGGCTGTCCTTCAACCTCAGAATAAGGGTGTCTTCGTAGACAGTCTCATCAATGACGAGCCTTCCGTTGCTGGATACCAGCGGCGGCTCGTGAGGTTCAGATGCGGTTAGGCGACAAACAGATTCTCAATTACGTATTTATGAAATGATCCAGAAGACCCCCCCCCCCCCCCCCCCACTTTCCTATAAATGGACCCATACGAAATTTTATGGAGAACTAAATTTGAGTCTTATGGTTTAAATTAATACGCCTTTTTGTGCGCTCGTACTACTCACACGAGGCCTATATCATTTCGTCACGATGTCTGTATTTTTCGCCTACCTTGCCTACCCCGACGAGCCGCCACTGCTGGATACAGGTGCAACTAGGACAATTTTGGGACCTTCCTTTGCCAGAACATCGGCAAGAATTGATCCGACGTCTTGGAAATTACGCACAGCAACAGGGGAGCCAGCTACTGTATATGGTGAGCTGCCAGTTGAACTGGTTTTGGGTAGCACTAAAGTAAAACATCAGGCACTAGTTGCGGACATCGAAGACGATGCGATCATTGGGATGGACATCATGAACTCAAGAGGGTTTGAGTTGAATTTCAAGGACGGCGTCTTACGTGTCAACGGAGAGGAGCTGGTGCTTCATGGGAGAAGTGAGGAGAAGATCTGTGTCGTATTGGCAGAAGATGTAAGAGTACCTGAGAGGGCCGAAAACATAGTGGAGGCTCGTCTGGGCAGTAATGCGAGTAATGGAGACGTGGTCATGTTCGAGCCCAAACTTCATGATGAGGAAATTGGACGAGGGATTGCTCTAGGGAAGACCTTGCTGCGTGCTGACAAATTGCTGCCGGTAAGGGTCATGAATGTTAATTATTTCCCAGTGACCTTAAAAAAGGGGACATTGCTCGTCAGTTTCCTCTGTGATACGGAGTGTACAAGGTCCGATTAGCCAGGACAAGCATCTACCAACAGATTTGGAAAAGTAAGTTGCCCTCTCTTCCAAAGGCCTTGAATCAGATCAACAACCCAAACTGAGAAACTTAGTCAAGAAATACCAAGACATTTTCGATACCGGACTAGGAAAAGGAGGTCGAACTAATGTGGTTCAGCACAAAATTGATACTGGAGACGCCAGACCGATTCGACAGGCAGCAAGGAGACTTCCTCTTGCCAAGAAGGAGGAGGCTGACAAAATCGTCAGTGATATGAGGAAAGAGGGAGTCATCGAACCATCTTACAGTTCTTGGTCCTCTCCAGTCGTACTGGTGAAGAAGAAAGACGGATCGACACGATTTTGCGTGGACGACCGACAGTTAAACAACGTCACGAAGAATGACAGTTACCCTCTCCCGAGAATAGATCACACTCTGGACACTTTGGCTGGCTCCACAATATTCTCGACCCTTGATCTGAAGAGTGGATATTGGCAGGTAGAACTGGCTAAAGAGGATCGGAAAAAGACAGCTTTCACCATTGGGACAGGATTGTGGCAGTTCACCGTTATGCCGTTCGGAATGTGTAACGCCCCGGCCACTTTCGAAAGATTGATGGAGACGGTGTTGAAAGGACTTTCTTGGAGGACATGCCTGGTATATCTCGACGATATAATTGTGGTCGGCAGATCATTCGAGGACCACGTGAAAAACCTGGAGGAGGTATTCCAGAGACTAAGAAACTCTGGATTGAAACTGAGCCCTAAGAAATGTCATCTGTTTCAAAGAAGTACGATTCCTCGGTCACGTTGTTTCTGGAAAAGGAGTAGCAGTGGATGACCAGAAGATCAAAGCTGTTAAAGAATGGCCCATCCCAAAAGAACTCCACCAGCTCGGAAGTTTCCTTGGTTTGTGCACATATTATCGTAGATGTGTGCTGGGGTTCGCCAACATCGCTTAACCACTGACCAAGCTTACGGAAGGTCAAACAAAGTTCCAGTGGTCTGAGGAATGCCAAGACTCGTTCAAGAAGCTGAAAGGAGCTTTGATCAACCCACTTGTTCTGAGCTATCCCCTACCCAACGGAAAATTCATTCTGGACACGGACGCTAACAATGTAGGACTAGGAGCTGTTTTATCCCAGATGCAGGAGGGACAGGAGAGAGTGATTGGTTATTTTAGCAAGACACTCAGCAAACCAAAACGCAATTACTGTGTGACCAGGCGGGAGCTTTTAGCCGTCGTTAAGGGAGTGGAACACTTCTACAAGTATGTTTATGGGAGAAGATTCTTGTTAAGAACTGACTGACCATGCAGCTCTCAAATGGCTCTTGCAATTCAAAAATCCCGAGGGTCAAGTAGAAAGATGGATCGAGAGACTCCAAGAGTTTGATTTCGAGATCGAACATCGAGCCGGAACTAGCCATAAGAATGCAGACGCCTCATCGAGGTGACCATGCCCAGATGACTGCTCCCATTGCCGACGAGCAGAAGAGAAAGAAGCAATACTTTGTAGAACCAAGGCGGTCGATGACAACTGGAATGACAGCAATATTCAGAAAGACCAAGAGAAAGATCCAGAACTTGGTTTAGTCATCAGCTGGAAGAAGTGCACTCGAAGACCATCATGGCAAGAAATTGCAGGCTACTCGCCAGCTGTTAAATCCTACTGGTCGCAATGGAATTCTTTCACTCTTGACAATGGGGTACTGAAGCATGTATTGGAGTCCGAAAATGGTGTGGTGAAGACCGACGCCAGATAGTTGTACCCAGGATTCGAAGACAGAAAGTGCTTCGTGTTTTCCATGACGGGTTCGCCGGGGGGACATCTGGGGGTGAAAAAGACCTTGCAGAAAGTGAGGCAACGGTTCTACTGGGCTAGTTGCCGAGATGATGTTCAGGACTGGTGCAGAAAGTGCGCTGTATGTGCTGCTAGCAATGGACCTCGAATACGACCGAAGGCTCCCATGCGTCAGTACAATGTAGGAAGCCCATTCGAGAGAATCGCCATCGACATTGCCGGGCCGTTTTCCGAATGAGACCATAGAAATAAATACATCCAGGTGGCAATGGATTATTTCAGTAAGCGGGCCGAAGCTTATGCCCTACCCAACCAGGAAGCTATCACTGTCGCCGACGTTTTGATGAAAGAGTGGATATGTCGATTCGGTATTCCATTGGAGCGACACTCAGACCAAGACAGGACCTTCGAATCCAAAGAATTTCAAGAAATGTGTAATTGCTGAACACGGTGCTTCATCCGCAGTCCGATGGAATGGTGGAGCGGATGAACAGAACAATCAACCGCTTTTTGTCCAAGGTTGTCTCTGAACATCAAAGAGATTGGGACCAGTATCTTCATTTGTTCCTGATGGCCTATCGATCTGCAGTACACGAATCAACTGGACAAACCCCTGCTAGTGTCGTAATGGGCCGAGAACTACGACTCCCATGTGACCTGCGATTTGGGATACCACCGGGACAAGACACTGCGGGAGAGGGCTATGTCAGCAACTTGAGTCAGAGAATAGACGATATCCACGAACGAGTAGTGTTAAACATCCATAGCTCCAGCGGTAGAATGAAGCAGATGTACGACATCTAGGCCGAGGCTAGAGGGTTTCAGGCTGGTGACCTGGTTTGGTTGCACAACCCCAAACGTAGTCGTGAACTATCTCCGAAGTTGCAGAACTCTTGGGAAGGTCCGTTCAAAATCATGAGAAGGATAAACGACCTTATCTACGGAATTCAGAAGCCACCACGAGGGAAACCAAGGGTCGTCCACTTCAATCGATTGGCCCCTCACGCTGGAAATCACGACCAAGTTCGCACCTTCAAACCACCAGAGGATGAGATGACATACCAGAAGTTTATGTCCTTGTATTCAAACGGTCAGAAAGTGATGCATGGTGTTAATAGAGAGAAGCCACGAGGCCTTTTCAAGGTGTCTGATGATTACGCACTAGCACATTGCGTGGCAGAAGATCTACGAATGTCCAGGGGCATTGCTGTTGTGTTCTCCAAGAAGTTCGGTCAACTACAAACAATGCGAGAGCAGAATCCAAAAGTTGGAAGGGTGCTGCAGTTGAAAAAGGGCGAAAGAAACATTTTCTACCTAGTAACCAAGAAGTACTTCCATGGTAAACCGTCTTATGAGGATGTCTGGAAGAGTCTCACCATGCTGAGAGACACTATGGTAGCCCAGAATCTGGTGAAGCTAGCAATTCCGAAATTGTCATGTGTATTCGATAGGATTATATGGAGAATCATAAGGAGTATGTTAGAGACAATATTCAAATCCAGTGGCGTCGAAATTCTGGTTTGCTGCAACCATCTTCCAAGACCAAACATGAACACCGTGGAGTGCCATTTCCATCGAACTTCGCGATGCAGATATGGAGAGTCATGCAGGTATCGTCACACTCCGAGGATGACATTTCGGGACGAAATGTCTTTGAGAAGGGCGCAATGCAACGAACTTAAGCCGGACCTGTCGCCTTCTAGAACGAAAGCGAGTCTTCGACAGAATTCTGGAGGCGTCGGGAAACTTCACGATTGTTTCCTCCCAATATATAAGACGACATCGGCCCATGACGAGGCAATACAGTACAGAATTGGACTCGCGTACAGATGAATGATTTAAGTGTTAAAAATAAATTAGTGGTGTAGTATTAGTGAATTGTAAATAAATGATTTAAGAAGAACTTGGACAATATTCATTACAATATAGATCAAAATGTAGTCAAAAATGCGATTAAACAACTAAAAAATGCTAAAGCAGCGGGTCCGGGCGGAATTAGTGCAGAATTACACAAAACTGGAACCGAAAAATTGTTCAAATCATTAGCCTTTATATTTACAAAATGCGTCAACGGCGAAAATATACCAGAAGAATGGAAGATGGCAGACATTTTATCAATTCGCAAGAAGGGCAACAAATTAGAATGTAATAACTATAGGAGATTGTCTATAACCAGTACAGTAGTAGGTTATATGGAAGAATAATAAGAGATCTAGTGGAAGCAGAGTACGAAGACCAAGAAGAAGAGTAACAGTGTGGCTTTCGTGCTGGCAGATCCTGCACCGACAACGTGTTGGGGCAAATTATTGAGAAAAGGTCAGAAAGAAACCGAGCAACGCATCTCATGTTTGTAGATCTGCAAAAAGCATACGATAGCATACCTATCATGAAATTGTGGTGCTTCAAGTAACTAATATCAACCACACACTTGTGAAAGCTATCAAAAATATATATGATGATATGGTAGCATGCGTGAAGATCGGAAATAAATTATCAGAGCCATTTTCAGTCAACAAGGGTTTAAGACAGGGTTGCTGCATATCTCCTACGCTCTTCAAAATGTATGTAGCGAAAGCACTGTCTATGTGGAAGAGAAAATGCAGGGGTATGGGTATAGAAATTGATGAAGATACCTGCATATACACTCTTCAGTTTGTCGACGACCAGGTGATTTGTGCAAATGAAAAAGAAGATCTAGAATATATGGGGAGAAAACTTCAAGAAGAATACGGAAGATGGGGTCTCCAGATGAATATAGCAAAAACGCAATATCTATGTGTCGGCGAAGAGACCACAGATCTGAAGTTGGAAAATAACGAAACTGTAAGGAAGTGCGAGAACTAAAAATACTTATGTATCAATTTCAATAAAGAAGGGACAGATGACGCCGAAATAAAATCGAGAGTGAATAAGGGAAAGAAGATAATGAGGTAGCTGAATGGTATCCTGTGGAGCACAGAGATAGGTAAACAAAGAAAGATCAGAATCTATGATGCCCTGATTAAAAGCACTCTCGTGTACGGGTCAGATACTTGGCGGTTGAAGGAGCAGATGAAGAGGACAGTAGAGGCTACAGAAATGGAAGCAATAAGACGTGCATCGAGAACGTCAAGACGGGAAAGAGTGACAAATGAGAGAATTAGGGAGCAGATGGAAATAAAGGAGACAGTTACAGAGTAGATAGAGAGGAAACAGCTAGTATGGTACAGACATATCCAGAGGATGGCAGAGTGTAGATTGCCAAAGAAGGTGATGAGGTGAGCACCTCCAGAACACAGAAAGAGAGAAAGACCAGAGAAAACATGGATTGGAGGAATGAGGCGATTAATGAGTGAAAGGGGACTGGATGAAGAAGACTGCAACAATAGAAGGATATGGCAAACGGTTTTCGGACAACGTCCTAGGAAGTTTTAGATCGAATACATATATATATATATATATATTTTATCAATTCTAATATGTTACAGATCATTACTAGCTATCTCGTCAAAGAAGATAAACTCCAAAAAAAAATGAGAGCATCGAAGTAACTAGAATGAAAAAATTTATTTCATTTTGAATCTAATATCAAACCTTTATGTTGCAGGTCATTACTAGCTATCTCGTTGTAGAAGATAACACAACCGAGCTCAATCCTGAGGATATTTGAAATATCCAGGATGGGGAAATGTTCCTCTTAGCGGGGAGTGAGAAAGCCGTCTGCGAGAAGGGTGTTTCCCTTCTACGCTGATAGGCTAAAGTCGGGTGTTCATTGAAAAAAAAATATATAAAAAAATCAAATTTTATTTCATTTTGAATATTTCATTAATCTCAGAATGTTGCAGATCATTACTAGCTATATTTTCGAAGAAGATAAACTCCAGAAGGAAAATGAAAGCATCAGAGTAACTAGAATAGAAAAATTAAAACAAAAAATTTTTTTCATTTTGAATCTAATCTAAACCTTTATGTTGCAGGTCATAACTAGCTATCTCGTTGTAGAAGATAACACAACCGAGCTAAATCCTGAAGATATTTAAAATATCCAGGATGAGAGAATGTTCCCCTTAGCTGGGAGTGAAAAAGCCGACTGCGAGAAGGGTATTTCCCTTACACGCTGATAGCCTAAGTCGGGTGTTCATTGAAAAAAAATATATATAAAAAAATCAAATTTCATTTCATTTTGAATATTTCATTAATCTTAAAATGTTGGAGATCATTACTAGCTATCTTTTCAAAGAAGATAAACTCCAGAAGAAAAATGAGGGCATCAGAGTAACTAGAATAAAAAAATCAAAACAAAAAATTTATTTCATTTTGAATCTAATTTAAACCTTCATGTTGCAGGTCATTACTAGCTATCTCGTTGTAGAAGATAACACAACCGAGCTAAATCCTGAAGATATTTAAAATATCCAGGATGAGGAAATGTTTCCCTTAGCGGGGAGTGAGAAAGCTGTCTGCGAGAAGGGTGTTTCCCTTCTACGCTGATAGGCTAAAGTCGGGTGTTCATTGAAAATAAAAATATATAAAAAAATCCAATTTTATTTCATTTTGAATATTTCATTAATCTCAGAATGTTGCAGATCATTACTAGCTATCTTTTCAAAGAAGATAAACTCCAGAAAAAAAATTATGAAAAGCACTGCCGTGAAGGCAGGAGCTTTTGAGCGCTCGTACATCCACCTTGTAGGCAGATTCGCATTTTCCAGTTCTAGAAATCAATTGAAGGAATTTTTGACAGCTGTCAAAAAAATTCTGAAACTTAGGCAAAACTCCAGACTTTATGTCTTCAGCTGACCAATTTTTTTTCGATAATTCGCTAGAATTTTCTACGGTATCTATGGTCTTGGTGATGCGGTCTGGACAAAATTTTACACGTAGTTTGAATACATTATTCCCTAGCTAGGTGCAAAATTTCATTCCAATCCGATCAATAGTTTCGAAACTACCTGGAAAAAAATATTTTGAACGGCCATATTTACGGAACCCCTAGTCTAATTTTGCTCATTGATAAACGTGACCGCGATATTCGCGATCCAAACCCACCCTGAAAATTTCAAGTTTCTAGGTCTTTCCGTTCAAAAGTTGCAATTTTTTATGGTCTCTATGGTTCTGGTCATGCGATCTGAACAAAATATTGCTTTAATATATCATTCTCGATTAAAATACAAAATTTCACCCTGATCGAATCCGTAGTTTCGAAATTATCGAGAAAACAAACTTTCAAACGACCGTATTTACGGTACCCCTAGTATAATTCTGCTCATTGATGAACGTGAACGCGACATATCAGATCCTCACCTATCCTGAAAATTTCAAGTCCCTAGGCCTTTCCGTTCGAAAGTTATGATTTTCTATGATTTCTATGGTTCTGGTCATGTGATCTAGAGAAATGTAGCTTGAATATATATTTCTCCATTAGTATACAAAATTCCGTCACGATCGAATCTTTAGTTTTGAAATTATCAAGAAAACTAAATTTCAAACGACCATATTTACGGAACCCCTAATATAATTTTGCTCATAAATGAACGTCATCACGACATTCCAGAACCTCACCTATCCTGAAAATTTCAAGTCCTAGGCGTTTCCGTTCGAAAGTGACAATTTTCCATGTTTTCTATGGTTCTGGTCATACGATCTGGACAAAATTTCACATGTAGCTTGAACACCTCATTTTCCATTCGAGTGCAAAGTTTCATCTTGATCAAATCTGTAGTTTCGAAGTAATCAGGAGAACAAAATTTTGAACGGCCATATTCACGGAACCCCTGGTGGAATTTGGCCCATTAACGAACTTAACCGAGGCATTTGGGATCTGAACCTACACTGAAAATTTCAAGTCTCTAGGTTGATCCGTTCGAGAGTTATCGTGCTTACGGACGGCCGGACGGACAGACTCGAATTTTCCGACAGATTCGTCATCAGTGAGTCGAACATAGTCGATTGAGACCATTTTCGGCTCAAAATTCGAAAAATACAGACATCGTGACGAAATGATATAGCCCTCGTGTAAGTAATACGAGCGCTCAAAAATGAGAGCATCAGAGTAACTAGAATGAAAAAATTAAAACAGAAAATTCATTTCATTTTGAATCTAATTTAAACCTTTATGTTGCAGGTCATTACTGGCTATCTCGTTGTAGAAGATAACACAACCGAGCTAAATCCTGAAGGTATTTGAAATATCCAGGATGAGGAAATGTTTCCCTTAGCGGGGAGTGAGAAAGCCGTCTGCGAGAAGGGTGTTTCCCTTCTACGCTGATAGGCTGAAGTCAGGTGTTCATTGAAAATAAAAATATATAGAAAAATCAAATTTTATTTCATTATGAATATTTCATTAATCTTAAAATGTTGGAGATCATTACTAGCTATCTTTTCAAAGAAGATAAACTCCAGAAGAAAAATGAGGGCATCAGAGTAACTAGAATAAAAAAATCAAAACAAAAAATTTATTTCATTTTGAATCTAATTTAAACCTTCATGTTGCAGGTCATTACTAGCTATCTCGTTGTAGAAGATAACACAACCGAGCTAAATCCTGAAGATATTTAAAATATCCAGGATGAGGAAATGTTTCCCTTAGCGGGGAGTGAGAAAGCTGTCTGCGAGAAGGGTGTTTCCCTTCTACGCTGATAGGCTAAAGTCGGGTGTTCATTGAAAATAAAAATATATAAAAAAATCCAATTTTATTTCATTTTGAATATTTCATTAATCTCAGAATGTTGCAGATCATTACTAGCTATCTTTTCAAAGAAGATAAACTCCAGAAAAAAAATTATGAAAAGCACTGCCGTGAAGGCAGGAGCTTTTGAGCGCTCGTACATCCACCTTGTAGGCAGATTCGCATTTTCCAGTTCTAGAAATCAATTGAAGGAATTTTTGACAGCTGTCAAAAAAATTCTGAAACTTAGGCAAAACTCCAGACTTTATGTCTTCAGCTGACCAATTTTTTTTCGATAATTCGCTAGAATTTTCTACGGTATCTATGGTCTTGGTGATGCGGTCTGGACAAAATTTTACACGTAGTTTGAATACATTATTCCCTAGCTAGGTGCAAAATTTCATTCCAATCCGATCAATAGTTTCGAAACTACCTGGAAAAAAATATTTTGAACGGCCATATTTACGGAACCCCTAGTCTAATTTTGCTCATTGATAAACGTGACCGCGATATTCGCGATCCAAACCCACCCTGAAAATTTCAAGTTTCTAGGTCTTTCCGTTCAAAAGTTGCAATTTTTTATGGTCTCTATGGTTCTGGTCATGCGATCTGAACAAAATATTGCTTTAATATATCATTCTCGATTAAAATACAAAATTTCACCCTGATCGAATCCGTAGTTTCGAAATTATCGAGAAAACAAACTTTCAAACGACCGTATTTACGGTACCCCTAGTATAATTCTGCTCATTGATGAACGTGAACGCGACATATCAGATCCTCACCTATCCTGAAAATTTCAAGTCCCTAGGCCTTTCCGTTCGAAAGTTATGATTTTCTATGATTTATATGGTTCTGGTCATGTGATCTAGAGAAATGTAGCTTGAATATATATTTCTCCATTAGTATACAAAATTCCGTCACGATCGAATCTTTAGTTTTGAAATTATCAAGAAAACTAAATTTCAAACGACCATATTTACGGAACCCCTAATATAATTTTGCTCATAAATGAACGTCATCACGACATTCCAGAACCTCACCTATCCTGAAAATTTCAAGTCCTAGGCGTTTCCGTTCGAAAGTGACAATTTTCCATGTTTTCTATGGTTCTGGTCATACGATCTGGACAAAATTTCACATGTAGCTTGAACACCTCATTTTCCATTCGAGTGCAAAGTTTCATCTTGATCAAATCTGTAGTTTCGAAGTAATCAGGAGAACAAAATTTTGAACGGCCATATTCACGGAACCCCTGGTGGAATTTGGCCCATTAACGAACTTAACCGAGGCATTTGGGATCTGAACCTACACTGAAAATTTCAAGTCTCTAGGTTGATCCGTTCGAGAGTTATCGTGCTTACGGACGGCCGGACGGACAGACTCGAATTTTCCGACAGATTCGTCATCAGTGAGTCGAACATAGTCGATTGAGACCATTTTCGGCTCAAAATTCGAAAAATACAGACATCGTGACGAAATGATATAGCCCTCGTGTAAGTAATACGAGCGCTCAAAAATGAGAGCATCAGAGTAACTAGAATGAAAAAATTAAAACAGAAAATTCATTTCATTTTGAATCTAATTTAAACCTTTATGTTGCAGGTCATTACTGGCTATCTCGTTGTAGAAGATAACACAACCGAGCTAAATCCTGAAGGTATTTGAAATATCCAGGATGAGGAAATGTTTCCCTTAGCGGGGAGTGAGAAAGCCGTCTGCGAGAAGGGTGTTTCCCTTCTACGCTGATAGGCTGAAGTCAGGTGTTCATTGAAAATAAAAATATATAGAAAAATCAAATTTTATTTCATTATGAATATTTCATTAATCTCAGAATGTTGCAAATCATTACTAGCTATCTTTTCGAAGAAGATAAACTCCTGAAGGAAAATGCGAGCATCAGAGAACCTAGAATGAAAAAATTAAAACAAAAAATTTATTTCATTTTAAGTCTAATTTGAAACTTTATGTTGCAGGTCGATACTGTCCATCTCGTTGAAGGAGATAACACAACAGAGCTCAATCCTGAAGGTATTTGAAATGTCCAGGATGAGAGAATGTTCCCCTTAGCTGGGAGTGAAAAAGCCGACTGCGAGAAGGGTATTTCCCTTACACGCTGATAGCCTAAGTCGGGTGTTCATTGAAAAAAAATATATATAAAAAAATCAAATTTCATTTCATTTTGAATATTTCATTAATCTTAAAATGTTGGAGATCATTACTAGCTATCTTTTCAAAGAAGATAAACTCCAGAAGAAAAATGAGAGCATCAGAGTAACTAAAATATCCAGGATGAGGAAATGTTTTCCTTAGCGAGGAGTGAGAAAGCCAACTGCGAGAAGGCTAAAGTCGGGTGTTCTTTGAAAAAAAATATATAAAAAAATCAAACTTTATTTCATTTTGAATATTTCATTATTCTTAGAATTTTGCAGATCATCACTAGCTATCTTTTCAAAGAAGATAAACTCCAGAAGAAAAATGAGAGCATCAGAGTAACTAGAATAAAAAAATCAAAACAAAAAATTTATTTCATTTTCAATCTAATTTAAACCTTCATGTTGCAGGTCATTACTAGCTATCTCGTTGTAGGAGATAACACAACCGAGCTCAATCCTGAAGAAATTTAAAATATCCAGGATGAGGGAATGTTCCCCTTAGCGGGGAGTGAGAAAGTCGACTGCGAGAAGGGTGTTTCCCTTCTGCGCTGATGGGCTAAAGTCGGGTGTTCATTAAAGAAAAAAATATATAAAAATCTCAAATTCTATTTCATTTTGAATATTTCATTAATCTTAAAATGTTGCAGATCATTACTAGCTATCTTTTCAAAGAAGATAAACTCCAGAAGAAAAATGAGGGCATCAGAGTAACTAGAATAAAAAAATCAAAACAAAAAATTTATTTCATTTTGAATCTAATTTAAACCTTCATGTTGCAGGTCATTACTAGCTATCTCGTTGTAGAAGATAACACGACCGAGCTCAATCCTGAAGATATTTAAAATATCCAGGATGAGTGAATGTTCTCCTTAGCTGGGAGTGAGAAAGCCGACTGCGAGAAGGGTGTTTACCTTCTACGCTGATAGGCTAATGTCGGGTGTTCATTATAAAAAAAAAATTTATAAGAATCTCAAATTCCATTTCATTTTGAATATTTCATTGATCTTAGAATGTTGCAGGTCATTACTAGCTATCTTTTCAAAGAAGATAAACTCCAGAAGAAAAATGAGGGCATCAGAGTAACTAGAATAAAAAAATCAAAACAAAAAATTTATTTCATTTTGAATCTAATTTAAACCTTCATGTTGCAGGTCATTACTAGCTATCTCGTTGTAGAAGAAAACACGACCGAGCTCAATCCTGAAGATATTTAAAATATCCAGGATGAGTGAATGTTCTCCTTAGCTGGGAGTGAGAAAGCCGTCTGCGAGAAGGGTGTTTCCCTTCTACGCTGATAGGCTGAAGTCAGGTGTTCATTGAAAATAAAAATATATAGAAAAATCAAATTTTTTTTCATTATGAATATTTCATTAATCTCAGAATGTTGCAGATCATTACTAGCTATCTTTTCAAAGAAGATAAACTCCAGAAGAAAAATGAGAGCATCAGAGTAACTAGAATAAAAAAATTCAAACAAAAAATTTATTTCATTTTCAATCTAATTCAAAATTTCATGTTGCAGGTCATTACTAGCTATCTCGTTGTAGAAGATAACACAACCGAGCTCAATCCTGAAGATATTTAAAATATCCAGGATGAGGGAATGTTCCCCTTACCGGGGAGTGAGAAAGCCGACTGCGAGAAAGTTGTTTTCCTTCTACGCTGATAGGCTAAAGTCGGGTTTTCGTTGAAAATGAATATATGTAAAAAATTATGAAAGCACTGCCGTGGAGTCAGTAGCTTTTGAGCGCTCGTAAATCCACCTTGTAGGTAGATTCGCATTTTCCAGTTTCAGAAATCAATTGAAGGAATTTAGACAACAGTCAAAAAATTCTCAAACTTAGGCGGAACTTCATGTCAGTGCTTCAGCTAGAATTTTCTACGGTTTCTATGGTCTTGGTGATGCGATCTGCACAAAATTCCGCACGTAGTTTGAATACATTATTCTTCAGCTAGGTGCAAAATTTCATTCCAATCCAATCAGTAAATTCGAAATTATCAGGAAAAAAATATTTTGAACGGCCATATTCACGGAACCCCTAGTCTATTTTTGTTCATTGATGAACATGACCTCGACATTCGCGATCCAAACCTACCCTGGAAATTTCGAGTTCCTAGGCCTTTCCCTTCGAAAGTTATAATTTTCTATGGTTTCTATGGTTTTGGTCATGCAATCTGGACAAAATATAGCTTTAATATATAATTCTCGATTAAATTACAAAATTTTATCTCGATCGAATCCGTAGTTTCGAAATAATCGAGAAAACAAAATTTCAAACGACCGTATTTACGGAACCCCTAGTATAATTCTGCTGATTGATGAACGTGAACGCGACATTTCAGATCCACACCTATTCTGAAAACTTCAAGTCCCTAGGACTTTCCGTTCGAAAGTTATGTTTTTTTATGGTTTCTATGGTTCTGGTCATGCGATCTGGACAAAATTTCACATGTAGCTTGAACACCTCATTCTCCATTTGAGTGCAAAATTTCATCTCGATGAAATTTGTAGTTTCCAAGTAATCAGGAGAACAAAACTTTGAACGGCCATATTTACGGAACCCCTGGTGGAATTTCGCCAATTAACGAACTCAACCCACACTAAAAATTTCAAGTCTCTAGGTTGTTACGTTCGAGAATTATCGTGCTCACGGCACATTTTCAGCTCAAAATTCGATAAATACAGAAATCGTGACGAAATGATATAGCCCTCGTGTAAGTAGTACGAGCGCTCAAAAATCAAATTTTATTTCATTTTGCATATTTCATTAGTCTCAGAATGTTGCAGATCATTATTCGCTATCTTTTCGAAGAAGATAAACTCCAGAAGAAAAATGAGAGTAAATAGAATAAAAAAATTAGAACAAAAAATTTATTTCATTTTGAATCCAATTTAAACCTTTATGTTGCAGGTCATCACTAGCTATCTCGTTGTAGAAGATAACATAACCGAGCTCAATCCTGAAGATATCTAAAATATCTAGGATGAGGGAATGTTCCCCTTAGAGGGGAGTGAGAAAGCCGACTGCGAGAAGGGTGTTACCCTTCTTAGTAGAGTTCGCGAGGCATGAAAAGAGCTCTAAAACTGATTTTCGTGTGAACTTCATTGCTAAAATGTATGGACCTCTTAGTATCATTCCCTACATCATAACAATGCGAAATCACTTGGTCGTCAAAAAATCGTCCTGTGCAGGAAGTGGTGGGGGTCATTTTTCCAAAAATTGACAAATTTTTTTTTTTCGTTTATAACTATCTACATCCAGTGACTTATATTCAAACAAATTTTCATCGAAATATACGATTCAGAAATATTTTATTTTAATTATCAAAGAAGTCGGATACAATGCGCTTATATGGAGTTCCTTAAGATAAAATCGCTTGCCCTGCAAAGGCATATTCACCATTATGTTCCGTTCCATTTTACTCGGAAACTGTCGCGAAAATCAAAAAATTACGAAAAGCACTGCCGTGAAGGCAGGAGCTTTTGAGCGCTCGTACATGCACCTTGTAGGTAGATTCGCATTTTCCAGTTTCAGAAATCAATTGAAGGAATTTTCGACAGCTGTCAAAAAAATTCTGAAACTTGGGCGAAACTCCAGAATTCATGTCAGTGCTTCAGCTGATCAATTTTTTTTCGATAATTCGCTAGAATTTTCTACGGTAACTATGGTCTTGGGTCTTGATCTGGGCAAAATTTTGCACGTAGTTTGAATACATTATTACTCAGCAAGATGCAGAATTTTATCCCAATCCGCTCAGTATTCTCGGAACTATCAGCAAAAAAATATTTTGAACGGCCATATTTACTGAACGCCTAGTCTAATTTTGCTCATTGATGAACATGACCGCGATATTCGCGATTCAAACCCACCCTGAGAATTTCAAGTTCCTAGGCCTTTCCGTTCGAAAGTTACAATTTTCTATGGTTTCTATGGTTCTGGTCATGAGATCTGGACAAAATATTGTTTTGATATATCATTCTCGATTAAAATACAAAATTTCATCCCGATCGAATCCGTAGTTTCGAAATTATCGAGAAACCAACATTTCAAACGACCGTATTTACGGAACCCCTAGTATAATTTTGCTCATAGATGAAAGTGATCACGACAATCGAGATCCACACCTATCCTGAAAATTTCAAGTCCCTAGGCCTTTCCGTTCGAAAGTTATGATTTTCTATGGTTCGAGTCATGTGATCCGGAGAAATGTAGCTTGAATATATCATTCTCCATAAGTATACAAAATTTCGTCACGATCGAATCTGTAGTTTTGAAATTATCAAGAAAACTAAATTTCAAACTACCATATTTACGGAACACCTTGTATAATTTTGCTCATAGATGAACGTAATCACGACATTCCAGATCCACACCTATCCTGAAAATTTCAAGTCCCTAGGGGGTTCCGTTCAAAAGTTACAATTTTCTATGGTTTCTATGGTTCTGGTCATGCGATCTGGACAAAATTTCACATGTAGCTCAAACACCTCATTCTCCATTTGAGTGCAAAGTTTCATCTCGATCGAATCTGTAGTTTCGAAGTAATCAGGAGAACAAAATTTTGAACGGCCATATTTACGGAACCCCTGGTGGAATTCTGCCCATTAACGAACTTGACCGCGGCATTTGGGATCTGAACCTACACTGAAAATTTCAAGTCTCTAGGTTGATCCGTTCGAGAGTTATCGTGCTGACGGACGGACGGCCGGACGGCCGGACGGACGGACGGACGGACGGACAGACTCGAATTTTTTGACGGATTCGTCATCAGTGAGTCGAACATAGTCGATTGAGACCATTTTCGGCTCAAAATTCGAAAAATACAGACATCGTGACGAAATGATATAGCCCTCGTGTAAGTAGTACGAGCGCTCAAAAAGTGCTTCATATGAGGGGTCTTCCTCATAAACCGACGATTCAGATGGTTTTTTCCAAATTACATCCGGTTAGCCGCGACTGACCGTGGAGATGCGAGGAAGGCTCACTTTGATGAATAAACGCTTGTCGGGACAGAAATAAACGACCTTATGGATCGAGCGTTCATAGGGTCGTTTTTCGGTTGGACCAGGCCATATTTTCATTGATCGTGCATTCTGATGATGAATTAGAATGTTTGATTTGATTTCTTTCAACTTGTGGATTAAAAAACAAATAGGGACAAACATATATTTGTTAATTTACAATTACTTATTGAGTTCAGTTTGGTATTTACATTCGTCCTGAAATTATCGCTCATTTGAATTTGTACTTAAAAGATTTACGCAGCTCCGGAATCTTGGACTAGAAATAATACTCAAATCTGCAAAGGGGCACAGTTGTTATCTATGCTTTCTAGTTTCAAAATATATCTTACATTCCATTATAAATCCGATTCAAATATCACTGTCAGATGAAGAATATTCAACAGGATGGAATTTGGAAAATTTTGTGTTACTTTTATTGCCGCATGCTTTTTGGGCCATACATTTGCGAGAGCCAATACAAGGAATTTTTTCGCTCTCACAGGTGGTTTGTCTTTCAAGCCTCAAAATCTATATTTTCTACATCACACAGAGAAATTTCGTTATTGCCATGAAAAAATACATAACTCAATCTAAGGAATTCAATTTTCACTTTGAATGGCACACTTGTTACGAGCGAGTAGCGAATGAACGAATTCATGTTTTATGTAATTTTTTGAAATATTTCTTGTATTTTGCTGAGATTTTGAACCTCAAAGCTCAAGAGCGTTGAAACTCATTTAGTTAACGATTTTTGAAATTTAATCCGTGAGTGTATTCGTTCCACAACACAAATAACTAGATATTAATATTTTTTTTTTTCGAAAAACTTCAAACCTATTTATTCAATTTCATAATACAAAATTGAAAGGAAAGTGTCATAAAAGATGTTCGAAATGGAGTCCTTCCACCTCGACACTTTTCACAGCTCTCAAAATGAGATTAGTTATTACCCTTCTTATCATATCGGGATTTCGTTTCAATTCTGTGTAAGCTTTTTCTATTCGCTGCCTCAAATGCTCTCGTGAAATCATTTCAAATCTCATATACATTTTATTGAGATAACCCCCAGAAAGTAATCCATAGAAGTTAGATCTGGGGACCTTAGGGACCATGCTACAGAGTGTTCTCCTGTTTGGAAACCTGTAACCATATTCTCACAATACTGCTCTTGAACTTCCATTGCGAAAGCCATAAACAAATATCATATCGAAATACTCAAAATTGGTGTACAAAGTTCGAATTTGAATTAAAATTGGAGTAACTTCAAATTTGACAGCTATGTTTGGAGAATGTGTAAAGAAAGCGATATTTGGCGAATTTCATGAGGAATACAAGTCAATATCTTTTTTTTTTAAGCAAATGCAATCCTTGATTATGATTCTAGTGGGTTTACGCCATTTGTCCCTAAATTTTATATTTAGTTTCGAAAGAATTCAAAGCTTGATTATGCATACTTGTAATTACTTCTTTAAGTAGCGTGTTAGAACACTCAGTGGATGCTAAGTGTTTAGAATACAAGGGAGTTGAACAAAAAGTTATGGAAAAAATATTAATATCTAGTTATTTGTGTTGTAGAACGAATACACTCACGGATTACATTTCAAAAATCGTTCACTTCATGAGTTATAACGCTCTTATGCTTTGAGGTTCAAAATCTCAGCAAAATACAAGAAATATTTCAAAAGAATTACATAAAACATGAATTCGTTCATTCGCTACTCGCTAGTAACAAGTGTGCCATTCAAAGTGAAAACGAAATTTCTCTAAGTGAAGTAGAAAATATAGATTTTGAGGCTTGAAAGATAAACCACGATATTTTGAGTAATGTCCTGAAAATATTGATATTGCGTGAGCCACTCGAAAGGACTTTCCGAAATGGACAACCCATTGAAATTAAAAAAAAACGGACCTCAGATTCCAGAATTATGCCTATCGTAAATTCAGGCCAAAATCCATAAATCACCCTGTATCTCCTGAACTAAGAGCCCCCGGATACAAAACAAGCAACTTTTCTGAAAGGTCTGGATGACCTGCATTGACCACTAGGCTACGGCCAACCACTCATGAAACATCCTGTATATCGAATATCTGATAAATATCTATTATTTATAACATAGGCATTTTTATCCAGATTGCACCGGACCGGACCTATGGGTTCCTGTGAGAGAGAAAAAAATCCTTGTATTGGCTCTCACAAATGTATGGCCCAAAAAGCATGTGGCAATAAAAGTAACACAAAATTTTCCAAATTCCATCCTGTTGAATATTCTTCATCTGACAGTGATATTTGAATCGGATTTATAATGGAATGTAAGATATATTTTGAAACTAGAAAGCATAGATAACAACTGTGCCCCTTTGCAGATTTGAGTATGCTTTCTAGTCCAAGATTCCGGAGCTGCGTAAATCTTTTAAGTACAAATTCAAATGAGCGATAATTTCAGGACGAATGTAAATACCAAACTGAACTCAATAAGTAATTGTAAATTAACAAATATATGTTTGTCCCTATTTGTATTTTAATCCACAAGTTGAAAGAAATCAAATCAAACATTCTAATTCATCATCAGAATGCACGAACAATGAAAATATGGCCTGGTCCAACCGAAAAACGACCCTATGAACGCTCGATCCATAAGGTCGTTTATTTCTGTCCCGACAAGCGTTTATTCATCAAAGTGAGCCTTCCTCGCATCTCCACGGTCAGTCGCGGCTAACCGGATGTAATAGCAGATTTTCCAATTTTTTGAGGAAATTATCAGGCCAATTGAAATTTGGAAAAAACCATCTGAATCGTCGGTTTATGAGGAAGACCCCTCATATGAAGCACTTTTTTGAGCGCTCGTACTACTTACACGAGGGCTATATCATTTCGTCACGATGTCTGCATTTATCGAATTTTGAGCTGAAAATGTGCCGTAAGCACGATAATTCTCGAACGGAACAACCTAGAGACTTGAAATTTTCAGTGTGGGTTCAGTTCCCGAATGCCTCGGTTGAGTTCGTTAATGGGCCAAATTCCACCAGGGGTTCCGTAAATAAGGCCGTTCAAAGTTTTGTTCTCCTGATAACATGGAAACTACAGATTTGATCGAGATAAAATTTTGCACTCAAATAGAGAATGAGGTGTTCAAGCTACGTGTGAAATTTTGTCCAGATCGTATGACCAGAACCATAGAAACCATAGAAAATTGTAACTTTTGTACGGAAACGCCTAGGGACTTGAAATTTTCAGGATAGGTGTGGATCTGGTCGTGATCACGTTCATCTATGTGCGAAATTAGACTAGGGGTTCTGTAAATATGGCCGTTCAAAATATTTTTGAGCGCTCGTACTACTTACACGAGGGCTATATCATTTTGTCACGATGTCTGTATTTATCGAATTTTGAACTGAAAATGTGCCGTAAGCACGATAACTCTCGAACGGAATAACCTAGAGACTTGAAATTTTCAGTGTGGGTTCTGTTCACGAATGCCTCGGTTGAGTTCGTTAATGGGCCAAATTCCACCAGGGGTTCCGTAATTATGGCCGCTCGAAATTTTGTTCTTCTGATTACTTCGAAACTACCAATTCGATCAAAGTGAAATTTTGCACTCAGATTGAGAATGACGTGTTGAAGCTAATTGCAAAATTTTGTCCAGATCACATGACCAGAACCATAGAAACCATCGAAAATTATAACTTTTGAAAGGATAGGCCTAGGGACTTGAAACTTTCAGGATAGGTGTGGATCTCAAATGTCGTGTTCAAGTTCAACTTTGAGCAAAATTAGACTAGGGGTTCCGTTTGAAATTTAGTTTTCTTGATAATTTCAAAACTACAGATTCGATCGTCACGAAATTTTGTATTTCAATGGAGAATGATATATTCAAGCTACATTTTTCCCATATCGTATGACTAGAACCATAGAAACCATAGAAAATCTTTCGAACGGTAAGGCCTAGGGACTTGAAATTTTTAGGGTTGGTTTGGATGGCGAATTTTGCGATCACGTTCATAAATGGGCAAAATTATACGAAGGGTTCCGTGAATATGGCCGTTCAAAATATTTTTTTCTTGATAATTCCGAAACTGCTCATTGGATTTCAATTAAATTTCGCACATAGACGAAAAATAATGTATTCAAACTACGTGGGAAATTTTGCCCAGATCGCAGTACTAAGACCATAGATACCGTAGAAAATTCTAGCGAATTATCGAAAAAAAAATTGGTCACCTGAAGCACTGACGTGAAGTCTGGATTTTCGCCTTATTCTGAATTTTTTTTTGACAGCTGTCAAAATCTTTCCAATTTGTTACTAAAACTGGAGAATGCGAATCTACCTATAAGGTGGATGAACGAGCGCTCAAAAGCTCCTGACTTCACGGCAGTGCTTTTCGTAATTTTTGATTTTCGCGACAGTTTCCGAGTAAAATGGAACGGAACATAATGGTGAATATGCCTTTGCAGGGCAAGCGATTTTATCTTAAGGAACTCCATATAAGCGCATTGTATCCGACTTCTTTGATAATTAAAATAAAATATTTCTGAATCGTATATTTCGATGAAAATTCCACACATGTGATTTTTAACCAATCAGAACGTGTATTTCTGACAGATCACCATCGCAACGGATGAATTTTAGTGGAAATTTTTTCACGGTACCCAACAGCGAATTATACTGGAAATTTTTTGACGTTTATAATGACAGAATATTATAATTGATGAAGACGAAAATTGATGTTGTTGGAAATAAAAGCATTTGGTGTGGAATTTTCTTACCGAATACCACTCGAGGTCAAATTAAATCCGGAAATTTTTTCTCACTCATGAATATTTTTAGAAAATTATCCCTCGTCTTCGACTCGGGATAATTTTCAAAATATTCATGAGCTCGAAAAATTTTCCGGCAATAATTTGACCTCTAGTGGTATTACTAGTGAAAATTCCACACATGTGATTTTTAACCAATCATAACGTGTATTTCTGACAGATTACCATCGCAACGGATGAATTTTAGTGGAAATTTTTTCACGGTACCCAACAGCGAATTATACTGGAAATTTTTTTGACGTTTATAATGACAGAATTTTATACTTGATGAAGACGAAAATCGATGTCATTGGAAATAAACGCATTTGGTGTGGAATTTTCTTACCGAATACCACACGAGGTCAAATTAAATCCGGAAATTTTTTCTCACTCATGAATATTTTTAGAAAATTATCCCTTGTCTTCGACTCGGGATAATTTTCAAAATATTCATGAGCTCGAAAAAATTTCCGGCAATAATTTGACCTCTAGTGGTATTACTAGTGAAAATTTGTTTGAATATAAGTCACTGGATGTAGATAATTATAAAAGAAAAAAAAAATTTGTCAATTTTTGGAAAAATGACCCCCACCACTTCCTGCACAGGACGATTTTTTGACGACCCAGTGATTTTGCACTGTTATCATGTAAGGAATGATACTAAGAGGTCCATACATTTTAGCAATAAAGTTCACACGGGGTGACACGATAGAGCTCCGTTTGAACCCTACTATTCTACGCTGATAGGCTAATGTCGGGTGTTCAATGAAAAAAAAAATATATAAAATCTCGAATTTTATCTCAATTTGATTATTTCATGAATCTTAGAATATCGCAGATCATTACTCGCTTTCTTTTCAAAGAAGATAAACTCCAGAAGTAAATTGAGAGTAAATAGAATGAAAAAATTAAAACAAAAAATTTATTTCATTTTGAATATAATTTTAACCTTTTTGTTGCAGGTCATTACTAGCTATCTCGTTGTAGGAGATAACACAACCGAGCTCAACCCTGAAGATATTTAAAATATCCAGGATGAGGGAATGTTCCCCTTAGTGGGGTGTGAGAAAGCTGACTGCCAGAAGAGTGTTTCCCTTCTACGCTGATAGGCTTAAGTCGGGTGTTCATTGAAAAAAAATATATAAAAATTTCAAACTTTATTTCATTTTGAATATTTCATTAATCTTAGAATGTTGCAGATCATTACCGGCTTTCTTTTCGAAGAAGATAAACTCCAGAAGAAAAATGAGAGTAACTAGAATAAAAAAATTAAAACGAAAAATTCATTTCATTTTGAATCTAATTTAAACCTTCATTATGCAGGTCATTACTGGCTATCTCGTTGTAGAAGATAACACAACCGAGCTCAATCCTGAAGATATTTGAAATGTCCAGGATGAGTGAATGTTTCCTTAAGCGGGGAGTGAGAAAGCCGACTGCGAGAAGGGTGTTTCCCTTCTACACTGATAGGCTAAAGTCGGGTGTTCATTGAAAAAAAAAATATATAAAAAAATCAAATTTTATTCCATTTTGCATATTCCATTAATCTCAGAATGTTGCAGATCATTACTAGCTATCTTTTCAAAGAAGATAAACTCCAGAAAAAAAAATGAGAGTAACTAGAATATAAAAATTGAAACAAAAAAGTTATTTCTTTTCGAATCTAATTTAAACCTTTATGATGCAGGTCATTACAAGCTATCTCGTTGTAGAAGATAACACAACCGAGCTCAATCCTAGAAATATTTGAAATATCCAGGATGAGTGAATGTTTCTTCAAGCGGGGAGTGAGAAAGCCGACTGCGAGAAGGGTGTTTCCCTTTTACGCTGATAGACTAGAGTCGGGTGTTCATTGAAAAAAAAATTATAAAAATCTCAAATTCTATTTCATTTTGAATATTTCATTAATCTTAGAATGTTGCAGATCATTACTAGCTATCTTTTCAAAGAAGATAAACTCCAGAAGAAAAAATTTGAGAAACACTGCCGTTAAGTCAGGAGCTTTTGAGCGCTCGTTCATCCACCTTGTAAGTAGATTCGCATTTTCCAGTTCAAGAATCAAATCCAAAAAATTTTTACAGCTTCAAAAAAAAATTTCGAACTAGGGCTTTCAGGCTTTGGGTGATTTTTTTCGATAATTCGCTAGAATTTTTCACAGTATCTATGGTCTTGGTAATGCGTAGCGTAGTTCGGATACAATATTCTTCATCTATGTGCAGAATGTCATTTCAATCCAATAGGTTATTTCGAAATTATCAGGAAAAAGAATAATTTGAATGGCCATATTTACGGAACCCCTAGTCTAATTTCGATCATTGACGAACGTGACCGCGAAATTCGCGATCCAAACCCACCCTGAACATTTCAAGTCCCTAGGCCTTTCCTTCCGAAAGTTATAATTTTCTATGGTTTCTATGGTTCTGGTAATACGATCTGGAAAAAATGTAGCTTAAATAAATCATTCTCCATTAAAATACGAAATTTAGTCACGATCAAATCCGTAGTTTTGAAATGATCAAGAAAACTAAATTTCAAACGATCATATTTACGGAACCCCTAGTCTTATTTCGCTCATATATAATCGTGACCGCGACATTTGAAATCCACCCCTATTCTGAAAATTTCAAGTCCCTAGGCCTTTTCATTACAAAGTTATAATTTTCTATGGTTCTGGCATTGCGATCTGAACAAAATTTTGCATGTTACTTGAACACGTCATTTTCCATCTGAGTGCAGAATTTAACCTCGATCTAATCAGCAGTTTCGAAGTAATCTGGAGAACAAATTTTCGAACGGCCATATTTACGGAACCCCTGGTCTAATTTTGTGCATTGATGTACGTGAACGCGAAATTCGCAATCCGAACCTACCCTGAAAATTTCAAGACCCTAGGCCTTTCCTTCCGAAAGTTATAATCGTCTATGTTTTCTATGGTTTTAGTCATGCGATCTAGACAAAATGTAGCCTGAATATATCATTATCCATCACAATGAAAAATTTCGTCTAAATCGAATCCGTAGTTTTGAATGATCAAGAAAACTAAATTTCAGACGGCCATATTTACGGAACCCCTAGTCTAATTTGGCTCATTGATGAACGCGAACGCGACATTCGAGATCCACACCTATTCTGAAAATTCCAAGTCCCTAGGCCTTTCCATTACAAAGTTATAATTTTCTATGGTTTCTATGATTCTGGTCATGCGATCTAGACAAAATTTTGTGAGTATCTCGAACACGACATTTTCCATCTGAGTGCGGAATTTGATCTTGATCGAATGTGTAGTTTCGGAGTAATCAGAAAAACAAAACTTCGAACGGCCAAATTTACGGACACCCTGGTGGAATTCTGCCCATTAACGAACTCAACGTCGGCATTTGGGAACTGAACCCGCACTGAAAATTTCAAGTCTCAAGGACGTGTCGTTCGAGAGTTATCGTCTATACGGCACATTTTCAGTTCAAAATTCGATAAATACAGACATCGTGACGAAATGATATAGCCCTCGTGTAAGTAGTACGAGCGCTCAAAAATGAGAGCATCAGAGTAACTAGAATAAAAAAATTTAAACAAAAAATTTATTTCATTTTGAATCTAATTTGAACCTTTATGTCTTTACAAGCTATCTCGTTGTAGAAGATAACACAACCGAGCTCAATCCTGAAGATATTTAAAATATCCAGGATGAGGGAATGTTCCCCTTAGCGTGGAGTAAGAAAGCCGACTGCGAGAAGGGTGTTTCCCTTCTACGCTGATAGGCTAAAGTCGGGTGTTTATTGAAAAAAAATATATAAAAATCACAAACTTTATTTCATTTGGAATATTTCATTAATCTTAGAATGTTGCAGATCATAACTCGCTATCTGTAATGGCGTCGAATGAGAGTGACTCTGAAGCGAGCTCCCAGAAAGATGGGAAAGAAAACGGTTTCGAGTGTGTATACTGCGGAAAACCCGTTAAGAAATTTGTGAAATGTGGGAAGTGTTTCAATATTTTCCACGAATCGTGCCTAATCAAAGAGGGAAATATGAAAAATGCAAAATGCAAGCATGAGAGGTTAGGAAATTACCAGTCGTCATTAACGGAGAAGGAAGATCCAGTTGATACGAAAAATAAGATATTGGAAATCGAAAATTTATATCTCAAACAACTTATGAAGGAAATGACAGAGAAAAATCAGGTGCTTATACAGAATAATAGTCTCCTATTAGAAAAAATCAAAACATTGGAAGGTAACAAAAAAAATGAAGAGATATCCTTTGCAGAAACAGTAAAAAAATCTGATTCATCCATCAGTTCAAACGTAAACAAAACAATCTCAATTGTCAACTATCAAAAACCACCAACAAAAACATCATCGAACCACAGAAACAGTAGTGATACATCTGAACTACCACATTCCGCAACTATGACATTGAACAACAAAACCAAATATAACCTAGAAAAAAACATAAACACTAACACTTCGAAAAAGCAGGTATACGAACAAGAAAATAATACTGCCCCTGAAGATACATCAGGATTTATAAATGTCAGATCGAGAAGAAATAGAAAGGGTGATGTAGGAACAGGGATTTTCGAGAATTCAAGTTTCAAGTCATCTAAAGCTATCAAAGATGAGAAGGATAGAAAGTTATGGCTATTTGTATTTTGAGTACATGAGAATGTTAAAGATGAAGACGTCAAAGCATATATTTTGAGTAAGGGAAAATTGGAAGAAAACCAAGTTTATGCAAGAAAATTGAATACCAGAAACCAAGAGGACCTGAACTATAAATGTGTTCTAGTTGGTGTTCCTATAACCATGAAGGAGGAAATATACAAAAGTGAATTTTGGCCATCAGGAATTAGATACTCAAGATTTGATTTCACCAGGGGACAACATTTTTTAGAGAAGCAGAAAGTATCGGTTTGAATATTAAATCTATTGAAGACGAAAAGAGGTATGACAACATCAAAATTAATCAGAAAAATGAACATTTCAGCATATTACATCAAAATGTACGTTCTTTAGGTAATGCAAGGGAACTATTGGAAGCAATTTTGACAGAACAGCTTGATATAAAAATCGTGTGCTTAACTGAGCACTGGAAAACCAAAGAGCAACTAGAATATCATGGAATAACGAATTTTTCATTACGAACCTTTTTTTGTAGAGGGAAAAATGAGCATGGAGGGGTAGCCATTTACGCAAGAAATGAAATACAGACCAAAGAAAGAGCAGATATTAAAGAACAGTCAAGGAAAAAGAATTGTGAATGTACTGGGATGGAATTTAAAATGGATGGAAAGAAACATGTATGTATAGTAGTTTATAATGATGGAAATATCGAAACACTGACAGAAGCAATGGAACCTATACTGCATAAACTTATGGAGGAAAATATTACAGTCACCATAGTTGGGGACTTCAACATAAATATGTTGGAGAACTCAAAAAAAAAACAAACACTCCTGGATCTTCTGAGATCATATAACTTACAACAGACAATTTATCAACCAACAAGAATAACAGCTACAACAGCCACATGCATTGATAATATTTTCACAAATGCTGGGGAAAACTGGTCAACCAATATCATACAAACACACATATCTGATCATACTGCACAGAAAATAACATTTACAGTGAACCAAAGACAAAAAAATTATACAATCAAACATACATTTTCAAATAAAAACATTGAATACTTCAAAGAACTGATACACAAAGAAAATTGGATATTCATTTATAAATTAGCGAATAACAACGTGAATGCTCAGTTTGATGAATTCCATCGCTTATATCTAAAAAGTTTCAATGAAGCTTCTCCGCTAAAAAAGATAATGGTGCGCAGGAAACCAAAATCAATAATACCAGACATGGAATTAAAGGAAATGAAGAACAAATTAGACATACTGTTAGTCATGAGCACATATGAAAAATCGTTCAAAGACAAATACCGTGAAACCAAAATCCAGTATGACAAATTACTAAAGCAACAAAAGATGGAAAAATATGAAAAGCTAATTGAAAATTCTGACAATAAATCCAAAACTGTGTGGACATTGGTGAACTCCTTCAAAAATGTGAAGCAGAGAAAAATTGAAGTAGATGGAGATCCACAAAACACTGCAAATGAAATGAATAATCACTTCATAAAGGCAGGTATAATTTCAACAGAAAGCATCATCAACACTAATAATGATGAAAAAATTGAAAAATTAGATAAATCCATCCGTTTGAAGAAAATTTCCCCATCAGAAATCAAAGAGGTTATAAAATCTTTAAAAAATAAACACTCCAGTGGATATGACGAAATATCAAATCACATAATTAAGCAAACAGCAGAAGAAATAATTGAACCTTTGAGCCATATCATCAATAACTCTCTCAAACATGGTATTTTCCCCGATAAATTAAAGATTGAAATTGTGAAACCAATACATAAAAAGGGCGATATAAATGACTTTAATAACTATAGGCCTATAAGTATCCTGCCAAGTTTCTCCAAGTTATTTGAGATGATATACTGTAGACAATTAATGGAGTTCTTATTAAGAAATGAAATACTCAGTGATAATCAGCATGGTTATACAAAAGGAAAATCTACAAAGACAGCAGTGTACAAATTCATCAATAAAATAGTTGAAGCATTTGAAAGTGGAGACCTACCTATGGGAATATTTCTTGACCTAACCAAGGCATATGACTGCTTGGACAGTGGAAAACTATTGGAGAAACTGGAAAGATATGGAATTAGAGGACCTGCTTTGCAGTGGGTAAGGTCATATTTCACAATGAGAAAACAGATGGTGGAAATGGAAGGGAAGGAAGAAGTTATAAGATCAAATATGGAGGAACTGCTTTTGGGTATTCCACAAGGAAGCATTGCTGGACCAATATTTTTCATAGTATATATCAATGACTACACAGTAAGCGATGACAGTGAAAATAATAAAAAAATAACAACAATTAACTATGCAGACGACACCAACCTACTTATTATAGAGGATTTATATCCAGATTTGAGGAACATATGTGAAAGTAAAATGGAAGAAACAGATGAATGGTTCAAAAGTAACAACCTCCTTTTGAATAAAGAAAAAACCAAAATCGTACTATTCACTCCAAGTAGTACAGGTATCGAAGAACTTAATTCCATAACTCTCAATCAGAATAAATACCAACAACAGCAATTTATGGGTTTAGAATAACATCGAAATACATTTGTCAACGCAACTTGAAGATGGTGTACCACGCAACAATAGAAGCCAAACTGAGATATAGCATAATCTTCTATGGATCCGGAAACATAAAGCCTCTATTTGTACTACAGAAAAAAGCAATTAGAATACTGAATAACATGAGGTATGATCAATCATGTAGAGGTACATTCAAGAAATTGGGATTGCTAACTATATATGCTATATACAGTCAAGAATGTGTTATTTTCATCAAGAAGAATCCAAATTTATTTCATAAATATGAAAACCAAAAAAGTTATTATGGCACAAGGAATAACAATTATATATACCCTAGGCATAATTTAACAATAAGCCAGAAGCAAGCTGAGTACAGATGCTTAAAAATGTATAACTCTTTGCCAAAAGATATATCTATGATTTCTGATATAAAAAAATTTAAAAAGAAACTGTATAAATATTTCGTTGAGTTAGAGCCTTATGGAAATGAAGATTATTTAGCATGATAGGATATAGTTCATATTTTTCCTTTTGGACACTATTCCATTTCATTTTCATGTACTTAGCAATTTGTGATGAATATGATCTGAAATAAAGCACTATTATTATTATTATTATTATTATTATTATTATTATCTTTTCAAAGAAGATAAACTCCAAAGAAAAATTTGAGAAACACTGCCACTAAGTCAGGAGCTTTTGAGCGCTCGTTCATCCACCTTGTAGGTAGATTCGCATTTTCCAATTAAAGAATCAAATCCAAAAAATTTTTCCAGCTTCAAAAAAAATTTTCGAACTAGGGCTTTCGGGCTTTGGGTGATTTTTTTCGATAATTCGCTAGAATTTTTCACAGTTTCTATGGTCTTGGTAATGCGTAGCATAGTTCGGATACAATATTCCCCTTAGCGGGAATTTATAAAAACCTAAAATTCTATTTCATTTTGAATATTTCATTAATCTTAGAATGTTGCAGATCATGACTAGCTATCTCTTCAAAGAAGATAAACTCCAGAAGAAAAATGAGAGCATCAGAGTAACTAGAATAAAAAAATTAGAACGAAAAATTCATTTCATTTTGAATCTAATTTAAACCTTTATTATGCAAGTCATAACTAGCTATCTCGTTGTAGAAGATAACACAACCGAGCTCAATCCTGAAGATATTTAAAATATCCAGGATGGAGAAATGTTCCCCTTAGCGTGGAGTGAGAAAGCCGACTGCGAGAAGGGTGTTTCCCTTCTACGCTGATAGGCTAAAGTCGGGTGTTCATTGAAAATAAAAATATATCAAAAAATCGAATTTTATTTCATTTTGAATAGTTCATTAATCTTAGAATGTTGCAGATCATTACTAGCTACCTTTTCGAAAAAATAAACTCAAGAAGGAAAATATGAGCATCAGTGTAACTAGAATAAAAAAATTAGAACATAAAATTTTATTTCATTATGATTCTAATTTAAACCTTTATGTTGCGTGTCATTACTAGCTATCTCGTTGTAGAAGATAACACAACCGAGCTAAATCCTGAAGATATTTGAAATATCCAGGATGAGGGAATGTTCCCCTTAGCGAGGAGTGAGAAAGCCGACTGCGAGAAGGGTGTTTCTCTTCTACGCTGATAGGCTAAAGTCGGGTGTTCATTGAAAAAAAAAATTTATAAAAATCTCAAATTCTATTTAATTTTGAATATTTCATTGATCTTAGAATGTTGCAGACCATCACTAGCTATCTTTTCGAAGAAGATAAACTCCAGAAGAAAAATGAGAGCATCAGAGTAACTAGAGTGAAAATATTTAAACAAAAGAATTTATTTCATTTTGAATCTAATTCAAAACTTTATGTTGCATGTCATTACTATCTATCTCGTTGTAGAAGATAACACAACCGAGCTCAATCCTGAAGATATTTAAAATATCCAAGATGAGGGAATATTCCCCTTAGCGGGGAGTGAGAAAGCCGACTGCGAGAAGGGTGTTTCCCTTCTACGCTGATAGGCTTAAGTCGGGGGTTCATTGAAAAAAAAATATATAAAAATCTCAAATTTTATTTCATTTTGATTATTTCATCAATCTTAGAATGTTGCAGATCATTACTAGCTATCTTTTCATTGAAGATAAACTCCAGGAGAAAAATGAGAGTTACAAGAATAAAAAAATTAAAACAAAAAATTCATTTCATTTTGAATCTAATTTAAACCTTTATGTTGCAGGTCATTACTAGCTATCTCGTTGTAGAAGATAATACAACCGAGCTCAATCGTAGAGATATTTAAAATACCCAGGATGAGTGAATGTTTCCCTTAGCGGGGAGTGAGAAAGCCGACTGCGAGAAGGGTGTTTTCCTTCTGCGCTGATAGGCTAAAGTCGGGTGTTCATTGAAGAAAAAAAATATATAAAAATCTCGAATTCTATTTCATTTTGAATATTTTATTAATTAGAATGTTGCAGATCATTACTAGCTATCTTTTCAAAGAAGATAAACTCCAGAAGAAAAATGAGAGCATCAGAGTTATTAGAATAAAAAAAAATATTTCATTTTGAATGTAATATTAAACCTTTATGTTGCAGGTCAATACTAGCTATCTCGTTGTAGAAGATAACAAAACCGAGCCCAATCCTGAAAATATTCAAAATATGCAGGATGAGGGAATGTTCCTCTTAGCGCGGAGTGAGAAAGCCGACTGCGAGGAGGGTGTTTCCTTCTACGCTGATAGGCTAAAGTCGGGTGTTCATCGAAAAAAAAAATATATAAAAAAATCAAATTTTATTTCATTTGGAATATTTCATTAATCTCAGATTGTTGCAGATCAATACTAGCTATATTTTCAAAGAAGATACACTCCAGAAGAAAAATGTGAGTAACTAGCATACAAAAATTAAAACAAAAAATTTATTTCATTTTGAATCTTATTTAAACCTTGATGTTGCAGGTCATTACTAAATATCTCGTTGTAGAAGATAACACAACCGAGCTCTATCCTAGAGATATTTAAAAAATCCAGGATGAGGAAATGTTTCCCTTAGCGGGAATTGAGAAAGCCGACTGCGAGAAGGGTGTTTCCCTTCTACGCTGATAGGCTTCGCTTCGTCCACCTTGTAGCTAGATTCACATTCTTCAGTTTTAGAAAACAATTGGAAAGATTTCAACAGCTGTCAAAGAAAATTTCAAACAAAAGCGAAAATCAAGACTTCACGTCAGTGCTTTAGGTGACCAATTCTTCTTCGATAATTCGCTAGAATTTTCTACGGTATCTATGGTCTTGGTAATGCGATCTGGACAAAATTTTCCACGTAGTTCGAATACATTATTTTTCATCTATGTGCGAAATTTCATTCCAATCCAATGAGTTGTTTCGAAATTATCAGGAAAAAAAATGTTTGAATGGCTATATTTACGGAACCCCTACTCTAATTTCGCTCATTGATGAACGTGACCGCGAAATTCGCGATTCGAACCTGTTCTGAAAATTTACCTAGATATTTCCGTTCGAAAGTTATGATTTTCTATGTTTTTGATCATGCGATCTGGAAAAATTTAGCTCCAATATATCATTCTCAATTTAAATACAGAGTTTTGTCACGATCAAATCCATAGTTTCGAAATTATCAAGAAAACTGAATTTCAAACGGCCATATTTACGGAACCCCTAGTTTAATTCTGCTCATTGATGAAAGTGACCGCAGCATTAAAGATCCAAACCTATTCTGAAAATTTCAAGTCCGTAGGCCTTTCCATCACAAAGTTACAATTTTCTATGGTTTCTATGGTTCTGGTGATGCGAGCTGAACAAAATTTTGCATGTAGCTTGAACACCTCATTTTCTATTAGAGTGCAAAATTTTATCTCGATCGAATCTGTAGTTTTAAAGTTATCAGGAAAACAAAATTTCGAGTGGTTATATTTACGGACTCCTTAGGCGGATTTTGCCCAATAACGAACTCAACCTCGGCATTCAAGATTCGAACCTAACCTGAAAATTTCAAGTTTCTAGGACATTCCGTTCGAGAGTTATCGTGTATACGGCCGGACGGACAGACTCGAATTTTCCGACGGATTCGTCATCAGTAAGTCGAACTCTATCGTTTAAGACCATTTTCGGCTCAAAATTCGAAAAATACAGACATCGTGACGAAATGATATAGCCGTCGTGTAAGTAGTACGAGCGCTCAAAAATGACGGAGTACAGGCTGTGTTCTTCTAGTCTACTCTGAAATCGGTTTTATAGAAAACTTCCTCATTCGCTGGATGATAATCTAGGACCGATCTATTACAGTTGTTCAATTTCACATTAACAGAAGACACAATGGTGCGATGGAAACGCGGCGGTGCAGATCAGACGACTCGGTTTTGCACGAATGCGGCGATAATTCAGACGAATTTCGAGGTTTTCTACGACGGAACGTGACTCTCTCGATGACTTACGAATTAATGGTGAAAACCTGACAGTGAAGTCACTGTTGCGTGTTCCGCCCGAAATTTTTTTGTTTCATTTTTGTAGCATTGCTGCAATAATCGAAATAAATATTGATTTTTATAATTATTAATTAATGCGATCGTAATACGTTATGATGTTTCCATGCCACAGTTCTAATAAGAGCACTGGCAAATTTTGTTCTTTCTGAGCGCTCGTACTACTTACACGAGGGCTATATCCTTTCGTCACGATGTCTGTATTTTTCGAATTTTGAGCCGAAAATGGTCTCAATCAACTATGTTCGACTCACTGATGATGAATCCGTCGGAAAATTCGAGTCTGTCCGTCCGTCCGGCCGTATACACGATAACTCTCGAACGGAGTGTCCTAGAAACTTGAAATTTTCAGGATAGGTTCGCATCTGAAATGCCGCGGTTAAGTTCGTTATTGGGCAAAATTCGCCCAGAAGTTCCGTAAATATGGCCGCTCGAAATATTGTTTTTCTGATTACTTTTAAACTACTGATTCGATCGAGGTAAAATTTTTGCACTCAGATGGAAAATTACGTACTCAAGCTACATGCAAAATTTTGTCCAGCTAGCATGACCAGAACCATAGAAACCATAGAAAATTATAACTTTCGAACGGAATGTCGCGGTCACGTTCATCAATGACCAAAATTAGACTAGGGGTTCCGTAAATATGGCCGTTTGGAATTCAGTTTTCTTCATAATTTCAAAACTATGGATTCGATCGTGACGAAATTTTTTATGTAAATTGAGAATGATATTTTCGAGCTAATTTTTACCTGATCGCATGATCAGGACCATAGAAACCATAGAAAATCATAACTTTCGAACGGAAAAGCCTAGGGACTTGAAATTTTCAGGATAGGTTCGGATCGCGAATTTCGCGGTTACGTACATCAATGAGCAAAATTAGACTAGGGGTTCCGTAAATATGGCCGTTTGAAATTTGGTTTTCTCGATAATTTCGAAACTACGGATTCGATCGAGATGAAATTTTGTATTTCAATCGAGAATGATATATTAAAGCAATATTTTGTCCAGATCGCATGACCAGAACCATAGAAACCATAGAAAATTGTAACTTTTGAACGGAAAGGCCTAGGAACTTGAAATTTTCAGGGTGTGTTTGGATCGCGAATATCGCGGTCACGTTTATCAATGAGCAAAATTAGACTAGGGGTTCCGTAAATATGGCCGTTCAAAATATTATTTTCCCGATAGTTTCGAAACTACTGATCGGATTGGAAAGAAATTATGCACCTAGCTGAGGAATAATGTATTCAAACTACGTGCAAAATTTTGTCCAGATCGCATAACCAAGACCATAGATACCATATGAAATTCTAGCGAATTATCGTGAAAAAATTGATCAGCTGAAGCACTGACATGAAGTCTGGAGTTTCGCCTAAGTTTCAGAATTTTTTTGACAGCTGTCGAAAATTCCTTCTATTGATTTCTAAAACTGGAAAATGCGAATCTACCTACAAGGTGCATGTACGAGCGCTCAAAAGTTTCTGCCTTCACGGCAGTGGATTTCGTAATTTTTTGTAAAGAAAATTTATAACAATTTACCCTTCAGGGTAAACTGTATTACGAAAAATCTTAGGATACTTCGACAAACTGACTTATTTCAGAAGTTTTCTGTGTGTACTTGCGATTTTTTCTCAATTTTTCACGACAAAACTTTTAATCCATCACGTACTCCTAAGGCCCCTTTGTCACAACCACATAATGAATTTGTACTATAATTCAACCGCACACTATACAGGTTGTCCGGGAAAATGTGGAAAATCTCTCGGATTCAGATAAAACATAAAAAAATATGATGAAAAGTTTCCATAATTTTTTTTCCTAGCGGCCCCTCCCTACGGAGATACGGCCTCCTAAATGACGCCACTGGAAATTCATTTTACTGGAATAAATTTTAAACTACTTGATATAATTTAATGAAAATTTGATATGTCAAACAATAGTAAGGACCCCTTTAAATACTGCCCTCAAATTCAAATTAGCTTGTATAGTTTACCAGGGGCGGACTAGGTTGTACGTTTTAATGCTTACATTTTTAACACCCTGTATGAGTAAGGAGTAAGGAGTTAAAAAAATCAAATTAGGATACCTTGAACATTAAGCTGAAGAAAAAGTGCCCTTATTTATTATCAATAAAATGAACCGTTTTCGAAAAAAAAATAATAAAAGGAGTTATTTTTTTATTTCTAGTGAAAAGAACCATGAATTCTAATTTTTTTTGTCTGCAACAAAGTGTGATACGAAAATTATTCAAGGAACAAAAAATTTTAAGTTCACGTTATTGAATCCGACAAAATTACAAAGATTCTTAACAATGCAGTTTTGGCCGAAAAAGGCACCTTAACAAAAATAATAATAATAATTACGAATTTTGCTCGATAAAGAATTAAGGAACAGACCTGAATTAGTTTGAATACATTATTCTTCATCTATGTGCAAAATTTCATTCCAATCCTTCAGTAGTTTCGAAAAATATAGTTTGAACGGCCATATTTACGGAACCCCTAGTCTAATTTTGCTCATTGATATACGTGACCCCCTAATCTAATTCTACACATTGATGAACGAGAACGCGATATTCGAGCTCGTACACGAGGGCTATATCATTTCGTCACGATGTATGTATTTCTCGAATTTTGAGCCGAAAAAGGTCTATCGACAGAATTCGACTCACTGATGACGAATCCGTGGAAAAATTCGAGTCTGTCCATCCGTCCGTATACACGATAACTCTAGAACGGAACGACCTAGAAACTTGAAATTTTCAGGGTAGGTTCGAAACTCGAATGTTGCAGTTAAGTACGTTATTGAGCAAAATTCGACCAGGGGTTCCGTAAATATGGCTGTTCGAAATATATAGATAAGATACGACCTAGAAACTTGAAATTTTCAGGGTAGGTTCGAAACTCGAATGTTGCAGTTAAGTACGTTATTGAGCAAAATTCGACCAGGGGTTCCGTAAATATGGCTGTTCGAAATTTCGTTCTCCTGAGAACTTCGAAACTACTTCAATTTTGATGAAATTGCACTCAGATGGAGAATGACTTGTTGTTCAAGCTACATGCGAAATGTTGTCTAGATCGCATGACCAGAACCATAGAAAGTTATAACTTTGTAATGGAAAGGCCTAAGGATTTTCAGGATAGGTGTGGATCTCGAATATTGCGGTCACGTTCTTCAATCAGCAAAATTTGACTGGGGATTCCGTTAATATGGTCGTTTGAAATTTAGATTTCTTGGTAATTCCAAAACTTTGGATTTGATCTTGATGAAATTTTGAATTCAAATGGAAATTGATTTATTCAAGCTACGTTTTTTCCAGGTCGCATGACCAAAACCATAGAAACCATTGGAAATTTTAACTCTCGAGCGGAAAGGCTGTAGTTATAGTTATAGTTAGGAAGGGGGTTACTTTTCACTGCGACTTCAAGGTCTATTGTGCTCCCCATCAGAGCCGTATTCGCAAATGCGCTACCTACAGCTCGCCCTCCAGCTCCAGAGCTCCAATGAACTCCAGTATCTGAGAGGGCTTCAAGGAGGTTAGATTCTCATTCCTCCTGTAATTCTCTTGTCCAAGACATTCTTTGCGCTGGTTTGCAATGGCGAGGCATGTAACGTTCTACACGTAAAATTCATTTATTGGCCTTTTTATTGAGCGCTCGTACTACTTACACGAGGGCTATATCATTTCGTCACGATGTCTGTATTTTTCGAATTTTGAGCCGAAAATGGTCTTAAACGACTATGTTCGACTCACTGATGACGAATCCATCGGAAAATTCGAGTCTGTCCGTCCGTCCGTATACACGATAACTCTCGAACGAAATGTCCTAGAAATTTTCAGGGTGGGTTCGAATCTCGAATGCCGAGGTTAAGTTCGTTATTGGGCAAAATCCGCCCAGGGGTTCCGTAAATATGGCCGCTCGAAATCTTGTTTTCCTGATTACTTTGAAACTACAGATTCGATCGAGATGAAATTTTGCAATCTAATGGAAAATGAGGTGTTCAAGCTACATGCAAAATTTTGTTCAGCTCGCATCATCAGAACCATAGAAACCATAGAAAATTGTAACTTTTGAACGGAAACGCCTAGGGATATGAAATGTTCAGGATAGGTGTGGATCTCGATTGTCGTGATCACTTTCATCTATGAGCAATATTATACTAGGGGTTCCGTAAATATGGTCGTTTGAAATTTAGTTTTCTTGATCATTTTCAAACTACAGATTCGATCGTGACGAAATTTTGTATACTTATGGAGAATGATATATTAAAGCTACATTTCTCTAGATCGCATGACCAGAACCATAGAAACCATAGAATATCTTAACTTTCGAACGAAAAGGCCTAGGGACTTGAAATTTTCAGGATAGGTGTAGATCTGAAATGTGGCGTTCACGTTCATCAATGAGCAGAATTATACTAGGGGTTTCGTAAATACGGTCGTTTGAAATTTTGTTTTCTCGATAATTTCGAAACTACGGATTCGATCGAGATAAAATTTTGTATTTTAAACGAGGATGACATATTAAAGCAACATTTTGTCCAGATCGCATGACCAGAACCATAGAAACCATAGAAAATTATAACTTCCGAAGGAAAAGGCCTAGAAACTTGAAATTTTCAGAGTAGGTTTGGATCGCGAATTTCACAGTCACGTTCATCAATGAGCAAAATTAGACTAGGGGTTCCGTAAATATGGCCGTTCAAAATATATAGATAAGATACGACCTAGAAACTTGAAATTTTCAGGGTAGGTTCGAAACTCGAATGCTGCAGTTAAGTACGTTATTGAGCAAAATTCGACCAGGGGTTCCGTAAATATGGCTGTTCGAAATTTCGTTCTCCTGAGAACTTCGAAACTACTGATTCAATTCTGATGAAATTGCACTCAGATGGAGAATGACTTGTTGTTCAAGCTACATGCGAAATATTGTCTAGATCGCATGACCAGAACCATAGAAAGTTATAACTTTGTAATGGAAAGGCCTAAGGATTTTCAGGATAGGTGTGGATCTCGAATATTGCGGTCACGTTCTTCAATCAGCAAAATTTGACTGGGGATTCCGTTAATATGGTCGTTTGAAATTTAGATTTCTTGGTAATTCCAAAACTTTGGATTTGATCGTGATGAAATTTTGAATTCAAATGGAAATTGATTTATTCAAGCTACGTTTTTTCCAGGTCGCTTGACCAGAACCATAGAAACCATAGGAAATTTTAACTCTCGAGCGGAAAGGCTGTAGTTATAGTTATAGTTAGGAAGGGGGTTACTTTCCACTGCGACTTCAAGGTCTATTGTGCCCCCCATCAGAGCCGTATTCGCAAATGCGCTACCTACAGCTCGCCCTCCAGTTCCAGAGCTCCAATGAACTCCAGTATCTGAGAGGGCTTCAAGGAGGTTAGATCCTCATTCCTCCTGTAATTCTCTTGTGCAAGACATTCTTTGCGCTGGTTTGCAATGGCGAGGCATTCTTGCAATGGCGAGGCATGTAACGTTCTACACGTAAAATTCATTTATTGGCCTTTTTATTGAGCGCTCGTACTACTTACACGAGGGCTATATCATTTCGTCACGATGTCTGTATTTTTCGAATTTTGAGCCGAAAGTGGTCTCAAACGACTATGGTCGACTCACTGATGACGAATCCGTCGAAAAATTTGAGTCTGTCCGTCCGTCCGTCCGGCCGTCCGTCCGAAGGGAAAGGTCTAGGAACTCTAAATTTTCAGGGTGGGTTGGGATCGCGAATTTCACGGTCACGTTCATCAAAGAGCAAAATTAGACTAGGGGTTCCGTAAATATGGCCGTTCAAAACATTTTTTTCCTGATAGTTTCGAAACTACCGATTGGATTGGAATGAAATTTTGCACCTAGCTGAGGAATAATGTATTCAAACTACGTGCGAAACTACGGATTCGGACGAGGTGAAATTTTGTATTTTAATCGAGAATGATGTATTGAAGCAATATTTTGTTCAGATCGCATGACCAGAACCACAGAGACCATAGAAAATTGTAACTTTTGAACGGAAATGCCTAGAAACTTGAAATTTTCAGGGTGGGTTTGGATCGCGAATATCGCGGTCACGTTCATCAATGAGCAAAATTAGACCTTGGGGTTCCGTGAATATGGCCGTTCAAAATATTTTTTGGCTGATAGTTCCGAAAATACTGAGCGGATTGGGATGAAATTTCGCACCTAGCTGAGTAATAATGTATTCAAACTACGTGCAAAATTTTGTCCAGATCGCACCACCAAGACCATAGATACCGTAGAAAATTTTAGCGAATTATCGAAAAAAAAAATTGGTCACCTAAAGCACTGACTTGAAGTCTGGATTATCGCCTTAGTTTGAAAATTTGTTTGACAGCTGTCAAAAATTTCCTCAGTTGGTTTCCAAAACTGAAAAATGCGAATCTACCTACAAGGTGCATGTACGAGCGCTCAAAAGCTCCTGCCTTCACGGCAGTGCTTTTCGTAAATTTTTTTTTTTGAAATACCATTGAAGGAATTAATGAATTGTAAATATTGTGGTACGAATGTTCCATGTGTGCGTTCATATGTGTCTGATGCGGAGAACAACTCGATCCCCTTCTTTTTCTGTTCCTGATTGCATCGAGAAAAGGTTACGATTATCTTTATCTATATTTTCTCGAATAATTTCAATTTAATAATTTCTGATAGTGTGAGAAACCCCTCAAATAAGGGGTAAGTATGTTTTCACATCGCTTTGTTTTATCATTTATTCGTACCGTTTTAATATTCAGTTTTTATTATTTTATTGTATTCTTTTTACTAGGAATGCCTCCGCCATTTTATTTGTGCATGGAATATTTCTTCTCCTTTTTGATCGCTCGTACTACTTACACGTAAATATGGCCGTTCAAAATATTATTTTCCTGATAGTTTCGAAACTACTGATCGGATTGAAATGAAATTATTCACCTAGCTGAGGAATAATGTATTCAAACTACGTGGCTATATCATTTCGTCACGATGTCTGTATTTTTCGAATTTTGAGCCGAAAATGGTCTCAATCGACCATGTTCGACTCACTGATGACGAATCCGTCGGAAAATTCGAGTCTGTCCGTCCGGCCGTAAGCACGATAACTCTCGAACGGATCGAACTAGAGACTTGAATTTTTCAGTGTAGGTTCAGATCCCAAATGCCTCGGTTAAGTTCGTTAATGGGCAGAATTCCACCAGGGGTTCCGTAAATATGGCCGTTCAAAATTTTGTTCTCCTGATTACTTGAAAACTACAGATTTGATCGAGATGAAATTTTGTACTCAAATGGAAAATGAGTTGTTCAAGATACATGTGAAATTTTGTCCAGATCGCATGACCAGAACCATAGAAACCATAGAAAATTGTAACTTTTGAACGGAAACGCCTAGGGACTTGAAATTTTCAGGATAGGTGTGGATCTCGAATGTCGTGATCACGTTCATCTATGAGCGAAATTATACTAGGAGTTCCGTAAATATGGTCGTTTGAAATTTTGTTTTGTCGATAATTTCGAAATTACGGATTCGATCGGGATGAATTTTTATATTTTAATCGAGAATGATATATCAAAGCAATATTTTGTCCAGATCGCATGACCAGAACCATAGAAACCATAGAAAATCATAACTTTCGAACGGAAAGGCCTAGAGACTTGAAATTTTCAGGATAGGTGTGGATCTCGAATGTCGTGATCACGTTCATCTATAAGCGAAATTATACTAGGAGTTCCGTAAATATGGTCGTTTGAAATTTTGTTTTGTCGATAATTTCGAAATGACGGATTCGATCGAGATGAAATTTTGTATTTCAATCGAGAATGATATATTAAAGCAATATTTTGTCCAGATCGCATGACCAGAACCATGGAAACCATAGAAAATTGTAACTTTTGAACGGAAAGGCCTAAGAACTTGAAATTTTCAGGGTGGGTTTGGATCGCAAATATCGCGGTCACGTACATCAATGAGCAAAATTAGACTAGGGGTTCCGTAAATATGGCCGTTCAAAATATTTTTTCCTGATAGTTTCGAAACTACCGATTGGATTTGAATGAAATTTTGCACCTAGCTGAGGAATAATGTATTCAAAATATATGCGAAACTTTGTCAAAATCGCATCACCAAGACCATAGATACCATAGAAAATTCTAGCGAATTATCGAAAAAAAATTGGTCAGCTGAAGCACTGACATGAAGTCTGGAGTTTCGCCTAAGTTTCAGAATATTTTTGACAGCTGTCGAAAATTCCCTCAATTGATTTCTGAAACTGGAAAATGCGAATCTATCTACAAGGTGGATGTACGAGCGCTCAAAAGCTCCTGCCTTCACGGAAGTGCTTTTCGTAATTTTTCATTATTTCTCGTACCTATCTCTATGATATTTGATATCTCAATTATCTCAACGTATTTTTCAAAATGTCTTTCAATCCTAATTTTCTCAAACAAAACGAACTTGCTTATGAAATTGCGATACGAGGAATCGAAGCTCCGTCATCAGTGGATGACAAGCGTAAAATTTTAAGGGGTTTGATATCCCAAGAATCCTCTGATCGTAGTTTCACCACCTTATCTGATCCTTTCTCTTTTGAAGAGAATATCGCAGGCATTCAGGAAAGTTTGAATGATTTGAAAGAAGTTTGCGCTAAATTCAACTCAATGTCCCCTCAAGTTGATCATAAACGTATACTCACGCGATTGACTCATATTACTGGTAGGATTCAGCGTCTACCAGTAGATAAAGATGATGAATCAGCTATGAGACAGAGTCTTTATAGGGAGGTTCTTATGTTAGAATCCGATATAGCGGAAAAGGTGTCAGCTCCTGAAGCTTTTGGTCCTTCTACCTCTACACCTGTAAAATCTACACAATGTTTCGTCTCCTAACAACGTTGGAGTTTATTCTAAATGTATATCTGTGTACAAGTGGGGTTTGAAGAAATTTTCCGGTAAGGAACCATTAATTCCATTCTTGGAGTTAGTTGAGTCCCTGAAAGTTTCCAGGGGTTGTACAAATTCGGACCTGTTCGAATCTGCTGGTGATTTGTTTGAAAACGAAGCATGGACCTGGTGGCATAACAACCACATCAAAAATCGTTTTCAGAATTGGAATGAATTGGTGAATGCTTTGAAGTCCACTTTCTTACATAGTAATTATGATTCAGTATTAATGAATGAGATCAAATCTCGTAAACAGAATCTTCGAAAGTCTGTTGCCCTTTATATAACTTTTATGGAAGCTCAATTCTATAGGCTCAATAAATGTACTTCGGAGCTGGAAATGGTTAATATAATAAGAAACAACCTACTTCCTGATTATGTGAAAGCCCTTGTTTTACAGGATATTGGATCGGTGTCACAGTTGACAGCTCTTTGTAGAAGAATATAAGATGCTCTCTGTTTGGGCGTTTCAAACCAGTTGGGAGAATTGCAGGTGTCTGAAACTCGTTCTGACGTTAGATGTTGGAATTGTGATGAAGCAAACCATCATTACAATGAATGTCGCAAGCCAAGAACACGTTTTTGTTTTGGTTGTGGTCGAAAGGGAGTTTTTAAGTCTAACTGTTCCTTCTGTTCAAAAAACGCAGGAAAGGTCCCCAATCCCGCAGGTACTGGAGGTCCTTCAAATCAAAACCCTGCTCAGAAATCGAGGGTGAAACCAAACCAGCAGAAGAATTAACTTCTTCGCTTCCAATAACTGTGGGTAACTCTGATTCACTTATAGTTCCTCTTACTTATCTTTAGATAATTCCGTTGCTGTGGTTCGAGCATTGCTTGGACCTGATTCGTTGACCGATTCACAGAAATACGAATTAGATTTTGTTGTCGACCTGTTCAAACAAATTGCCCCCTCCGATAAGTTGAGTACGACACATTTATATGAACATCACATCGATACAGGAGATGCCAGGCCTGTTACACAGGGACAGTATCCACTTTCTCCGGCCATGCAGAAAATTTTGAACAAAGAAATTGATAAGATGTTGGAGCTCAACATCATCAAACCTGTGTCCGGGTGTAGCCCATGGATGTCTCCACTTTGTTTGGTTCCCAAAAAGAATGGAACAAATAGAGTTGTGTTCGATGCTAGGAAGTTGAATTCCATCACTCTACCTGACAGTTACCCAATGCCCCCCATTCATTCAATTTTAAGTAAAGTACGTGATGCATCATATCATAGCTCAATAGATTTGAAGCAAGCTTTCTTCCAGATTCCTTTAGATAAAGGGTCCAAAATAAAAACTACTTTTGCTGTTCCAGGCAGAGGCCTGTTCTGTTTTAACGTATTACCGTTTGGTTTGCATTGCGCTTGTCAGGCAATGGTGAGACTTGTGGATATGGCCATTGGTCCATCATTAGAGCCATATGTATTCTATTATGTGGATGACATAATCGTTTGTACCCCTACCTTTGAGATGCATCTCACTGTCCTCAGAAAGCTATTTCACTGTCTGAAGGAAGCAAACTTAGATAAATGTAAGTTTTGTAGACCTTCATTGAATTTTTTAGGATTTGTTGTGGATGCAAATGGTCTGATAACTGATCCCTTCAAGGTTCAAGATATCTTGGATTATCCCGCTCCGAAGAATACTACCCAGATCAGGCGTTTGATCGGTTTGATCGGTTATTACCGTCGATTTTTGAGAGACTTTGCTTCAGTTTGTAGTCCAATTACTGATTTGTTGAAGGAAAGGAAGAAAGGACAACCCATTGTATGGACTGATCAGGCAGATCAAGCCTTCCATAAAATAAAGTCTTTATTAACTTCAGCTCCCAAACTGGCAAGTCCAGATTTTTCGAAGCCATTTAGTGTTGCTTGCGATGCTAGTGACAATGGTGTTTGAGCAGTATTGTTTTAGGAGGAGGATGGATTAGAAAATCCAGTTGCTCACTTCAGTAAGGTTTTGAATAAGAGCCAACGCAACTATTCAACCACTGAGAAAGAGCTTCTAGCTATAGTTTTATCGATCGAGAAATTCATGCCGTATATTGAGGGTACTGAATTCACAGTAATCACTGACCATTCTTCGTTGGTATGGCTAAATTCGATGAAGAATCCCAATCAACGTATCTCAAGGTGGATTATGAGATTATTTTCATATCGTTTCAAGATTGTTCATCGAAGTGGTTACCTTAACAATGTGGCTGATTCACTTTCTCGTTTGTCAACCGATACTGTACAGGTTTCTATCTTGGATCTATCTCAGATGAAAGTCGATAAATGGTACGGTAATTTGCTGACGAAAGTTAGCGATCGTCCAGATCTGCTTCCAGAATTTGAGATTAGCAATGGTGTTATATAAGCATATTTTGCCTAGGTTCCGACTTATGAATGATTCTCCTGAGTGGAAGATCGTTATGCCAACTTTTCACAGGCCGGAAGTTATGAAGGAATTTCATGATGAGCCAACAGCAGGACATTTTGCTGTCTACAAGACATTACATCGAAGATCTTCCCTATATTACTGGCCTAGGATGAAGAACTCTGTGGTAAAGTATGTCAAAAGCTTCTTGTAAACCAGGAAACCTACCTCAGGCTGGATTAATGGGCAAGTATCGAAATATCAACTTCCAATTTCAATTTTTGAGTGCTGATTTGCTGGGACCCTATACACGTTCCAAATCTGGTAACCAATATCTCCTAGTCGTTACTGACTGGTTCACCAAATTTGTGTTTATACAACCGCTTTCCAAAGCTACTGCCAAAGCGATTGTGAAATTTATCGAAAATCAGATTTTCTTATTATTCGATGTTCCTCAAATTTTTGCTGTGGATAATGGATCACAGTGCGTCTCGGCTGAATTCAAGAATCTGATGAAAAAGTATAAGGTCCAGGAAATCTTCTACAATGCACGTTTTCATCCCCAAATGAACCCAACTGAACGTGTGAATAAGACGATAGTCACCGCCATAAGATCGTACATTGATAGTGATCACAAACTTTGGGATACAAACATCCTACAATTTGCACAGGCTGTCAGACTTGCGAGGAATGAAACTTTGAAATATAGTCCTTCATATTTGGTTTTCCTCAGAAATGTCGCCACTGATTGATCGTTTTATGGTCTCATTTCACAAAATGCTGACAACACCGTCACCGTGGGAGTCTTGGATTCCGATTTGGTACTACAACTACCTGATCTTTATGAAGACGTTCGAAAACGTTTGAAGCATTCTTACGAGATCAATGCTCGTAGATACAACCTCAGGAGACGTGATCTCCGTCTGAACGTTGGTGATAGAGTTTGGAAACGAAACTTTGTTCTATGCGATGCTTCCAAAAACTTTACAGCAAAGCTTGCTCCGAAATTTGTCCCCTGTATTGTGAATAAGGTGATATCCTCACTTGTATACAATCTAGTTGATTTGTCTGCTTTTCTCAATTTTTTTATTTCCTTTTCTGCTTGGAGGTTGAATAGTTCTGCTATTGTCCTTGAGTAGATGGTTATAAATCTATCCAATAAAGACGTTTATCTTCTTCTTTACATATAAAAACTACGAAAAGCACTGCCGTGAAGGCAGGAGCTTTTGAGCGCTCGTACATGCACCTTGTAGGTAGATTCGCATTCTCCAGTTTTAGAAACCAATTGGAAAGATTTTGACAGCTGTCAAACAGTGGCGTAACTAGGTAATCAGGGGCCCTGGTGCGAAAAAATAGGTGGGGCCGCCTAATGAATTGTTCAGTTCTTATCTCTCTATACTTACTGTGAGTATGAGTATGTGCATTGTGCACGAGTGCCTTACCTGTGGAGTTTGGGAATATACTTGAATAAATAATATTGTTATTAGGTAATGAAATGAATCGAATGCTTAATTTATGTATTCATATAAAATATTCAATTCTGGATAAAAATAAAACATTGAAATTAATGTAAACATTTTATTAATTTACAAAGGTAAACTTATTTACAACTTCTTTCTAGCCTTATTTTCCGCAAAAGAATCAATTACTCAAGTCAAATCTAGACTTGATGTAGCTTTGTTCTCGATTGATATTAGCGATAAATGTCGCAATCGAGCTCGCCTTATAGTATTTCTCAAATAATATTTTATATTTTTAGTTTGTTGAATGATCTTTCAGCTTTTGCAGAGGTGACAGGAATTGTATATGATAGGAATTGTATATAACAGTAACTAGTAAGCCAGGAGATCCACATAATAGGTAGATTCGACTTTTCCGATAGATCCGACTTATTCGATAGATCTACCTTTTTGGGGAGATCCACATAATAGGTAGATCTGACTTATCCGATAGATTTACCTTTTTGGGTAGATCCACATTATAGGTAGATCCGACTTATCCGATAGATTCACATTTTCGAATAGTTCGGTGAAGGAAAAAAAATTTGATTATTGCCAGAAGGGCCAAGAACGGCCCTGTCCTGAATTGTCAAGCGAAGGGGGCGGGGCTTAGCTTATCCACAAAATACGTTTCAAAATTTTCTCGAAACCACCGAAAATTCACGAAAGTTGATTTTGAAAAATCGAAAGGAAAGTTATTCAATTATATTCACCAAATATTTTCCCCAAAATCAGTTTATTTCATAATATTTATTAATTCATAATAAATCTCCAACGTCAAATATTTCATTGAAAATTCCAGATTCCTTCATTAATTTTTCATCCTCCATGAATTATTTCGTTTTCATTATCCTGAAAAAATATTTGAATTAGCATGCTCAAATGGCGATTAAATGTGAACATTGTAACGAAGTGAATTTCGTTACTAGGTCATCCGGTATCATTCACGTAAATTTTTGCAAAAATTTGTGGAAATTATTCAATATTTCTGACTACGAGGACATATGGGCCACCCTGTATGTTTTACGTCGATTTCTGGAGATTTTACTCGGATAAATCCTCATTCCCCGTCGGGAAATTTCATAAGTCACCCGGTATGGTCGGCCTGGATTTTGAGAAAATTTGCGGAATAATTTTCATATCGCATATGAAGCGAATTTAACGCGATCATTTAAAATCCGAGCCTATGTAGAAAAACTCTAGGAATTCGTCGCCGAAGAGATAACGCTTGCAGATGCGAGTTTTTGTATGTTGACCGGGAGTTCTTTTGGAAAACGACGCAGTTTTCGAGTGTCCGAATTACCCCCATCAAACCGACCTTATAAAAGGAGGAATGGGAAGGAATTAGAAAAATTCTGATAGAGCCGCCGTGTTTGACACTATCAGAGATTTGTATTGAAATTCTGATTTAGCCGCCGTGTTTGAGACAGTTAGAAAGTCGCAATAGAAAATTCCAATTTAGCCGCCGTGTCTTAGATTGTTGAAAGCGTTATTAGAAAATTCAGAATTATTCGTCGTGAAAAACGTCGTTATAGATTACTGATCGAACGAGAGAATAAGTTTCCCTACCGACAAGCCGCTCGAGATCGTGTCGCGCTTGTGATAATTACCGACTTTCGTTCGGGGTTATCGTAAAATCGAGAAATTGACTCTAAGCCGTTTTGTGCTGTTCGAAGTGTTTCAACGCTTGTGCAGTGTGTGCAGCTCGTACAGGAAAGTCCTAGAGCTGGTGAGCTGTATTTCCGTATTTACCTGAGTTTATTTATGACCGTAGATTATTCTTCCTGTGTTCCGTGATCGTTACTTGTAAATTCTGTAGCTTTTTTTTTATCATCAGTCCTAAGAGACAATTCAGCTAAGTCAGTGCCGCCTTAGATTATCCGAGATTTAGTCCGACTTGCAATTCGAAGCTGTTGCAATCTTTGCAGCTAGTCAAGCCCCTTGGTCGAATTCGTTCATATTCATTCTAGCCTTAATTTGAATAACTGAAATCTTAGCCCCACCGAATAATTAGTATACCCTGGCAGTATGAAGTATCGCGTCGGTGCTTCAATGCCCCTCAAGTGAAGTTCAGACGTCCATTGCTGATTGCGGCTAGGTCTTATGAGTAATGCCTGATGAACTTTATACGTTGAGGAAAGGGGTCAATATCCTTTAGTAAGTTGCCACAAGTCCGAGACTCAGTTCAGTGGCAACCATCGTCCAAGTTCTGATTCTTCCACCATTGGTGGTCTTGCCTATTTTTCTCCGATTAAAGTTTCTTTTGGGTGAATATTTCACCACATGTCCAGACCGATCCACGATAGGTGGCATACGTCCAGTAATTGAAATCTTAGCCCCACCGAATAATTAGTATTAGTCTCAGAGAAGTGACAACCATATTTCAAGTCCCTTTTTCTCCACCGTTGGTGGCCTTGCTCATATTTCCCCGACCAAGGTTTCAGTTTTGTCAATATCCCACCCCACAGTAATATTTTGGTGGATGCGCCCCTTGCTTATTTCAGCTTCTCCACCATAGACCCCTTTGTATAAATTCCCCCGACCAAAAATTGTTTTTGGTGGATGCGCCATTTAAACTCCGAGTTTACTTATTAATTACATGATAATATACTTCGTCTGGACTTGGTTTCAGTCTTGACTTACATCACCACCGGTTGGTTTAGCTACTGTTTAGGCAGCGCCGTGCGGTCGCTGACAAAAATTGTTTTGGTGGATGCGCCATTTAAACTCCGAGTTTACTTATTGATTACACGATAGTATACTTCGTCTTGACTTGGTTTCAGTCTTGACTTACTTCATCACCGGTTTGTTTAGATACTGTTTAGGCAGCGCCGTGCTGTCGCTGAACATCAGTAATCCCGATTTCGCGGAACACAGGTTAGGGTGTCACCTCGCCGAAACTCTGGACTGTAAACTGTTGTTTGATTACCATTTTGTATGCTTTCACACTTGTTCGCATTTTGACCACGCTTATCATCGCTTTCTACATTTGCTCTGCTTATTGCTTTCTAAAATAATACCTGCTGATTGCTCGCCTCACTCGTACCTCGTCCGCTTGCCGCCAACCCATTGTACATATTTTGATATTGAGAGTTATTTTTTTTGTCGATCTTAAGACTGAGAATTATTTGTTTTGTTGATCATACGACTGCGTCAAACAGATTATTATTATTGTCTTTCGTACTGTTTGCGACATTTAGGTGTAAAAATTTGACCAACTAGACATTATGAAACTCATTTCCTTTGAATCCTGAATGTTCATTCGGTTTGTTTACCTCCCGCTTTCGTTGACATATGTGTGTAGGAGATATCACCATCGAATCCGTCACTAACATCGACGTATGTACGGGGTGCATCCATTTTAGAGATTTCGATATATCGTGTAACCTTATTTCATTGCATACTGGTGTAACCTATCCCTCATTCTTTTTGTTATCCGGCGGCCCTCTTGTTTGTTGTCGATTTGTTTGGAGTACACTTTTCTGATGCGAGGAACTTTACTGTGGATAATGGTGGCCACTCCGAAAGTGTAGAACAGCTTCCGCCAATTTTTATTCCACCTGTAACCGAGGAAGAAATCAGAAAGATTATGGATACATTTCCTGATAAATTAACGTCTGGTGATGATCAGATCCCCTCATTGCTCCTTCGAAAGTGTAGCTCGGCACTTGCCAAGCCGCCCCATCATATAATTACCATTAGTCTTCGTACTTCTGCCTTTCCCAATAGATGGAAGGGAGCTCGGGTTATTCCCATATTTGAAAAAGGGGATTCATCTCTTGAGGAGAACTACCGACCTATATCTGTGCTACCTAATTTTGCCAAGGTGTATGAAGAGATATTATATTCCAGTATTTACCATCACGTTAAGCCGCATTTGTCATCAAGGCAGCATGGATTCATACGAGGTAGGTCAACTATAACTAACCTGGCCACAATTTCACAAAACCTTGCAGAGTCTCTTGATGATGAGGGACAAGTGGACGTGATATATACAGATTTCTCTCGTGCTTTCGATACTATGGATCATGAATTGCTTTTGAGGAAACTTTCATCATTTGGCTTCGCTCCTTCTTTTCGGAGACTCATCAGTTCTTATCTGAGGGGAAGAATGAACTATGTATTTTACAATGGCTTCAAATCTTTCGAGTATAGCTCAGGACTGGCGTACCTCAGGGATCCAATCTAGGTCCATTGTTGTTCAACATCTTCATAAACGATCTCCTGTGCTCTCTTGATTGCAAGGCATTGGCCTATGCGGATGATTTGAAGCTTTACCTGAGAATATGTGGAATCTGTGATGTTTTGCGTCTCCAGTTGAGTCTCGAATTCGTCAATGATTGGTGCTCCCGGAACGGTCTCATATTGAATTTGAAGAAATGCTATAAGGTAACTTACACGAGGAAAACACAGCCGCTCATCTTCGATTATCATATTGGTGATCAACTGATTTCGGCCGGAGACCGCTTTCGTGACCTGGGAGTCCTTTTCGACAGCGAATTGAGTTTTGTTCCGCATGTGGAGGAGATTTGTGCCTCTTCTTGTAGGTCACTGGGATTCATGTTTAGAAGCTTCAGGGAGTTCGATGATTTGTCCGCTCTCAGGAGCGTTTACTTTTCGCTTGTTGTGAGTAAATTGGAGTACGCGAATCTGATATGGTTCCCAATATATGCTGCCCATCTTACACCTATCGAACGAATTCAGAGAAAGTTTCTGAAATATGTCTTATTCAGAAAAACAGGCAGATATCCCGAGCGTGGAGCGGATCTATCAGGCATCATGGCAGAGATGAGAGTATCGACTTTCCTTACGCGTCAGAACCTACAGTGCGCAAAGTTCGCGCAGAAGCTCCTTAGCGGTACGATAGACTGCCCTTTCCTGCTCTCACGAGTCAACATCCATGTACCAAGAGTGATGACCAGGCATCCACTAGCGTTCAGCCTGCCTACCCCTCGGACCAACATACTCCAGCGGGCACCTGTGTATCGGGCTTGTGAAACAGCTAATAGGCTCGGTATTATAATGTTTCAATAGTTATATGAAGGATTTTTTTTATTTTTTGTGATTTTGCTATTTTTTGGTTATGGATATATTAGTTTATTTTTACCTTGTAATTGGGAATTTTCCTGTTGGGTAAAATAAAGTATTATTATTATTATTATTATTATAGTATACATAATTGGACATATCATCAGGGTGAATTTCATTTACTACCTCCATAGCCTCCTCCTTCTCGCCGGCAAAAGAAATCGATACTTGTCAATCGCTACCACCTCAGATTGGATCGAACTCTGTCTCCAACTGTGTAAAAGCTACCCGAGTTTGGACTCAGTAAGTGTCATAAGGCATTGCGACCTTATAAAACCCATCGCAATTGGCGCCCGAGTTCATTCTTAAATCAAGTTAAAGGCGATTTTTCTCAACCGGAGAAAAAAACGCCGTTACAAATTGGCGCCCGAGCAGGGACCCATTTTCTTGTAAAGAATACAGGTCAAAAAGGCCTTTCCGGTATTGTAGATTATTGAGATAAAGGAGTATGGAGGTTAACCGATTAAGAGCAGACGAGCTGATATGGGAGTTGGAAGCTCGCGGCCGTCCGGCCGGCAGAACCGTCCAGGAGAACCGTATGGAGCTGCGGAAGGTTTTAGCGCAGAACGTGCGATTTTGTCCGAGAGAGAGGGACATGGAAGAGGAGTTAGGTGAGGCTGGTCGAATCCTGAGGAGTTTTGTGGAACAGGTTCAGGATTTCGATGAGGATAACGCCATAAACGAAGAATCGCGTATCAGGAGCAGACTCACCCACCTCAAGCACCGTCTCGGTCAAATGCGGCCAACTACCGTGGAAGAACAAGATAAGGCCGACGAACTGTCCGAATTGTGGAAGCAAACAGAAGAGATGCTGAAGGACGCCGTGATCCTGGTCGGAGCGAAGTCGGAGGTGAACACTCCGTTGGAGGATGTTGCTGAAGACGCAGGACGCCTTCAGAGGAGGGAAACCTCCCAACCCGAGGGAGATTGGCCATCGATCTCTTTCGAGGATTCCTCACCGGGGAGCCAACAAGCCTCGCATCCCGAAGCGACCCACACCGTCGCAGGCGATACGGAAGGAACTCCTAACGTCTCAATGGAGCCAGTAATTTCCAGGAGCCGTACACTACTGAACCAGACGCATCTTAACCGAACCCAGCTGAACCAAACCCGGGTTCTGCAACCAGAGATCCCTGCAGGAGGTTTTACGTTAAGTTTCTTCCAGAGGTTGCATAACCGGGTCTGTGAAGCCGTCCGCCAACGATTGAACTTCACAGTTCCGTGGGGTACAGGTGGAAATGGAACATACGAGTCTCCTACACCAAGAAGTCGTCCGGCAGTGGCAGAGTCCACTCGAAGAATCTCGTTCCCATTTTTAGAACCGGAAGAGTCAAGAGCGACCAGGCAGAAAACGATTTTCACCGGTGACCAAGCTGGCTCAAATGGATTGAGTGAGGCTGATCAAGGTCAAACTGGACCAGTCAACTGGACCCGGACCGATAGATCGTTCAACCATCCGCCGTCCGTACCAGTGTACAAATGGAACGTTTATTTCGACGGAGCGACCAGCGTGAATGCTTTCCTGCAAGAGGTGGAACAACTAGCAGACACTCTGAGGATTACTCGTCAGTACCTCTTCGATTCTATCTTCGAATTGTTGCGAAAGGACGCTAAAGATTGGTACATCCCTAGAAGAGGTTCGTTCAGGGATTGGGAGGACTTCAAAGAACAGCTTCGCGAAGCTTTCCTTCCCCTGGATTACGAGGAAACCCTCCTAGAAGAAATAAGGAAACGAACTCAAGGAGAAGGTGAAAAGTTGCTGCTCTTCGTCACCAGGATGCAAAACCTCTTCCTGAAGCTGACCACCAAAAGACCTCCTGAGGAAGAGCAGGTGAACATGATCAGGAAGCGACTGTTACCAGCATTGCAGAAAGCTCTGGCGTTCCAGGAAACCAGATGTTACACCGAGCTTTTGGCCAGAGGAAAGAGGTTTGAGTTGGTCCAGTGGCACGCGGACCAATACACTCCACCTCCAACGAACAAAGGTTTGATCGACGACCCTCATTTGGTGTACGAAAATTCCCGCCGGAAAACCCAGACTATGACCGTCCAGTATTCGCCACCAAAGGTGCCGGAAGTCATCAAACCGACAGCGAATACGCCGAGACCGACGCCCCCGGTTCAGATCGGGACGTCAAACCGAAAACCGAACCCAGCGCTAGCTAAAGTGGAGGAGTCACCACCACGCGATACGAGGGCCGTTCGTTTCGAGGATACCAGGCTGGGCGGTATCCAGTGCTGGCGTTGTGGGAAGACCGGACACTTCAGGAGAGAGTGCCAATCAGCGCCGAGGCTGTTTTGCTCTCGATGCGGGAGACAAGACGTGATGTCCCGAGATTGTCGTTGTTCGGAAAACTAGAAAGGAGCCGTCTCACGGGGAAGAGACAGTTCCGCTCAACCACATCCCCAATTAAACAACCAGCCTGCACACAGGATAACCGGCCAATCATCACCGTCTGGATTGGAGAACGACCCATAAAAGCCCTGCTGGATACCGGAGCGTCGAAGTCATTTCTGAGCAACAACGCAGCCGAGGCTTGCCGGAGAATGGAAGTGTATCCGTCCGAAATAGCTGACATGACGGCCACAGTGGCCGATGGAAGTTCAGTCACCGTAGGAGAGGTGTACGAGCCCATGATACAGCTCGGGAAGGAGAAGATCAAACCCCGACTGTACCTGGTACCCCGTTTACCGGTCGATTTGATCCTGGGAATGGACCTGTTGGCTTCCCACGATTTCAGGATTGACCTCCGTACCTCTCAATGTTTCCTGAGAGGAGAGTTGTTGGAGAGATCCGTGTCTCCAACCGTTACGCCGCACAACTCATCAATCAGTTCCTCGGACCGAGAGAAAGAACGAGTACTCCAAAGGTTTCTGAAGGAGGAACTGGCAGACTTTGAAGAGATAAGAGGTCTGACCGATATGACTCAGCACGAGATTAGGGTCAAACCTGGAACCATACCGATAAAACAAAGATACCGTCCGTGTAACCCGAAGATGCAAGAAATTATGGATCAAGAGGTGGACCGAATGCTGAAAGAGGGTATTATCGAACCTTCGAGGTCACCCTGGAGTTCTTTCGTCGTCATTGTGAAGAAGGCGAACGGAAAACCCCGGTTTTGCATCGATATCCGAGCGGTTAATGAAGTCTCCGTGAAAGATGCGTACCCTTTGCCGTACATTGCAGGAATATTAGACAAGTTGAGACGAGCAAAATATATTTCTACGTTGGACTTAAGACAAGGATATTGGCAGATTCCCCTCACCGAAGAAAGTAAGCCGGTTACCGCTTTTGCCGTGTCTGGAAGGGGTTTGTTCCAGTTTAAAGTTATGCCGTTTGGCCTTCATTCCGCCGGGGCCACATTCCAGAGGCTCTTGGACCGTGTCATAGGTCCTGAGTTGGACCCAATTGCCTTTGCCTATCTAGATGACATAGTGGTCCTGGGAGAAACTTTCGAGGAACATCTGGAAAACCTAAGGGTAGTATTCCGTCGACTCCGGAAGGCGAACCTGAAGATCAATCCGGATAAATGCGAGTTCGTCCGGAGTTCCCTCAAATATTGGGGTCACGTGATCACCAAAGACGGGATTGCGACCGACCCAGACAAAATTGAGGCCGTCAATTCCATGCAACCGCCGAAGAACGTCCGCGAAGTTCGCCGATTCTTAGGAGTAGAGGTACCGTAGATTTGTGGAAGATTTTACGAAGATAGTCACCCCACTCACAGGACTGTTGAAGAAGAAGCAAAGGTGGAAATGGGAAGGGGAACAGCAACAGGCGTTTGAGGCACTGAAGAGGAAACTCACTGAGTCACCAGTGCTGGCCTGTCCGGACTTTTCCCAACCGTTCACCCTCCAGACCGACGCCTCCGAGCACGGCCTCGGAGCAGCCCTGACGCAGACCCTGGATGGACGCGAAAGAGTAATCGCTTACGCCAGTCGTACCTTGAATGGTGCCGAGAAGAATTACTCGGTGACCGAGAAGGAGTGTTTGGCGATCGTATGGGCCATCAATAAGATGAGACCGTATCTGGAAGGGTACCGTTTTACCGTGATAACCGACCACATGAGCTTGCGCTGGTTGCATTCCATTAAATCCCCATCGGGACGGATTGCAAGATGGAGCGTCTTCCTGCAGCAGTATGATTTCGAGATCAAATACAGAAAGGGCGCTTTGAACCGAGTGGCAGACGCCTTGTCCCGAGATCCGCTACCGTCCGAAGAACAGGTCTGTGTGACCGAAAATCCGATCCGATGCCCGTGTTACGTCAAGAAATACCAGGAAGTCTCGAAGGAACCCGTTGACTTCCCTGATTACCGAATACAGGAGGGGAGGCTGTACAGGCACTTCTGGAGTGCTGACGACTTCACCGAACCCGAGATGGGAACACCGTGGAAATTGTGCGTTCCAGCCGAGGATCGACAGTCAATTCTGCGAGAAAACCACGACGAGCCGTTGGCTGGTCACTTAGGAGTCGCAAAGACCATATCCCGAGTGGCCCAAAGCTATTACTGGCCAGGGATGTTTCGTGAAGCGGCTCAATATGTACGCAGGTGCCCGCGATGTCAGAGGTATAAAGTTTCCCAACAGAAGCCCTCGGGAAAGATGCAACCGTACCAGATCAGCGAACCGTGGAATACCGTCAGCACAGACCTAATCGGCCCGTTACCCCGTTCGAAGAAAGGTAATACGTTCCTTGTGATGTTTCAAGATCGCTTTTCGAAATGGATCGAGTGTAAACCCCTTCGTACCGCAACGGGTAAGGGAGTGTTCCAGGCATTTTACGATTTAGTAGTGCTGAAGTTTGGATGTCCGAAGACCGTGATCAGTGACAATGGTTCACAATATGATGGCCGTCTGTTTAAAGGAAACCTGAAGAGTTTGGGTATCCGTCATAGATTTGCTCCGGTCTACTCACCGCAGTGCAATCCAGTAGAAAGAGCCAACAGAACTATAAAGACAATGATCGCGCAGTTTTGCGAGCAAGATCATCGCTCCTGGGATGAGCGCATAGGAGAATTGGCTTTCGCGGCGAACTCAGCCAAACATGAATCTACCGGGTTCACACCGGCATTCCTGAATTTCGGCCGGGAGGTCCACTCCTCAGAAACTAGCAGTCGGCTGACAGGCACAGAAGAGGGCTCAGAAGAGCAAACCGAAGAACCGCCCGTCCAAGAGGTAGACCACTACGCAAACCGTATTCAGCGACTCAAGGAGACGCGGGAGTTTGTAAGGCTCCAGTTGGCCCGAGCTTTCAACCAACAGAGTCGGTATTATAACCTCCGTAGGAGAGCATGGTCATGCCGGATAGGGGATAAAGTCTTGCGCCGGGAACATCCGCTGTCATCGGCGGCAGACGGTTTCGCGTCTAAGTTAGCGCCCAAATATTCAGGACCTTATACCATTACCAAGGTTATATCTCCCGTAGTGTATGATTTGCGAGACGCGTCGGGTAAATACCTTCGCCATATCCACGTGAAAGATTTGAAACCATTTCACGAGAGTGAATCGAGCAATGAGCAGCCCATAGTCGCGGAAAATTCGCGAGGGTCAGGTGAAAAGCATACATAATCCGTTGGTATATCCGTATTAACTGTCCGTATTACCCCGTGAATAAGGCCGTCCGTCCGCCAGTTTGCTCCCGGAGCAGGTCATCGTTGGTCTCAGAAAAGTCAATGCGAACGATTACTAATTCGGTTGATTTCAGAGTAGGAATGCCTAGAGAAGAATGGGATCTCATCGATGCCGGGCTGAGTCCATACCGGCCAGCTTCGACGAGTTGGTGGGAGAAGAGTTCGACTACTGGAAGGAAGGATGTCGAGAAGTGGCAGCCAAGGAACCGTCTACATCCACACCGAACCGTCCAGAACCAGCCGAGAGACCCCAACCGAAGGAAGTGCCTAGCAACCCTACTAGGAAGCGCCCACGACGTGGAGGGAGAGAACCGGGACCAGCCAACCCCAAGGACCAAGTGGAACTCAGACTCCGCCCTCAGTACGACCCGAACCACTCAGGAGGACGAAGAACCCCCAACGGAAGCGGACCCGGAAGAGAACAACCGTGATGCCGAAGAGGAAAGTCCCTCAATACATCAAATTGGTAGAAGGAGCCTGCTGGAGATGTGGCCTGTCAGGCCACCCCAGAATAGACTGCAAGAACATCGCCCGCTTGTTCTGTTCACGTTGCGGTCGCTTGGGCGTCATGTCCAGGGAATGCCCATGTCCAAAAATGGCCCCCCAGCAGACCAGAAATGGAACCAAGTTACCGGAAGAAGCCTCAGCAGACGGGATAGCCACCGTCCAAGTAACCAGGAGCAACCGACCCAAGGTCAGATCACTTGGGATCCAATGCGAGCTTCTGCGGCCAATGGCGAACGCCCAACCTTGGCCATTCGAACTTCGTCAGGGAATGATCCTGGCTGTTTGCCCCTAGAAATGTTGTAGATAACTCGGCGGCAGGCAGAGGCGAGAGAAAAAAAAACTGTCGTTTTTTTTTTGGGGAAGTAGAGGGGGTGTGTAACGAAGTGAATTTCGTTACTAGGTCATCCGGTATCATTCACGTCAATTTTTGCAAAAATTTGTGGAAATTATTCAATATTTCTGACTACGAGGACATATGGGCCACCCTGTATGTTTTACGTCGATTTCTGGAGATTTTACTCGGATAAATCCTCATTCCCCGTCGGGAAATTTCATAAGTCACCCGGTATGGTCGGCCTGGATTTTGAGAAAATTTGCGGAATAATTTTCATATCGCATATGAAGCGAATTTAACGAATTTAATCATTTAAAATCCGAGCCTATGTAGAAAAACTCTAGGAATTCGTCGCCGAAGAGATAACGCTTGCAGATGCGAGTTTTTGTATGTTGACCGGGAGTTCTTTTGGAAAACGACGCAGTTTTCGAGTGTCCGAATTACCCCCATCAAACCGACCTTATAAAAGGAGGAATGGGAAGGAATTAGAAAAATTCTGATAGAGCCGCCGTGTTTGACACTATCAGAGATTTGTATTGAAATTCTGATTTAGCCGCCGTGTTTGAGACAGTTAGAAAGTCGCAGTAGAAAATTCCAATTTAGCCGCCGTGTCTTAGATTGTTCGTGTCGTGAAAAACGTCGTTATAGATTACTGATCGAACGAGAGAATAAGTTTCCCGACCGACAAGCCGCTCGAGATCGTGTCGCGCTTGTGATAATTACCGACTTTCGTTCGGGGTTATCGTAAAATCGAGAAATTGACTCTAAGCCGTTTTGTGCTGTTCGAAGTGTTTCAACGCTTGTGCAGTGTGTGCTGCCCGTACAGGAAAGTCCTAGAGCTGGTGAGCTGTATTTCCGTGTTTACCTGAGTTTATTTATGACCGTAGATTATTCTTCCTGTGTTCCGTGATCGTTACTTGTAAATTCTGTAGCTTTTTTTTTATCATCAGTCCCAAGAGACAATTCAGCTAAGTCAGTGCCGCCTTAGATTATCCGAGATTTAGTCCGACTTGCAATTCGAAGCTGTTGCAATCTTTGCAGCTAGTCAAGCCCCTTGGTCGAATTCGTTCATATTCATTCTAGCCTTAATTTGAATAACTGAAATCTTAGCCCCACCGAATAATTAGTATACCCTGGCAGTATGAAGTATCGCGTCGGTGCTTCAATGCCCCTCAAGTGAAGTTCAGACGTCCATTGCTGATTGCGGCTAGGTCTTATGAGTAATGCCTGATGAACTTTATACGTTGAGGAAAGGGGTCAATATCCTTTAGTAAGTTGCCACAAGTCCGAGACTCAGTTCAGTGGCAACCATCGTCCAAGTTCTGATTCTTCCACCATTGGTGGTCTTGCCTATTTTTCTCCGATTAAAGTTTCTTTTGGGTGAATATTTCACCACATGTCCAGACCGATCCACGATAGGTGGCATACGTCCAGTAATAGACCAGGCAATGGAGATTTTTTCGTGACAAAAATAGTAGAAGAAAACCGCGAGTGGGGAGTTACGTGGGGTGGTCCGTGGATGTTCAGTGATATGTTTTCGACTCGCAAATATCATTACTTTTCTTGTAATTGCGAAGAAACACCAAAAAAAACGATGTTTTTTTAGTTTTTTGCTTGTAAAATCTGAACCAATGGAGCGGTGCTGATACTTCCAACAGACGAATTGTAGAGAATGAAAAGATGAAAAAAATGAGTGCTTGTGCAACTCAATCGGGTCATCATTACCGGAGGAAAACCGGAAAAACCGTGAAAATCAGCGTTTTTTCAAATCCTCATAACTCAGCCAATTTCGAAGTTGAAGCGCTGGCTTTCCAAATGAAAGTAGTGGTCAATAGATACTTTGAGTGTGCATAACCCGGACGTTGTCCGATAAATAGTTTTTGCGTAATTGCGATTTGAATTATTCAAGGCACTATTTTCCGGAAGAGCTGGATGCGTCGGAAGTAGTCCGATTTCAATTTGCAAAACGGAGTTTGAAAGAAAAAGTATAGTACTACAAAAAAGCAATCTTGATTTTTCGTTAAAATGCTTCAAAATAGGTGAAAAAAGCATGCAGACATGACCAAAATAAGCCGAATGCTCGATTGCAGTCAAGTAGTGGGGGTATATACGTAAATATTCGCGCCAGGCCTCAGCGCGATTTTGGTTCCCCGCGTCTGCCGGCTACCCCCACTATCCGTCCCAGAAAGGGAACTGAGCCGGTTTTGGTCATGTTTCCACGTATTTTTCACCTATTTTGCAACATTTCAACGAAAACTCAAGTTTGCCGTTTTGTAGTACTATACTTCTTCTTTCAAAATCCGTTTTGTAAATTGAAATCGGACTACTTCCGACGCATCCAGCTCTTCCGGAAAATAGTGCCTTAAATAATTCAAATAGCAATTACGCAAAAACTATTGATCGGACAACGTCTGGGTTATGCACACTTAAAGTATCTATTAACCACTACTCTCATTTGGAAAGCCAGCGCTACAACTTAGAAATTAACCGAGTTATGAGGATCTGAAAAAACGCTGATTTTCACGGTTTTTCCGGCTTTCCTCCGGTAACGATGACCCGATTGAGTTGCACAAGCACTCATTTTTTTCATCTTTTTATTCTCTACAATTCGTCTCTTGAAAGTATTAGCACCGCTCCATTGGTTCAGATTTTACAAACAAAAAACTAAAAAAACATCGTTTTTTTTGGTGTTTCTTCGCAATTACAAGAAAAGTAATGATATTTGCGAGTCGAAAACATATCACTAAACATCCACGGACCACCCCACGAAACTCCCCACTCGCGGTTTTCTTCTACTATTTTTGTCACAGAATGACCCTTTTTCTGCTCTATTGCCTGGTCTATAATTAAAATCTTAGCCCCACCGAATAATTAGTATAGCCTGGCAGTATGGGGTCCATATCCTTTGTTAAGTTGTCACAACTCCGAGTCTCAGAGAAGTGACAACCATATTTCAAGTCCCTTCTTCTCCACCGTTGGTGGCCTTGCTCATATTTCCCCGACCAAGGTTTCAGTTTTGTCAATATCCCACCCCACAGTAATATTTTGGTGGATGCGCCCCTTGCTTATTTCAGCTTCTCCACCATAGACCCCTTTGTATAAATTCCCCCGACCAAAAATTGTTTTTGGTGGATGCGCCATTTAAACTCCGAGTTTACTTATTAATTACATGATAATATACTTCGTCTGGACTTGGTTTCAGTCTTGACTTACATCACCACCGGTTGGTTTAGCTACTGTTTAGGCAGCGCCGTGCGGTCGCTGACAAACATTGTTTTGGTGGATGCGCCATTTAAACTCCGAGTTTACTTATTGATTACACGATAGTATACTTCGTCTTGACTTGGTTTCAGTCTTGACTTACTTCATCACCGGTTTGTTTAGATACTGTTTAGGCAGCGCTGTGCTGTCGCTGAACATCAGTAATCCCGATTTCGCGGAACACAGGTAAGGGTGTCACCTCGCCGAAACTCTGGACTGTAAACTGTTGTTTGATTACCATTTTGTATGCTTTCACACTTGTTCGCATTTTGACCACGCTTATCATCGCTTTCTACATTTGCTCTGCTTATTGCTTTCTAATATAATACCTGCTGATTGCTCGCCTCACTCGTACCTCGTCCGCTTGCCGCCAACCCATTGTACATATTTTGATATTGAGAGTTATTTTTTTTGTCGATCTTAAGACTGAGAATTATTTGTTTTGTTGATTATACGACTGCGTCAAACAGATTATTATTATTGTCTTTCGTACTGTTTGCGACATTTAGGTGTAAAAATTTGACCAACTAGACATTATAGTATACATAATTGGACATATCATCAGGGTGAATTTCATTTACTACCTCCATAGCCTCCTCCTTCTCGCCGGCAAAAGAAATCGATACTTGTCAATCGCTACCACCTCAGATTGGATCGAACTCTGTCTCCAACTGTGTAAAAGCTACCCGAGTTTGGACTCAGTAAGTGTCATAAGGCATTGCGACCTTATAAAACCCATCGCAATTGGGGCCCGAGTTCATTCTTAAATCAAGTTAAAGGCGATTTTTCTCAACCGGAGAAAAAAACGCCGTTACAACATATTGGAATAATTGTCATCATAATACTGTCGAAATCCTTCGAAACCATCGAAACACCCAAAATACTGTCGAAATCCATCTAAACTATCAAAATACTGTCGAAATCCTTCGAAACCATGGAAACACCCAAAATACTATCGAAATCCTTCGAAACCATCAAAATACTGTCGAAATCCTTCGAAATCATCGAAACACCCAAAATACTGTCGAAATCATTCTAAACCATCAAAGTACTGTCGAAATCCTTCGAAACCATCGAAACACCCAAAATACTGTCGAAATCCTTCGAAAACATCGAAACACCCAAAAAACTGTCGAAATCCTTCGGAACCATCGAAACACCCAAAATACTGTCGAAATCCTTCTAAACCATCAAAATACTGTCGAAATCCTTCGAAACCATCGAAACACCCAAAAATGCTGTCGAATTCCTTCGAAACCATCGAAACACCCAAAATACTGTCGAAATCCTTCTAAACCATCAAAATACTGTCGAATTCCTTCGAAACCATCGAAACACCCAAAATACTGTCGAAATCCTTCGAAACCATCGAAACACCCAAAATATTGTCGAAATCCTTCTAAACCATCGAAACACCCAAAATACTGTCGAAATCGTTCTAAACCATCAAAATACTGTCGAAATCCTTCGAAACCATCGAAACACCCAAAATACTGTCGAAATCCTTCGAAACCACCGAAACACCCAAAATACTGTCGAAATCCTTCTAAACCATCAAAATACTGTCGAAATCCTTCGAAACCATCGAAACACCCAAAATGCTGTTGAATTCCTTCGAAACCATCGAAACACCCAAAACACTGTCGAAATCCTTCGAAACCATCGAAACACCCAAAATGCTGTCGAATTCCTTCGAAACCATCGAAACACCCAAAATACTGTCGAAATCCTTCGAAACACCTAAAATGCTGTCGAATTCCTTCGAAACCATCGAAACACCCAAAATGCTGTCGAATTCCTTCGAAACCATCGAAACACCCAAAATACTGTCGAAATCCTTCGAAACCATCAAACCACCCAAAATACTGTCGAAATCCTTCTAAACCATCAAAATTCAGTCGAAATCCTTCGAAACCATCGAAACACCCAAAATACTGTAGAAATCCTTCGAAACCATGGGAACACCCAAAATACTGTCGAAATCCTTCTAAACCATCAAAATACAGTCGAAATCCTTAGAAACCATCGAAACACCCAAAATACTGTCGAAATCCTTCTAAACCATCAAAATACAGTCGAAATCCTTCGAAGCCATCAAAACACCCAAAATACTGTCGAAATCTTTCGAAACCATCGAAACACCCAAAATACTGTCGAAATCGTTCGAAACCATCGAAACACCCAAAATACTGTCGAAATCCTTCGAAACCATCGAAACACTCAAAATACTGTCGAAATCCTTCGGAACCATCGAAACACCCAAAATACTGTCGAAATCCTTCTAAACCATCAAAATACTGTCGAAATCCTTCGAAACCATCGAAACACCAAAAATACTGTCGAAATCCATCAAAACCATCGAAACACCCAAAATACTGTCGAAATCCTTCGAAAGCATCAAAAATACTGTCGAAATCCTTCGAAACCATCGAAACACCCAAAATAATGTCGAAATCCTTCGAAACCATCGAAACACCCAAAATACTGTCGAAATCCTTCTGAACCATCAAAATACTGTCGAAATCCTTCGAAACCATCGAAACACCAAAAATACTGTCGAAATCCTTCGAAACCATCGAAACACCAAAAATACTGTCGAAATCCTTCGAAACCATCGAAACACCCAAAATACTGTTGATATCCTTCGAAACCATCGAAACACCAAAAATAATGTTGAAATCCTTCGAAACCATCGAAACACCAAAAATACTGTCGAAATCCTTCTAAACCATCAAAATACTGTCGAAATCACAGAATGAATTTAATTATTCCCAATAATTTTTACTCTGTAGTTTTTTTCAACACCATAAGATGTGTGTTTGACATCAGTTCAGTCCATCAGTATCCATCAGTACAATAAATTGAATGAGTGCACGTCTATATTACACGATAATTCAAACTGACATCAGTTCCATAAAAACGTGGAATAAAACATTTCACACTCAAAATGGATAGTCACATTATTCTGACCAGACTGACGGACTGAATTGGTTTCAAACTGATCGTGTAACACACGTCTTATAACATCAAGTCAAAAATTCATATTAAATTAATTTATTCTTCTCAACTTAAACTACAGAATACGAAATTCATATTAATAAATTATGATATTGTTGTATGTGAATTACAAAAGCATTGTAAGAATAGTACAGTACAACATCCGTACCTCAAAATTTCAATTTTCGGGTATTTTGGCTCACCTACATTTAAATTTCGCGCTCTATTTAGTGGTCTACCTTCAAGACGATTGGACTTAAAATAACGAAAATAATATAGTATCAAGTCCTTAATCACAACGCGAATCAAACGAAAAATGCAAGTATTTCACGCTCTGAGGTACGGATATGTATATTGTATGAAAATTCTACTACTGAATACTGGATTCAAAAATCATTTTGAAGTAATTGTCGAATTGTTCTTTGTGTTCATCAACATATTTGGAAGAAGTCTTACTACTAACAGATCCAGAGTAAAACTTTTACATTTTTGAGCGCTCGAACTAGTTACACGAGGGCTATATCATTTCGTCACGATGTCTGTATTTTTCGAATTTTGAGCCGAAAATGGTCTCAATCAACTATGTTCGACTCACTGATGATGAATCCGTCGGAAAATTCGAGTCTGTCCGTCCGTCAGGCCGTCCGGCCGTAAGCACGATAACTCTCGAACGGATCAACCTAGAGACTTGGAATTTTCAGTGTAGGTTCAGATCCCAAATGCCTCGGTCGAGTTCGTTAATGGGCCAAATTCGCTCAGGGGTTCCGTAAATATGGGCGTTCAAAGTTTTGTTCCCCTGATTACTTGAAAACTACAGATTTGATTGAGATGAAATTTAGCATTCAAATGGAGAATGAGGTGTTCAAGCTACATGTAAAATTTTGTTCAGATCACATGACCAGAACCATAGAAACCATAGAAAATTGTAACTTTTGAACGGAAACGCCTAGGGACTTGAAATTTTCAGTATAGGTGTGGATCTCGAATGTCGTGATCACATTCATCTATGAGCAAAATTATACTAGGGGTTCCGTGAATATGGTCGTTTGAAATTTAGTTTTCTTGATAATTTCAAAACTACAGATTGGATCGTGACGAAATTTTGTATACTAATGGAGAATGATATATTCAAGCTACATTTCTCCAGATCGCATGACCAGAACCATAGAAACCATAGAAAATCATAACATTCGAACGGAAAGGCCTAGGGACTTGAAATTTTCAGGATAGGTGTGGATCTGAAATGTCGCGTTCACGTTTATCAATGAACAGAATTATACTAGGGGTTCCGTAAATACGGTCGTTTCAAATTTTGGTTTCTCGATAATCTCGAAACTGCGGATTCGATCGAGATGAAATTTAGTATTTTAATCGAGAATGATATATTAAAACAATATTTTGTCCAGATCGCATGACCAGAACCATAGAAACCATAGAAAATTGTAACATTTGAACGGAAAGGCCTAGGAACTTGAAATTCTCAGGGTACGTTTGGATGGCAAATATCGCGGTCACGTTCATCTTTGAGCAAAATTAGAGTAGGGGTTCCGTGAATATGGCCGTTCTTAATATTTTTTTGCTGATAGTTTCGAAAATACTGAGCGGATTAGAATGAAATTTTGGACCTAGCTGAGTAATAATGTGTTCAAACTACGTGCAAAATTTTGTCCAGATCGCACCACCAAGACCATAGATACCGTAGAAAATTCTAGCGAATTATCGAAAAAAAAATAAATCAGCTGAAGCACTGACATGAAGTCTGGAGTTTCGCCTAAGTTTCAGAATTTTTTTGACAGCTGTCGAAAATACCTTCAATTGATTTCTGAAACTGGAAAATGCGAATCTACCTACAAGGTGCATGTACGAGCGCTCAAAAGCTCCTGCCTTCACGGCAGTGCTTTTCGTAATTTTTTATATATAACTCCTGTTCGTCGTTACTGACACATAAATTGAAGGGTGCCAGTATATGGAACAAATGTTGCAAATTTCTCTTGTTTTAGTAGAGGTCCATGAGGAAACGGTTCCATCTTCCAAACGATTTGAAAATTTTCTGAAAATTATTCAAAATATAATCAATTCATTTCTCATATGGATGGGTTGAGAGAGAGATAGCTTAATGTTGATATTTAAGAATTGTAGTGAATGAATTTATGTTACGTTGTCATTTCAGTTTTATCGATCAATCAATATTGCATAGTATCGGTTCAGTGGATGGTTGCTTGATTTCAATTGACCTGTACTTTATCTTATGTTTGATGGTGCAAACTTCTCATGTTCACCTAGAGGTCCATGGGAAAACGCTTCCTTCTTCGAAACAATTGGAACGTCATCTAGAAAAATTCAAAGTAGTACAACAATCAATTCTCCTGTCTTATTTAATGGAACATGAATGAATATTCCACATTTGTTTGTATTTACAGAATAGAAATGATAGATTGACTATTTAATTGAGAAATAAATACTATTCAACTTTCTTTGAAACTGTATGGTAAAAAACTAACCTGCATAATTGATTAAATGATTTGAAAGCAACGTTGAATATTGAGAACGAACCTGAAAGGTATCAGGAATCCTATAGATTCAGTATTTTTGATAGTGTTCGAGCAATTCCAGTTCAGAGAAAAATACAAAATGAAAGTGAATTATTTGTTAATAAAATGGCTAATGCATGAGAATGAACATTTAAAATGAAAACCAACCTGGACGATATTGAAAATTCCCAAGATACAGCATATCGATCAGCATCGATCAATGTAGATTGAAAAAAATATGTGGATATATGATATTTAGTTCATAATTCTCTTCATACATCCCAGATGATCCTTCATTCTACCTTGGGGGTTATTGATGATAAATTATCCAAATATCGTCTCACTCAACTGAAAATGTAAGAAATACGTCTTATTACGATAGGAAATCATTTCAAATTTCAACTCACCTTGAAACTCCCTCTTATTCGCATGGATCGATCATTTTCAAGCATCCATCGTTAATCACGGAATGTAAACAAACATTCAACATGTCAAGATTTTCGTTCTTCTTGTCGGAAACATTCGAATATGCTTTCAAGTTAAGCCGCCAAAGTCTATTTCTCGTCGATTTTATTTGAATTTATCTCAATTGGCGTTTAATTTTATTTCGAGAGAAATGTCACGGAATATCTATGACTCTATAATCGACAGAATGTATTTCTCGAGTTGTCAAAAATCGGCCTTTTCAAATCGAGTTCTTGCGAAAACTGAAGAAAAGTGAGAGGCTTCACGTAGTTATCTAAGAACTTACGTCCTTTGAGCTGGACATTCGACCCTTGGCGGAGCCCGAGATGTTGCGGTTTAATATCCTTACGAAAAGATCGGCGGCAACTTTTCGAGTTTTTGACCTTTTCCGAACGTTATTTTCGTTCGTTTGGAAATCGAACCTGGCAACTTTTCGAGTACCGTGGAAAAGCCCGTTTCTTCCTCTCGAAAACGCGGGGGCGCTTTGCGCCCCCGGTTTCTTTCTTTTTTTGCAATTTCAAAAATGCTCGAGGCCTTCGGCCTCTCGTTTCAAATAGTTTTGTCTTAATAACTTTTCTGTGGTTTCGAAATTGAATTTTAGTATGGGGAATGGGGAATGGGAAATTCAGGGAAATAGGGATTATCAATGTGAACATTTTCCAGGGCCATCCCAAGAAGCAAGAGATGATTTTCCCACCTTTTTATGTTATTCTTTCCTTAGGAGCTATTTCATCGTAATTATCTCATTTGTAACTCCGTTAGGGAGCTGTCAGGATTTTTCGTTCTCACTTTGTATTCATCAACTGGAAATTAAAAAAAAAATACGTATTATTGGGATAGAAAAACGTTTTAGTTACTCACTTATTTACTTACCTTGATTTCTCTCCACTATCTTCTGAATACATAGCATCTTCATTTTCTTTCTAGATCTATCGCGTTGAATGTAAACAATAACCGATGTTGATCGAATTCTCTTTCTTCTTGTCGATAACATTCGGATATGCTTTCAAATTAAGCCGTCAAAATCTATTTCTCGTCGATTTTATTTGAATTCATCTCGAAATTATTGAGTTCTGAGGAATTTTGTCGAGGTGTTCAATTCAAATTCGCGATAAACGTCACGTAATATCTATGCTCCACGTAAATTAATCAGGGTTGCTCGAGGTGTCAAAAATCGGTCTTTTTCAAATCGAGTTCTTGCGTAAACCGGGAGAAGAAATTTGGCCGAAATAACTTTAAAAAGATCTCGTGTCCTTTGGGATGATAATTCGACCGCTTTCGATCCCCGAGACGTCGCGGATCAAAAGCCTATACAATATCTTGGAGCCAACTTTCCGCCTTTTCTTCGATTTTCGACCATTTTCGAACGTTATTTTCGTTCGTTTGGAATTCAAAATAGGCATCTTTTCGATTACCTTAGAAAAGCCCGTTTCTTCCTCTCGAAAACGCGGTTCCTCTCTTTTTTTGCAATTTCAAAATTGCTCGAGGCCTTCGGCCTCTCGTATAAATAGTTTTGTCTTAACATTTCTGTGGTTTCGAATAAATAATTTTAGTATATCGAAAAAAATATTGCTGTAAATACTTCTGTTAGATCGCATTCCAGCATTCCGTATTTCGTTATTATTTTTATGCAAAATTCATGAATTGTCCATGCCTTATTTAATTCAGGTAGAAATAGGTGGTAAATATTGAGGAATTGGAGTGAAAAGTAGGAGCCTATTATATCAAACTATTTACTTTGAAATTGGTCACACCTTTTAATTAAATTTTTTTCATCTACATCAAGTAAAAATGATAGTGATAGAAAATTGAAAATTTTATTGACTGCAATCATACCATCGAAACAGGCATTTGATTGGGAAATTATTGTATCTAATACAATGTAGAAAATATTAATTCTGAATATCTCTTCTCTGCTTCGAAATCTGTGATCAGAAGCTAATTCATCGAAGTGTTTTTTCACTTTTTTTTGCCTTTTTTCAGCGAAATGGGGATCTATCCCATATATAATTGCAGTTTCACTAGCTCTGCACTTAAAAGATTCAAAGTCATTCCTATAAATTTTCATCTTTGCATTCGTTTCTGCTAAAGCTCAACATGCGTCATCCAAATTGATATCGTATTTTTGTAAAGCGTTAGAGGCATAATTGATGTCATTCAGTATGCGAAGAATGAAATCACAAGGAAAAAATTATGAAAGCACAGCTTTTGAGCGCTCGTACATCCACCTTATAGGCAGATTCGCATTTTACAGTTTTACAGAAATCAATTGAAGGAATTTTTGACAGCTGTCAAAAAAATTCTCAAACTTAGGCGAAACTCCAGACTTCATGTCAGTGCTTCAGCTGACCAATTTTTTTTCGATCATTCGCTAGATTTTTCTATGGTATCTATGGTCTTGGTGATGCGATCTGGACAAAATTTCGCACGTAGTTTGAATACATTATTCTTCAGCTAGGTTTAAAATTTCATTCCAATCCAATCAGTAGTTTCGGAATTATAAGGAAAAAAATATTTCGAACGGCCATATTTACGGAACCCCTAGTCTAAGTTTGCTCATTGATGAACGTGACCGCGACATTCGCAATCCAAACCTACCCTGGAAATTTCAAGTTCCTAGGCCTTTCCCTTCGGAAGTTATAATTTTCTATGGTTTCTATGGTTCTGGTCATGCGATCTGGACAAAATGTTGCTTTAATATATCATTCTCGATTAAAATACAAAATTTTATCTCGATCGAATCCATCCGTAGTTTCGAAATTATCGAGAAAACAAAATTTCAAACGAGCGAATTTAAGGCACTCCTAGTATAATTCTGCTCATTGATAAACCTGAAAGCGACATTTCATATTCACACCTATCCTGAAAATTTCAAGTCCCTACGCATTTCCGTTCAAAAGTTACAATTTTCTATGCTTTCTATGGTTCTGGTCATACGATCTGGACAAAATTCCACATGTAGCATGTAGCATTCTCCATTTGAGTGCGAAATTTCATGTCGATGAAATCTGTAGTTTCGTAGTAATCAGGAGAACAAAATTTTGAACGGCCATATTTACGGAACCCCTAGTGGAATTTGGCCTATTAACGAACTCAATCGAGGCATTCGGGAACTGAACCCACACTAAAAATTTCAAGTCTCTAGGTTGTTCCGTTCAAGAGTTATCGTGCTTACGGCACATTTTCATTTCAAAATTCGATAAATACAGACATCGTGACGAAATGATATAGCCCTCGTGTAAGTAGTACGAGCGCTCAAAAATTTAGAAAAGCACTGCCGTGAAGGCAGGAGCTTTTGAGCGCTCGTACATGCACCTTGTAGGTAGATTCGCATTCTCCAGTTTCAGGAATCAATTGAAGGAATTTTCGACAGCTGTCAAAAAAATTCTGAAACTTAGGCGAAATTCCAGACTTCATGTCAGTGCTTCAGCTGATCAATTTTTTTCGAAGATTCGCTAGAATTTTCTACGGTATCTATGGTCTTGGTGGTGCGATCTGGAAAAAATTTTGCACGTAGTTAGAATACATTACTACTCAGCTAGGTGCAAAATTTCATCCCAATCTGCTCAGTATTTTCGGAACTATCAGCAAAAAAATATTTTGAACGGCCATATTTACGGAACCCCTAGTCTAATCTTGCTCATAGATGAACGTGACCGCGATATTTGCGATCCAAACCCACCCTGAGAATTTCAAGTTCCTAGGCCTTTCCGTTCAAAAGTTACAATTTTCTATGGTTTCTATGGTTCTGGTCATGCGATCTGGACAAAATATTGTTTTAATATATCATTCTCGATTAAAATACAAAATTTCATCTCGATCGAATCCGCAGTTTCGAAATTATCGAGAAACCAAAATTTCAAACGACCGTATTTACGGAACCCCTAGTATAATTTTGCTCATAGATGAACGTGATCACGACATTTGAGATCCACACCTATCCTGAAAATTTCAAGTCCCTAGGCATTTCCATTCAAAAGTTACAATTTTCTATGCTTTCTTTGGTTCTGGTCATGCGATCTGGACAAAATTTCACATGTAGCTTGAACACCTCATTCTCCATTTGAGTGCAAAATTTCATCTCAATCAAAGCTGTAGTTTTCAAGTAATCAGGGAAATAAAACTTCGAACGGCCATATTCACGGAACCCCTGGGCGAATTTGGCCCATTAACGAACTCAACCGAGGCATTTGGGATCTGAACCTACACTGAAAATTTCAAGTCTCTAGGTTGATCCGTTCGAGAGTTATCGTGCTTACGGATGGACGGCCGGACGGACGGACGGCCGGACGGACAGACTCGAATTTTCCGACGGATTCGTCATCAGTGAGTCGAACATAGTCGATTGAGACCATTTTCGGCTCAAAATTCGAAAAATACAGACATCGTGACGAAATGATATAGCCTTCGTGTAAGTTGTACGAGCGCTCAAAAATGAATTCAAAATTAAACATTTCGGTTTTGATAATTTCTGCTTGACTTCGCTCGCTTAAATGATATCGAAAAACCGATTTTTTATTGCAGAAATTGTATCAACTCTACTGGACCATCTAGTCGGATTTAATTTCTTCAGAGTGGTGCTATTTCCGAAAAAATTATACAATTCTGTGAGGTTGCGAAGAAAGTTTGTAGTTCGATACAACTGCGATCAGCATCATTAACTACTAAATTCAAATTATGAGTAGCGCAATGTACGTACTCCGCATTAGACTGAATATCTTTGATCTGTTTCTATACCCCATTATACACACCGCTCATCACACTGGCTCCATCATAACCTTGACCCACACATTTTTTCAAATCAATATTTTTATCGATGAAAAATGAAGTCACCTGCTTCACTGAATCTGCCGCGCCATGTTTTACTGCTGCATAAAAGCCTAAGAACACTTCTCTCACTTCTATTTTGACTGGCTGTCCATTTTCTGATCTGGTTATTACAGCATACCTCACAACAATGCTCAGCTGGTCTACCTTCGATATGTCCTGTGTCGTATCTCAAATGATGGCGAAAACCGGTGATGCTCTAATTCCTTCTAGCAGATGATTTTCAAGTTTGTTTCCCAAGCATACAATCATTTTGAATTTTTGGACTCAGATATCTTGTGGATCCTAGAAACAAAAAAACATGATGTTCAATGAGAATTATCATCAAATAATTAATATAATTTTAAATGTTAATCGAGTGAAATACTATATTTTTCCTTTGAGAGGAAAATAACCAGCATGGTTGACAGTAGGCAGAATCTAATATTTTAGAATAACAGCCAAAACCGATGAACTGGTCCATATTTGGAAGTTGAAAAGTAAAAGGATTTCGAAATTACCTGTTGTTTTGGTGGGCGTCCCTCGGAAAAGGTCCTGAAGGCTGTAGCCCCCATATTGAGAATTTGGCGTTTTTCATTCGCACTCAACATTTTGTTTCTGAAGTTTCCCAAGTCGTTCGCATTTCGAAAGATGATGACGTTGACGACACCCCCGCTATGCAGACATCGCCACGGCGTCGGTATTATTAACTTTAAAAACTTTCAGATCCTCTTCAGTAGGCTCGTTATTCTTAATGAGCACTTCTGTGTTTACATTTTTCGAGTCATCACCAATAGAAATATCTGGGTCATTCCTACTTTAAGAAGGCTGAATAAAAAATTGGTCAATTTTTGGTAATTTCTGTCTACCATCTTCTCTTTCCTGACATTGTTTGCGCTTAAGCGCACCACTAGGTCTCTTTTTTTTATCCATAATTAAAATTAATTAAATTAACAGAACTACAAAACCTCAAAACAGCATACATTCTTTAGGACTAGGAATAGTTAAACAACGCTAGAACTAGAAGGGAAAACAGTAACCTGATGGGAGAAAAATATATGAAATGTGCTATAAAAACCTTTTAGTAATTTCAACATTTTAAGCAATCCAAAAACGAAAACGAGCAATCGAGCAATCGAGCAAAAATAATAAATACCTTTTTATAATTAAACTAGCTGACCCGGCAAACGTTGTTTTGCCATATCTCTCCCTTTTTTCGCAATTTCAAAATTGCTCGAGGCCTTCGGCCTCTCTTACCTTAGGAAAGCCCGTTTCTCACTCTCTAAAACGCGGGGGGCGCTTCGCGCCCCCGGTCTCTCCCTTTTTTCGCAATTTCAAATTTGCTCGAGGCCTTCGGCCTCTCTTACTTTAGGAAAGCCCGTTTCTCCCTCTCGAAAACGCGGGGGGCGCTTCGCGCCCCCGGTCTCTCCCTTTTTTCGCAATTTCAAAATTGCCCGAGGCCTTCGGCCTCTCTTACCTTAGGAAAGCCCGTAAAACCCTCTCGAAAACGCGGGGGGCGCTTCGCGCCCCTGGTCTCTCCCTTTTTTCGCAATTTCTTAAAAAATAAGGGTTGATCGTAGAAGGGTGAAAATTGGGGATTGTATGTATTTTTGTATGTTGTATCATAAAAAAATAGAAATTAGAAATTTTGTCTGAAAAATAAAAAAAAAAAATTTAGGGGTGGACTACCCCTAACATTTAGGGGGATGAAAAATAGATGTTGGCCGATTCTCATAGATACCGGATAAGCACAAAAAATTTCATCAAAATCGGTTAAGCCGTTTCGGAGGAGTATGGCCACGAAAACTGTGACACGAGAATTTTATATATTAGATATAAGCATAAGCATGACAATTTGTCAACATATTCAAAAATTTTATATTGCTAGCTAGCTTTATGAGGAACAATTCTAATATATTATTTTCTGCGCATATTTTTTCCAGTATCCTCAACGATGTACCTAGGTCTTACGTTGATCGGATTTCTGGTTAAAGAAAATAATTCGTGAATTTACATTATATATTAAATTCTCATTGTAATCCTCTGAATGTTGCTTTTTCAAATTGAGAATTTCTTTTTCTGAAAGCGGTCTTAACTCAAAACTTTCTGCTGGACGTTTTAACACTTCGATAACAATAGGTGATCAATCCTTTTGCCATCGGAGGTATTCGCGATAAGGCATCTGATTCTTCTAAAATAAAACGTTATTTGGTTAATCCACTAGAAGAATTAGTCAGCTAATTCAGTGGTCGATTTCGATTTCAAATTTCCGTCTATATAAACATAAGTTATTGTTTACCGAATGATTCGTGAACTGGTGCTGTGGTCACGACCTCGATATGAATGTTTAGATTTTCCTTTATAAAAATAACATTACGATTTTGATCGTTAAAATTTCACCTAGATCTTTCTTGAAGCGATTTCCTCGATTCTAAAAGTGAATCTCCTATGATTCTTTGGTGAGGACTTAATGCTTTTGAGAAAATTTGGTTCTGACTTGACAATTTTATTCAATGTGTTGAATTAATATTCTAACTTGAGTTATTCGTTCAGAGATTTGATGACTTCATCGGCCCGTTTCCTACGTTCCCGTGATTCCTTCTTGATATTATCAAGAAATTTTTGGGACACATCAATTAATTCGGAAAATAGTTCATTATATACCATGGATAATCAGATACAACCAAAGAGAAAAATTTCTTACGGTTTGTTTTACACTAAATCGTGGTGGCTTCTTCTGATTTCCAGCTGCACCTTCTTCTTGGGGTGCCTTGGGTAGGGCGTTGGGCTTCTTGTTGACTGTCTTCTTGGGGTGCCTTGGGTAGGGCGTTGGTCTTCTTGTTGCCTGTCTTCTTGGGGTGCCTTGGGTAGGCTGTTGGGCTTCTTGTTGTCTGTCTTCTAGGGCCTGCCATCTTGGCTTGGCGGTGAAAACCATTGGACCTCGACTGCATAGGACTGTTCTGTTCCTCTCGCCTTGGCGGTGAAAAACCACCATCCCTCTGACTGCATAGGACTGGCAGGATCGCCATGTAACGTACCCAGCTAGGGTAGGTTCGCTCAATCGTTATGCAGTCGAGGGATGGTATGGATAATACACTAATCACTCGTCAAAGGTTTATTCTTACATCTAGAGTAGACTCTCATCTGAAGACTCTGATCTAGCCAAGATGTTAATATGTATTTATATTCAGAATTGTTACATGTTTAATCGATTGTATCAAAACACCTTCGAGAATCGATAACATGATTGATAACATTACATATTATCGTAAACACATCTGTTTACGTTTCGAGCACGCTTTGGCGACAAAGCGAGGCAACAGATATTGCAACTAAACAGTATGGAGGAGTCAGTATGGAGGAGTCTTGTTGCTGGCAAAGGAAAATACATGTGTGTGTGTGCATGTTTTCCGGACCTTGATGGGTTTTCAATTGAGGACATTGTTGAGGTTGCAGGTATGTAGGATGAATAAAATAAGCAAATAATATTGTGTATCTATAGAGTCCCACAGGGACCAGTTGACGTTTTTATAGACCAGTTGAGGCAATGCTTAGACAAGGCTCTTGAGATCAAACCAAACTATTCTTCTATATTTGTAGGTGGAGATTTCAATATAGACCTTGCAGAAAATACCACAGCCTCAAACCAACTTATTGAGGTTTTTGCAGACTATAGATTGCAGGCTAGATTCTCGGAACCGTCTAGAGTAACTGCGACTTCGGCGACTACGATGGATGATATATCCTCTTATGTGGAACCGTCCAGTGCTATTACTTTTCAAGCACACCTGTCAGACCACATGGGGCAAATATTGGGATATACCACCACAACCTATTCTCCTAAAAAGAAGGAATATATCAAAAAGGGAATAGTAAATCAGAAAAATATGGAAAAATTTAAGACAAGGCTGCAATCTGGAAAATGGAACCTCCACACTTCAGCAAAGGAAGCATTTGATGAATTCTGGGGTAAACTGGTGTTGGACTTCGATCAAACCTGTCCAAAAAAAAATGTATGTAAGAAGATTAAGAAGTCAACAAAGAATAAGCACAAAGATAAAATCATCATGAATATGAAAAATCAACTGGATGCTTTGGAGACTATAATGAAGGTTCGGAAGGATGAAGGAAGTAGAAAAGCATATAACATTCAAAGGAGGAAATATGCTCAGAAACCGACAGAACTGAAAAGAGACTCAAATCTACACAAAATACAAAATGCTGAAAACAAGAAAATAATACGAGAAGAAAATAAAAAAGTAGTCAGAAAGTGTGAAACAAATCTTACACCAAATGAAATGAACAAATACTTTACTGATATAGTAGCAAAAACTCTGGGAGGTTGTGGAAGACAACAAGAAGATCCACTAGGGTTTTTGCAGAAAACTAAAGAAAGAACAGTTCAATCAATTTACCTCAGTGAATGTACAATACCGGAACTCAGAAGAGCCTTAAGCCAGATTAAATCAACACATACAGGGGATATATATGATATGACACCTAGCGTACTCAAACAAATATTCCCTTGCATCGAAATACCCCTTTGTGATATCATCACAAAATATTTGGAGGAAGGCCACTACCCGGATCAACTGAAGAAGGCTAAAATTATACCAGTCCATAAAAAAGGAGATATGGATTCACCAGAAAACTACCGACCAATATCGATACTTCCAGTTTTTTCGAAACTGTTCGAAAAGATAATTAAAAACAGACTGATGAGTTTTTTCAAGCATGTAGGAATCCTGAGCAAACAACAGCATGGGTACTTAATGGGCAGATCAGTGGAAACAGCTATAACGGAGATGCTGAAGATGATAAGCAAGGCATTTGATGGAGGACAAAAATGTAGCTTGCATACTTGTGATTAATTAATTAATTTTCTTTCTCTGTTTCTGAAGATTGTAACTCATCTGAATTTAAATATTCCGATTCATAATTTTCATCGTAGTATTCGGAAAATTGTTCCTCTGGTGGGAATTCAATTTGCTCTTCTGTGTTAGTTAATTCTTCCGATATGAAATTTGGGGTTGCTCTTGGTCTAAAAGGGTTTTCTCTAGGCTGGTAATTTGGTTTGGGTTGTCGAATACTTGATAATTTATTAGGACGTTTTTGAGGTAAAAGTCTTGTTCTTACTGACATTGGTTCTGGTTTATTGTTCGGTTTATAATTAGTAATTTGTACTTTGAACTGGTTGTATGCGTATTGGTTGACTTGGGAAATTCTGATTGGGAATAAAATTAGTATTTGGGCGCGTATTTTGTTTGAAAGAATTTTGATTTGGAATGGAATAATAAGAGGAATTGTTAATTTTCTCTTTACTAGTATGGGGAGATTGTGAAAATGAATTCAAATTTGGAATGAAATTTAGTTGTTGTCTCTTTATTTCTTTATTTTCCAACATTTTGCATGTTGCATCGAAATTCCTTCCGTTATTATCCAACAAATTTCTGACATTCTCATCAACATTATTGTAAATTACTCTCTGCCCAATTCTTTCAGAAATATTTCTATAAATTAAAAGTTCATTATTATTGAATCCTTGCATCTGTAGTTGATAATCGAAATGCAATTTCAGTTGTTTTATTCTTTCTAAGAAATTTAGAAGAGGTTCTCTATAAGCTCGTCTCATATTTTGGTATTCGTCTTGTAGAACATCAAAGTTAATTCTAAATCCGAATTTATCTATCAAAATCTGTTTCAATTCTATCCAATTATTTGGGATGGGGCCTGAATTAATAGTTATCCTTGCTTCATCGATTATTCTTGATTTTATCATCGCGAAGCAGTAATAATCAATTCGAGCATTATCTGTGCGTCCAAATTTTTAAATATAATTTTCTATTTCTACTATGAATGATTGGAGTTCATTCGAATTACCGTTGAATTTTGGTAACAAATCTCCAAAAAGTTTTAAATCATTAATGTCTACTACGTTACTTTGACTTCCTGAAGGTTGAGTCATTTTTGTGTTTAGTTTTTGGAATTTTTCAATTAAATCGTCTATTTTGATTTTTGATTTTTCCAAAATCTGTTCCTTACAATATTTAATAAGAAAAAAAATATATCAAATATTCCTTTGGTCTAGGGAATAAAAAAACTAGGGGGTTAATAGATCAACTCACTTTTTACTTCCGGTCCTGGTTTGAAGGGCGCTACTCGATCAATCCACAGGGGTGTTTTCAGATGTTGATAAGCTCACAAGCAGACCTGAGAGGGTTCACCTTACACTTCTTTTCAGGGATTCAGCCTTTCGTCTTGGACTCTTGCTTACTCGTTGGTTCGTTGTTACTTCTTGATCAGTCTCACTTTTCGGATTGACGTCACAAACTTTTCACAACAGTTCTTTGGTTATTGCTTGAAGAAATGATTTTCACGTATTTTCTTTTTCGGAAAAACTAGCAATATCCCATCCTCGTCGCCAAATATATTTTCTCAACTTGAAAAACCGTTTTTAAAAACAAACACGGGAAGACTAAAAATGAGCTTTATTTAATTTATGGGATCAAATCTATCTATCTACTAACTCGTGGTGCACATTGTTCCACAAGCTTTTATAAAGTAATTATGTCTAGTAAGCATTCGGTGTTCATTGTCAACGTCTTGAGGAGTTACATCGTCTATGATTACATCTTATGAATTACATGGTGTATGATTATATATTAATATATATCATTTTTTTTAGATTTTTATGTCATGCTTGTTTGTTTATTTTGTTTGTGAAATCGAGTGTAGAGTTTTTTACAGTTTCTACTTGTCTATTCAGAGTTTTATGCAAGTTACCAAATGTTGATTGAATAAATTTATTTATGTATTTATTTAACTCAAGATCGTTAATATACAGAGTGTTCGTACTGATACATACTACAGTAATGCGACTGGACAACATTTCTCACGTAGTTTGAATACATTATTCTTCATATATGTGCAAAATTTCATTTCAATCCCATAAGTATTTTCGAAATTATCAGGAAAAATATAGTTTGAACGGCTATATTTACGGAACCCCTAGGCTAATTTTGCTCGTTGAAGCATGCGATCTGGAAAAAATGTAGCTCGAATATATCATTCTCAATTCAAATACAAAATTTCGTCACGATCAAATCCACAGTTCTGAAATTATCGAGAAAACTGAATTTCAAACGTCGATATTTACGGAATTCCTAGTCTAATTTTGCTGATTGATGAACGTGATTGCGACATTCGAGATCCACACCTATCCTGAAAATTTCAAGTCCCTAGGCCTTTCCGTTCGAAATTTATGATTTTCTATGGTTTCTATGGTTCTGGTCATGTGATCTAGAGAAATGTAGCTTGAATATATTATTCTCCATTAGTATACAGAATTTCGTCACGATCGAATCTGTAGTTTGGAAATGATCAAGAAAACTAAATTTCAAGCGACCATATTTACGGAACCCCTAGTATAAGTTTGCTCATTGATGAACGTGACCGCGACATTCGCAATCCAAACCTACTCTGGAAATTTCAAGTTCCTAGGCCTTTCCCTTCGGAAGTTATAATTTTCTATGATTTCTATGGTTCTGGTCATGCGAGCTGAACAAAATTTTGCACGTAGCTTGAACACGTAATTCTCCATTTGAGTGCAAAATTTCACCTCGATCGAATCTGTAGTTTTGAAGTAATCAGAAAAAAAAATCGAGCGGCCATATTTACGGAACCCCTGGGCGAATTTTGCCCAATTACTAACTCAACCGCGGCATTCGAGATTCGAACCTACCCTGAAAATTTCAAGTTTCTAGGACATTCCGTTCGAGAGTTATAGTGTATACGGACGGACAGACTCGAATTTTCCGACGGATTCGTCATCTGTTAGTCGAACATAGTCGTTTGAGACCATTTTCGGCTAAAAATTCGAAAAATACACACATCGTGTCGAAATGATATAGCCCTCGTGTAAGTAGTACGAGCGCTCAAAAATTACGTGCCACGTTGTTTGTTCGAAATGGTCTCCTAAAATACTGAACCGATTTCAATCAAATTTTTGCACACTGTGTGCAGTTTGATCCAACTTACAAGATAGGATATTTTATATTTCAATTTATAGTTGCAATATTTTCTAATTGCAAATTATTTGTTTATTATTCATGACAACGACTGATAATTATCCACGCGGCAACATGGGGCTCAAATCGACGACAGGATTTGATCAGATCGCATCCCCACTACACCGATCTGTCTTCCCTAGCGATATCGTGCGAGGAGTGATGCCAAGTTTCTGGGTCTTTCCTAAAACTGAAGAAATTTGTAACTGGTTGAGAACAGGGGTATAATACAGAATGTTAGAAATTGTTAGAATTCGTAACTGTCAAGAATATAGAATAATGTCAGTGATAAAAAATGATTGACATATATATTGGTTGTCAAATATTTATGGGATTGATTTTATTTTGCGAACTGTGTGCAGTTTGATCCAACTTGAGAGATAAGGATAGCTTTGGCATACAGAACTGTTTCGGCGGAGGCTGCCCAAGTGATTGCTGGCTTCCCACCAATATACCCCATGATGGCGCAAAGATGCTTCCTTTATTAAAATAGAAGGAGCACTACTGGGCAATCGACGTATCGTCGCTAACAAAACGAACTGACGTAAGTCGAAAATAGACATTTTTCAGTACGATGTTGGAAAGATTATTTCTGCCCAATGCGATCAAGTATTACTGGGTAATTGAGTGAATTGCAGGAAAGATGGGATGGTGGAGGGTAGCTTTGGATGCTGTCGGCGGAAGCTGTCCAAGTGGAGGGGGGAGGGTAAAATGCCGCTTGGACACGCAGTCTGATCAGGAATTTGGAGCAGTTGATCCAATGTGAGCATAAAACGACCGGGTACTATTTTACTCAATTTTTGACAGGGCATGGATCTTATGGTACTTTTACAAAGAGGATAGGATGGGATGATCTGTCATGCATGCCACGTTTTAGACGACCCGAAGCACTGCCTCAGATCAGATGGACGGAGGAAAGGAACGCACTGGTTGGAAAGATACCCTAATAGCACAAAGTAGCCCTATGGACATCCATAGCACGTGCACTTCGGACATTATGGACATCCATAGGACTTCCTTTTCTGGTACAGTGGACGTCCGAGGGACGCACTAATGTCCCAACTTTGAACAGAAGTCGGACGTCCACCGCGGACATCCAATGGATATCCCCTTAGGACCAGAACTAAACATCACTATGGACGCCCGAGGGACGTCCACCGCGGACATCCAATGAATATCTCCTTAGGACCAGAACTGGACATCACTATGGACGTCCGAGGGAAGTTCACCGCGGACATCCACTAGATATCCCCTTAGGACTATAACTAGACATCACTATGAACATTTGACAGAACATCCTATTTTGGTAGTGTGGATGTTCAAGTTGTAATTGTGAAATTTTCATTTTAACATTTTACTTCACATGTTTTGTACATGAAAACTTTTCTCGACTCCTGAATATTCATTGTCAACCTTTTAGATTTGGAAAGCTGATAGGAACTGATTTGAAATAAAACAGAAGGTCAAACAACTAAATGTTTTGAAATATTTTAATGAAAAAAGAATACAAAATTAATAAAATAAATGTAAAAATATAAGACAATAAAAATATAATCTCGAAACATAAAAAACAGTGTTACCTAACATAACCTATTTAATAAAAAAAACTTTTTTGTTAAAAAAAAATCTTAATCTTGATGATCTATATCACAAATCTATTTATTTTGAGTCGACCTCTTATCCTCTGCCACAAGTCGTTCTTTGGCTCTCCTTAACACTTTTTTGAGCTATATCATTTCGTCACGATGTCTGTATTTTTCGAATTTTGAGCCGAAAATGGTCTCAATCGACTATGTTCGACTCACTGATGACGAATCCTTCGGAAAATTCGAGTCTGTCCGTCCGTCCGTCCGGCTGGCTGTAAGCACGATAACTCTCGAACGGAACAACCTAGAGACTTGAAATTTTCAGTGTGGGTTCAGTTCCCGAATGCCTCGGTTGAGTTCGTTAATGGGCCAAATTCCACTAGGGGTTCCGTACTTATGGCCGTTCAAAGTTTTGTTCCCCTGATTACTTGAAAACTACAGATTCGATCGAGATGAAATTTTGCATTCAAATGGAGAATGAGGTGTTCAAGCTACATGTGAAATTTTGTCCAGATCACATGACCAGAACCATAGAAAACATAGAAAATTGTAACTTTTGAACGGAAAGGCCTAGGGACTTGAAATTTTCAGGATAGGTGTGGATCCCGAATGTCGTGATCACGTTCATCTATGAGCAAAATTATACTAGGGGTTCCGTAAATATGGTCGTTTGAAATTTAGTTTTCTTGATAATTTCAAAACTACAGATTCGATCGTGATGAAATTTTGTATACTAATGGACAATGATATATTCAAGCTACATTTTTCCAGATCACATAGAAACCATAGAAAAACATAACTTTCGAACGGAAAGGCCTAGGGACTTGAAATTTTCAGGATAGGTTTGGATCTGAAATGTCGCGTTCACGTTTATCAATGAGCAGAATTAGACTAGGGTTTCCGTACATACGGTCGTTTGAAATTTTGGTTTCTCGATAATTTCGAAACTACGGATTCGATCGAAATGAAATTTTGTATTTTAATCGAGAATGATATATTAAAACAATATTTTGTCCAGATCGCTTGACCAGAACCATAGAAACCATAGTTAATTGTAACTTTTGAACAGAAAGGCCTAGGAACTTTTCAGGGTGGGTTTGGATTGCGAATATTGCGGCCACGTTCATCAATGAGCAAAATTAGACTAGGGGTTCCGTGAATATAACTGTTCAAAATATTTTTTTCCTGATAATTTCGAAACTACTGATTGGATTGAAATGAAATTTTGCACCTAGCTTAGGAATAATGAATTCAAAACACGTGCGAAATTTTGTCCAGATCGCATCACCAAGACCATAGATACCGTAGAAAATTCTAGCGAATTATCGAAAAAAATTGGTCACCTAAAGCACTGACATGAAGTCTGGAGTTTCGCCTAACTTTCAGAATTTTTTTGACAGCTGTCGAAAATTCCTTCAATTGATTTCTAAAACTGGAAAATGCGAATCTACCTACAAGGTGCATGTACGAGCGCTCAAAAGCTCCTGCCTTCACGGCAGTGCTTTTCGTAATTTTTTTTTTATTGGAGCGCCCCATTTCTTTTCTTTCAAGAACGCCTCAGCGTGTTTGAATCGAACTTTCGAACACGCGCGTTTTTTAAAGTTACTATGGCAACAGCAACTACTCGAGAAACGTCAAGTCTAAATGACAATTTTTCGATTATAGATCTGACAGGAATACCTTGTTACGCCAAATAAAATATTACTGAATGCAAATGCAAATAAATGCGGTATCAACCACGATTCTGCTTTACTTTCCAAAAAATCTATATAAGAACTCATTTTCAAGCACTGCGATGACAAAAATTCTGGGCTATATCATTTTGTCACGATGTCTGTATTTTTCGAATTTTGAGCCGAAAATGGTCTCAATCGACTATGTTCGACTCACTGATGACGAATCCGTCGGAAAATTCGAGTCTGTCCGTCCGGCCATCCGTCCGTCCGGCCAGCCGTCCGGCCGTAAGCACGATAACTCTCGAACGGAACAACCTAGAGACTTGAAATTTTCAGTGTGGGTTCAGTTCCCGAATGCCTCGGTTAAGTTTGTTAATGGGCCAAATTCCACCAGGGATTCCGTAAATATGGCCGTTCAAAGTTTTGTTTCCCTGATTACTTGAAAACTACAGATTTGATCGAAATGAAATTTTGCACTCAAATGGAAAATGAAGTGTTTTAGCTACATGCAAAATCTTGTCTAGCTCGCATGACCAGAACCAAAGAAACCATAGAAAATTGTAACTTTCATTTTTTTTTGCATTTTTTCGTGTCTTATATTATCGATTATATAACTCATGTTCTAATGAACCAATGAAATCCGTGAATTTCCCTTAGCTACGGCGTATAGATAAGTGAATATACCCCTTGACGACGTGATATAATCGTTTTGGTGTTTCGCCTCCTGCCATATTGTGATCATTTCCATAGTAACGATCAAGCTCAATGAAATGTCAGTGAATTCTTCAAAATGCAGCGCTTTGGTTTAAGTTCAAGCGGTGAAATTGATCAAGAAATTGAAAATTTAACCCCAGAAAATACCACAAAAACACATAATTATGTTTGGAAGCAGTTTACGGTGTTTTGTGAACGGATAATAATATAAAGAAGGTACAGTGAAAACCATTTGGATATTTTTTCTTCACTCTTACAGAAAAAGTTTCATGAAGAATTTAACAGAGGAATAAATCCATTCAAAGATATTATTTTCGAAAATGCAAGAAAGGCTCGTGCAGCCAAGGGGAAGAAATTACAAGCAATTCCCGACAGAAAAAAAGAGAGCTCAGCCGCTCTTAACGAGAAAGAAATAACCAAAAATATTTCAAGTTTCGATGAAAATACACCAGATGGTTTACAAAAAAAATTTTGCTGTGGAATTGGCATGGCGTGGTAATGAAGCAGCCTCCTGCCTAACCGACTATTTCAAAAAGGAGTTCGACAATTACGGTCAAAATACGGGACGTATCGAGTACAATCCAATGTTTTCAAAACAGCACAAGGTGGTGAACAACGCACCACTGATTCTAAATGGTTGGCACGGAATAAAGAGTCTGCGAATCAGTGTCCAGTACGTCTCCTGGAAAAATTGTTTTAACAACTAATATTGATTGGCAGAAAACAGGAAAATGGTACAAAAATTGCCCTGAAGGTTCAAATCAATTGAGTAAATGGACACGTACAGCAGCCTAAAGTATCGGAATAGATACGAAAAACGAATCATTCAAATCGCTCCTCTGCTATGAGTGTCTTGTCACACTCAGGAGCAAACTTACAAGAAATTATTAAAATAACAGGCCACTCTTCATCTGAATTTCTGAAACCGTATTTGAAACTTACTAAGGAACACCATAGAAAATTAATTGAAAAAATGAGAAATAGTATATTATTTAACGAGCGGTAATGTAGGTCATAACTCACGCAGATGAAGTTTGCAGCATGAGCCGAAGGTGAGTGCTGTAATTCATCAAGTGAGTTATGACCATTACCGCAAGTTGAATACTATACTTTATCTACGATTATAACAATAAATACTAAGATACAAGTGCAGAGGAAGAACTTTATTTACAAATCTCAATAGTTACCTACCTATAACCATGCATTATTTATGTTGATTGTGCTTCTTAGAATGGAGAAGAAAAGTCCATAGGGGCGATGCTTTATATTTAGTGCTAAGTTCATTGAAATATGCCAAAAGAACATTCTCTGTAAACAATGACTTTATATTCTTACTCCTACACAGCTACACCAATCTTGAAAATTGTTGTATACATCTTTATATTTGTTTTGGTATTTTTGGGGCAATAAATTCTGTATGGTAACATTAGCTGATTTTCTTATTTCTGAAGGTGTACATAATAATTCATCTTCACTATCTGAATTCATCTTTTTCAGCGAAATATTCACAATAATAATTAGGTATCAACTCAATTTGATTGAACGTCAAAATTATTCGAGTGACCTCCCCTCAATACCAATAATGGACTGTTTTCTTTCAGCCAATCAGCTTGTTCAGAATCAAAGAAATAGGGAGTTATAAGAGAGAGCACGGTGTTTGTTTACATATACTATTACTTGATCAAAAGTAGTTGAGGAATGACTATATTATTCAATGGGAATAGATAAAATACCTAATCCATCCACCTCCAACGTCACCAACAGTAGCAACACTACAAATTCCGAAAACAACAATACCTCAAACATTTATTATAATAATTGTACCTTCAATATTAATATGAATCAATAAAAAACTTCGTTATATAATCGTAACGCATACCAACTCGAGCATAGACAATATTTTTCGATTATCAACCTCTTCACTCGACGTATTTCGCGAAACTCCATCACGGACACCTACTGGATATCCGGTATGGACATTGTAAGAGGACGTCCTAATACTGTCCATAAACAAACATCCAAAGGACGTACATACCAAGTCCATGGACGTTCCGACGTTAATTGGACATAAATTGTACGCCCCTAGGACGTCGTGTGCTATTAGGGTAGGCCGCTTACCACCAGTTGAGTATATAATAAAAAAAATGATACAGCATGAAGGATACTGGAAGGCGTTTAAGGCTTTTTGACAGGAGACATGGGGAGAAAAGAGACATGACTTCTATTCATCGAAGTACGGACCGGGATGTCTTTTCCGGTGGTCCTCGCATTTCCCCAAGTTGTGTTTTTTTTTCAGTAGGCCGGCAACAACATCAAGCCAAGCCGACATATCCCACGACACGGGTCGTGGTTGAATCTGGCAACAGATGTCTGTTCACAACCCGAAAAAAAAGGGTTAGGATAGGGTTCGGTTAGGCTTAAGTTAGGAGTAGGTTTGGGTTTATAATAATAATAATTCCACTTTATTGAATATTTCACTACAATTTGATTCAACGTATACTTTAGCCACAGCAAGGCGTGACCGGGTCTGCTAGTTATACTATATGTGTTGTTACGTTATTGAGTTTCACGTGGCTATAATGAAATTTATTGGGATTGTGCACACTGCGCAAGTAAACAGAAACGTATACTCATGATATCTTGGATCTTTATGAGAAATCTTTGAATAGGTCTTTCTTGAATTATTTTTATCGTGGCTTCGAGACAAGCGGGGCGGGGACATGTGAGATAAGGCATCAGTTATATAAAAATATTTATATATAAAAGTCTCAGTCTTTATTATTAGCATAGGATATCGAATAGTTACATAATCAGTGTAAAAAGCATATTTTTCGTTAGAGCTATCAATAAATTAGAATTTTTCAGAGTGTCTACTGCCTTTCTCTGTTTCTTCTTTATTTTTTTCTAGCACTGACCCTATTTGGTGGATTATGTATTCTATTTCAGATAGTCTTTTTTCATGTTCTTCAGGAAATGATTGGACCTCCAGCGGCTTCACTTCTTTCATGTACTTTTCATGGATTGTTTGAATTTTAGGTCTATTTAGCTCTTCTTCGGAATCATCATAGACAGACTCTCCCTCCATGGAGGAAGATTCAAAACTTTCAGCACTTCGTTGAAGTTGTTTTTCAAAATCATTGGGAAGAATGACGTATATTTTGGGTAAAGGTTCTGAAGTATTTTTTTGGGAATCCTTGTTTTTGTCGTAGAGAACAGGAGATTGTGTAACATGGCGGGATTCAGTTTCTTCAATTTCATCCTGCTTGCTCCCTTCTTTTTTTTTTGAAAATGTGTCATCCAATTGTTTATTATTATTCACTCCAATGCTTTCTTTGCTATCTGGCTGAATATCTTCATACATTTGTCCATTCGGTATTTGAGCGAACTTCTGCTCAATTTCCTCCTCATTATCATTAACTTCTAGGTTCTCGTTAATTCCGTCTCCATTATTAACTGTATCACTTCTTCTATTATCACTATGAGGATGTATCTCTCCAATAAGATAGGAGTATTTATTTCCTTCTTCTCTGTAGTCATTATGAATATTTGGAGGAGCTTGCTCGATTTGTTGTAAGGAACTGTGAGCCACTTGTTGACCTTCTCTATATTTCTTGTGTCCACTACCTCCAATTCCTTTCTTATATCCCCAATGTTTTTTTCCTAAGCTATCACCTTTTTTTCCTTGCTTAGAATTATGTCTGTGTTGTTGATTGTGTCCTGAACCTTTGGTTTTGCCGGCTTTCACATCGTTAAAATGCCCTTCTTCATGATGTGATTTCTTCCCGTAGTAATCTTCATGATCGCCTTTTTTGTGATGACTTTCTTTCTTATGCCCTCCCTGAAATCAGTTTTCATTCAAAATTACTCATAAATTAGGGGATAATTCAGTAAAACAAAAACACACAGGAATAAAAAAAATTACGAAAAGCACTGCCGTGAAAGCAGGAGCTTTTGAGCGCTCGTACATGCACCTTGTAGGTAGATTCGCATTTTCCAGTTTTAGAAATCAATTGGAGGAATTTTTGACAGCTGTCAAAAAAATTCTGAAACTTGGGCGAAACTCCAGACTTCATGTCAGTGCTTCAGCTGACCAATTTTCTTCCGATAATTCGCTAGAATTTACTACGGTATCTATGGTCTTGGTGATGCGATCTGGACAAAATTTTGCACGTAGTTTGAATACATTATTCCTCAGCTAGGTGCATAATTTCATTCCAATCCGATCACTTGTTTCGAAACAATCAGGAAAAAAATATTTTGAACAGCCATATTTACGGAACCCCTAGTCTTATTTTGCTCATTGATGAACGTGACCGCGATATTCGCGATCCAAACCCACCCTGAAAATTTCAAGTTCCTAGGCCTTCCCGTTCAAGTTACAATTTTCTATGGTTTCTATGGTTCTGGTCATGCGATCTGAACAAAATATTGCTTCAATATATCATTCTCGATTAAAATACAAAATTTCATCTCGATCGAATCCATAGTTTCGAATTTATCCAGAAAACAAAATTTCAAACGACCGTATTTACGGAACCCCTCTTATAATGTTGCTCATAGATGAACGTGATCACATTCGAAATCAACACCTATCCTGAAAATTTCAAGTCCCTAGGCGTTACCCTTCAAAAGTTACAATTTTCTATGGTTTCAATGGTTCTGGTCATGCGATCTGGACAAAATTTCACATGTAGCTAGAACACCTCATTTTCCATTTGAGTGCAAAATTTCATCTCGATCAAATCTGTTGTTTTCAAGTAATCAGGGAAACAAAACTTTGAACGGCCATATTTACGGAACCCGTGGTGGAATTTGGCCCATTAACAAACTTAACCGAGGCATTCGGAAACTGAACCCACACTGAAAATTTCAAGTCTCTAGGTTGTTCCGTTCGAGAGTTATCGTGCTTACGGCCGGACGGACGGACGGACGGACAGACTCGAATTTTCCGACGGATTCGTCATCAGTGAGTCGAACATAGTCGATTGAGACCATTTTCGGCTCAAAATTCGAAAAATACAGACATCGTGACGAAATGATATAGCCCTCGTGTAAGTAGTACGAGCGCTCAAAAAAGGAGCCAAGTATGTGTCAGACCATGTATAAAGAAGGGTTCCGTAGTAATTACGTGTAACCGAAAATATCACATTTATCCCAAAAACTATCCAATACGTCTTATTCAAACCGATTTTGGCTGAAAGTGTTCTTTACCTTGAACGTTTCTAGAATTTTTTACATAATAGTTGGAAAAGTTGGGGAGGCACCTTCGATGACTTCAAAACCTCATATTTCAAGTATAATATAACTTTTATATCATTTTTGAAGACCACGGTTATATGTACCTACTCTTTATCATCCCTCAGTTATAGGTATGGCAAATCGTTTCCCCTGATTTCTGTTGTTGTAATAATAAACCATTCTATAGCGGTTAATGGAAGCCACCGGCTTTCCAAATTTCTTCTATAGAGGTAATAGTTTCCGTGTTGATTGGTGTGATATACGGACAGAGAACATGAAACCGTGTTGGTACCTTCACCATTTCGGCTACGGAACCCAAACAATAAAATCAAATTAATCACGTTACTAACCTTCTCATAACGATCGTCATGGTGGAAACTTCCATGTTTTTCATGTTCTCCACCTTCGTGATGTTCATCATAAAATTCTTGTTTTTTCTCATATTCATCCTTTTTATGAATATTGTGTTCCCCTTTTGTTGAATGTCCTTTGCTGTGTTTGCCCCCTTCCGAGAACTAAAACAATAGAAAATTGCACATCAATTCTTTGAGTTGACTACATCAAATTTTCGTACACCTCTCCCCAATTCGAACCCATAAGAAGACGTCTCTGAGATAAATAAAAGAATTCTATATCTATGAATAAAAGTGGCCAAGCACAGTGAAAGATTCTGTAGAACTAGGTCGTGTAATCGAAAATATCGTATATCTCGCAAACTTCACTTCTCATTCAAACCAATTCCATTGAAAGTGTTGACTTGGGTTCTACTAGCAGGGATTGTCCAAGGTTGGATAATTTTTTTTCAATTCGATCCCTCAATATTTCATCCCTGAAATTAATTGATAGGTTTTTCTGGGGATCGACTGATTTTTCTACAAAATTTCATGCAATTAGTTCTTAGATTCCGAGAAACGCTCAAAATTCTCGGATGAAAATTTCAGACGGTTACATTTCTAGCATAAACGTATTCACTATAATATCATCATGTGCGTCGGTCTGTCCGTATGCCAAACCATTTTGCTTGGAGACCATTGGCAATAAATAGATGTAATTTGACAGGCAGTTGTTCTCTATGAAGCGCTATGTATAGTAAAATGAGGAGAAAATATTAGAAGAGGCAATCGCCATACATGAAGCCGCTTGTGGACTACACGTAGACATAGACAGATAGACAGACTTCACGGCGTGAAGCCAGAAGCTTTTGCGCACTTTCTTCTGTGTATTAAACCGGCCTTCAGTGCTCATCGTCAGTCTGATAAATACTGTAATCGTATTTTATAAACTTCCAAAATATGGAATAAACGGATTATATTCAATATATGTAGAAACTAAATTTTCTTTTTACGTGGGAAAGCTAGACAGCTGAATTTCCACATAATTCATTTTATCGATGTCCCCTATGTGGACATAGCACCATATGATGAACAGTTTCTGAGTTACCGAAAATGAATCATTCTGATTCTTTTAGTAATACGATCTTCACGAAATTACACATCAACTTTCGTTTTGTTATTTAACAACTTACAACACAGTTTCAATTTGATCTGATTGTTGTCTTTCGAATTATTGAGAAGAAAAGTCAGATGGATAAAGATAATATATCTACCAAACCCTTCGACGGGTTTGGCCCATTTACGGAATTAACCTGTACATTCACTCGATGGTTGAAAATTTCAAAACACTTGGCCTCTTCTTCCGAAAGTTACCTATTGTTTTTACCTCCTGACGGATAAAATCGAAATCCCCGAATTCATCATCTGTTTGTGCAACCGGATCGTTCGAGACCATTCATGGCTCAAAATTCGAATATTACAGACATATCTGCAAAATTAAAATGCTCTTGTTTGAAGAAACGACCAATTTCTGAAAAATCCGATATTTAATACGAAGTTCACGATAATCGGATCAATAATTTTGGATGTATGGACAGGACTAAAAGAACTGTGGGTCAGAATTCCTATCGCACTTCGTATAAGGATGTCATGTACAACCAAACTAAACTCTCACGAGAGGAAGAAGACTCAGGAAACACAAATTATCTGAGCAGCAGCTCGGGTCGGGCCGGGTGATGTGTAAAGATGCCAGCAACACACAGTGATCGGAAGTTAGATTAGGTTGGATTGTGTGTAGGTAGAAATTGAAGATGACAATCAGTTTCAATTTTTTTGAGAATTTCGAGAGTCATTTTGAAATGATTACGTTTTTCTTCACAACTTTACTTTCACTTCATCACGTAGAAATATTCTGCAACTCCTATATTCCATATCACAGCGAGTTCTCAAATTTCACTTATGTAAAAAAATTGGTTTGAATTAACAATGAGTAGTGCAATTTTCCAGCAATACATCTTTCGGTGGCGCCGGTATTGTTTGTATAGTGTAGTTCAATGAAAGTGTTTTTTTTTTAACTACAAAAACAACCTCATATTTCGACTGACAGGGTAATCGAAAAGTTCTACTTTTCCTCCGCCGGAGGCAAAAGTGTTGCTATGTAAACGATGAATTAGTTAATATGAACAATTATTATACTTCATGTCAAAATTAAAATTAATTTCGCAAGACAACCGTAACTAGGCAAATTTTCCATTGGTCACTGAATTAGACAATTATAACGATTGTAAATAAATATGAATCTTATCTGAAGGTGGATCTCCAGATTTTTATGAATTTCAAAACGTTTGAGAAAAAAATAACTTATTCCATTCGGAGGAAAAGTGACTTTTCATGGCTCGCCTTCAATTACCCAAGCTCGCTATAAAAATTAACACTTCTCCTCCTCATGAAATAATATATTATATATGGGTGAGGAAGCCCCATTTATGGCTGAAAAATTGTAGATAAGAGAGTTGAAGTGTTTTTGCTATTGAAATTATGAAAATTCCGCTATAATTACTCACTTCAGAACCTTTTTCACCCTTTACTCCTTTGTGGTAATCTCCATGGTGTTCATGTTCTTCATGGTGTTTTTTTTCTTCGCCACCTTTATCTGCGTATTTCTTTCCATGTTTTTTTTCATCGTGGTGCCCCTTATTTCTTTTCACTTCTTCGTGGTAACCTTTGTACTCTTTCAGTCCCTTATCGCTCTTCTTTCCATGACGTCCTTCGTGTTCTTCTTTACCTTCTCCAGAAGCATGCTTCTCACTTTCTTTCTTCCTTTTCACATTTTCATTGGAAAGATCTGTGCTTTCTTTTTGGTCCTTTTGAGAAACATGTTCTTTTACATCTGATGCCCTTGCTGATTCTGTCCGATCATAGACATATTTACTTGATGGATTGTCTTTATTTTCGTTTTTCAAGTAAAGTTCTTTTCCAAGCTTTTCTGACATTTCTTCTTGATGAATGTGGTCATATTTACCCGAATTTTCTACCTCTGTGTAGGTTTCTTCATGGTTGGAAGGTAAATTATTATCTTCATTTTTTTGGATAGGGCCTGTGTCATCATCCCTAATGTATTTGGCTGATTTTTCTTTAATTTCATCTTTATTACTTTCCTCTTCATTTTCTTCATAAGGTTCTTCAGTGCGATGATCATTCAATTCAACATTTTCAGTTCGCTTATATTCATCATTCGAAGTTAGTTCTTTAGCATATTCATCTCCCCCTATATAATCTTTTTCTCTCTCTTCCTCAGTGTAATCTGCATTCTTCTGAAATCTATCTTCCTCTTTAATTATTATCGGAGATTGTTCCTGTTCGAGTTCGATTATGTCTTTACGATTTCTTGCCTTTCCATTTTGATTCGCATCGTCTTCGTAATGGTCTTCGATAACAATAGGATTCATTTTTATACCATCGTAATTTTCCTTTTCGAAATATTTTACGATAGTTTGACTTTTCTTCTGGTCTGGTAGTGAGGTTTTCGTTTTATTTGCATTCTCCACGATGCCTAATAGAATCCGTGCTCCAAACTGACCATCATCTATTCTTTCATCTCTGTTTTCGTCATTCCTCCTATGACCTCCATAAAATCCTCTACTCCTTCTTGTCAAAGGCTCATCATCGAAGTTGAGGGTGATTGGAACGTTCAATATCTTCTCTACCCTTTCACTTGTTTCACTTTGTATAGGTTCACTTTGAGTAGTACTCTTCTTTTCACGAAGTGTATCATTAATTCTCGCTCTGGTCAATGTAATTAGAGGCAGAAGAATTATGCAAATTCTCTGCAACTTTTTACCGCGAACTGTATGGTACAACATTTAAATTGTGTCAACTGGTCGTTGTTCAATGCTCCGGCACTGCTTACTGACCGTTTTCAATTTGTTGGTTTTATATATAATAACCAAGTTGAAGGATGAATGATTACAGATAAATTGACTTTGTTCAGGAACAACCTGATCATTTTGAGGATGATGTTATCGTAAAAAACCGTTAGTTGTACAATAGCATCATCAAGTGAGTGGGGTTTAATCTCATTAATTTATGTGTCAAATCTTGTCGAGTTCAACCCAACTTCTAATAGTCCGATCGACTTCAAATTTGGTGGATGAGCAATGCATTATGGAATTTTTGTGAGAGAAAAAAACCAAATTGTGGCTCAAAGATGGAGTATCTACGAGTTTCGTGATTATGGTCCGATTCAATTGAAGATAGTTATGTGGCGGTTTTTGAGGGTCCGTGATTATAAATTTCCTATAAAAATTCTTCAATTCAAAATGAGGGCTCCAAGATGTGTACTCATTCAATCATTCTTAAGTCTTCCATAGCTTGGAGAGCGTACCGCGGATGGCACTGCTGAACGAAGATGTTGCTAGAATGCGGCGTTGTCGTATCTACCGAGGAGTATCGTTGAATTCGCATGTATTCGGTGCACATGTGAGTGATTATTACCATCGGATCAGTGTTTGTCGGGCGGACGGGACGAAAAATACGCGACCTTTTTTGCATTGTTCGGTTGTTTTATTGGTGCGTGGGGTGAAAAAAAAATGTCTAAATTACCTGAAAAGTGTGTATGTTAGTGTGTGATTGAATATTTCAACTGAGGGAGTCGATATCTAAGGTAATCGAAACAGTAGGTTAGGATAGTTCAAGTTTAGCCGGTTACAGCAAGAGAATTTTTCCCTATTAGAAGACGAAAATGGTTCAATTCAATACATAGGGAAAGAAGTTTCAGAATTAAAGACAATACTGTAGTATGTATCAAACATTTCGTAGATTCGCATATTTCAAAAGAAGACCGTATTCCAACTTTTGGATGGTTCATTTATTGGTATACCGAGAAAAATTCAGTGAGTTTGAAAATATACCTTATACCTTCAGTTATATTCCTTTTGAGAGTAGCGAATTGGCATCATTATTTTTCGTCGCGAATTCCAAGTAGAAATACGAGATCAAGATGTATTCGTAAGTGATTATCTACGAAACTTAACAAGCGGTTCATTAAATAGTCAATCACAATTTTTATTTGAATGCTCGATAGATTGTTACAAAATTTTTAATACAATTATATCTGCTGATTATGAAATGAATTTTGGTAAAGAAGATGATCAGAGAGACATCTTGAAGTCTTCATTCATGAAAAATTTTGAGGGTAGTTGGGATTTTTATCACGACAAATGTTCTCTATGCCAGCAACCTTCTACACTTTTATTGATTAAATTTTCTCTAATTTTGTGTAATATATTCCTTAATAATTATTCCAAAATGGTAAGTGTCGTTAATAATCAGAATTATTCATTGTATTCATTCAGAATTTATTTTGGTTGACATTTTGTTTCGTAGAATTTATTTTAAGTTTAAGGTCAAAAGTTAATTAAACTAATCGCAAATAAACGAAATGCTGTATTGTTCCTTTCCATACAGGTCTCAGTGTTATTGTGAATTCAGGCAATGCAAAATTACATCGCAAACTGTAAAATGCCTACAACATTGGTATTCTGTCTATATCTGTACGTGCTTCGCGACCCTCCGATGGAACAACGGCAACGTCTAACCTTCCGGCCTGTTATATTAAGGAGGCTATGTATTATGTTTGGCTTGCACAGTATGCGGGGTAGTACAGTCGGTCATGCCGTGGTCTATTTGAGCTCAAAGCTTTTCGCTGCTGGCCAAGCAGATGTAGCTTATTTAAGTAGGGTCAAGTCAAAAGAAGATCTTCTCATGGAAAAACTTGATTTTGGTGAATGAATAGCCAAGCGGACGTGCAACAAAGACACATATCGCAGTCTCAAAAACATGTCCAGGGAACACTGAAAAATAAGTGAATTAAAAGTGGAAAAACATTTTCAAAAACAAGCTTTCAAGTGTTCTAAAGAGACGAAAATGAACTAGTAAAGTAAATCAAGGCAATAATTTATTACTGTTCAGGATCGGCTTCAGAAAAGAAGTTCTCTTTATTTTCTCTCAACCTTCCCAACAAGGATTTGTATTTGTTTCCCTCGACACTTCGAAACCTAATGTGAACAATTTTTCGCTCCATAGGCTGAAATATTAACGACCCTGTGTGGATCCAACAAGAGAGACGCTCTTAGACCCTTCCGAATATCAAATAACAATTGCTCCAGTCAGCCTTCTCTTAGTCGCAATAACTTTTATTGATAGTACCTATAGTGTACATGGAAATCAGTGATTGGATGCGAACAAGGAAGAAAACAAGAAAGATTACCACGTTGCCACAGATATCAGGTTGGTTGAACATTAGGTATATATGAGTAGCAATATGGCAGACGAGAGTGATGACGCATCTGAGACGAACTCTCAGAAAATCACGAATTATGATTCAAATAGTGAACCAAAAGCAAAGAAACTATACTCCTGTTGTTCCAAAGGATGTAGCGTAATAAGATGCATTAAATGCGACAAGATTTTCCATAATTTTTGTGTGAAAAAGATGGAAAATGTTGTAATTATCGATGATTTTCACGTCAAATGTTGTCAAAGTGAAGATTTCAAGATTGAATTATCGCAGGAAGGGAGAGGAGATAGATACTACAGTAAGTTCATCAGAAATCATGAAAATGAAACTGTTGGAAACTAAAGTTCATTTCCTAACCCAGTTGTTGAAATCAGCAGATGAAAAAAATGAAATATTGAAGTAAAATAATATATTACTTCAACAAAAAGTCGAGTACATGGAACGCAAATCAGGGTCCTACAAAAAAAGCGTAAATAAACATCAAGAATTAAAAGATAAGCGACAAGATCAAACGCTAATGGAACCACTTGTGATCTATACTCCGGATGCTGTAACTACTCATCTTGAGATACCGAGTACCAGGGGGTACAACACTTCGGGCATCAGGGCAACTGGGAATCCGAGAGTAAACAAATCTGGGACGTATGAAAAGGAGCAACAACGAAAAATGGATGATATAAGGAACCTTGAGGAAAATGAGACAATGAAAAGTACTGAAATGGATAAACAAAAGGAAGATAAATTAGATGGAACGCCAAGGGCGGTCCTAGGCTGAATTTCTGGGGGGGGTAATTGAATGACCAAACAAAATAAATTTTTTTCCGGGATAGTGCTACATTTAAGCTACATTTTGTCCAGATCGCATTACCAGAACCATAGAAAATTATAACTTCCGAACGGAAAGGCCTAGGGACTTGAAATTTTCAGGTTTGGATCGCCAATGTCGGGGTCATGTTTATCGATGAGCAAAATTAAACTAGGGGTTCCGTAAATATGGCCATTCAGAAAATTTGTTTTCTGATACTGAATGGATTGGAATGAAATTTTGCACATAGACAATAATGTACTCAAACTACGTGCGAAATTTGTCCAGATCGCATTGCCAAAACCATAGATACCGTATAAAATTCTAGCGCATAATCGAAAAAAAAATTGGAAACCTAAAACACTGACGTGAAGTCTGCACTTCTACCCAGTTTTGAATTTTTTTGACAGCTGTTAAAAAATTTTCAAGCGGTTTCTAAAACTCGAAAATGCGATTCTACCTAAAAGGTGAATGAAAGAGCGCTCAAATGCTCCTGACTTCAGGCAGTACTTTTTATACATGTTTTTACAAACTTTCCAATTATGATTGCCACGTTCTTACGAATCCAACACCTTCTTAATCAGAAAATCGTTCGGAAAACAAATGTTCTCTTATTCAGGCTGAACAACACAAGAGCGTAGATATGGAGGGGTACCGGGGTAATTAATTACCCTCCTAAGACTTCCAAAATATAAAGTTTCAGAATTATCGCCAAGGCTTAATGTACCTATACCTGACGAGATTTTTTATCGATTAACCCCTCAAGAAACAACATGAGCAGTTTAGGTATCAATCTTATCAAACAACAGACACACCACTACTTATATATTTTATGCAATATGATCAAAAATAAAACGTACGACTGAAAGTAAAATTTCAGAATTTTTCATTTATTTTACTAATTTTTCTGTTTTGATTTTTTTTTCTGTTAATTTTATTGCATTATTATATTATTTTCTTGATGATCATTTTTTCCTAAATAAAATTTTCCAGTGCTCGGGGGGGGGCGGGGGGCGGGGGGTAATTACCCCCGTTACCTCCCCCGTAGGACCGCCCTCGTGGAACTCGATGGTCTACTGTAGTCAGAAAAAAATCAATAAGAAGAAAAACACCAATTCTTTGCACTGGTTCGAAGCAGGTTGAGTCTGAATCAAAGGTAAAAGGAGCAATGAGAAGAAAATGGCTTTATGTAGGAAAAATTAGTGAACAAGACATAGGTGAAGAAGATATGACCGAACTTCTCCAAAATATGACAGGTGAAAGTAATTTTGAAATAAAAAAACTTCCTACTAAAGGAACCATTTCCGCATTTAGTATTGGTATCTCCTCTGATTTTATGTTTGCAGAATTATCGAAGCCGGAAGCATGGCCAAATGGTATAGTTCTAAGGGAATTTAATTTCAGGATTTTTTTTCGACCAAGGAACAGTACCTAAGTGACAACAAAAAACCTATAAGTCAAGATGTCCAATGCTTAAGTTTCTTTCATCAGAATCTTCAGTCAATATGATCAGCTTTCAATAAAATTCAATACACTGTTGATATTCACCACATTGATTTTCTTGCAGTTACAGAACATTAGAAAAGCAGTGAAGAACTTAAATGTTATAGACTACAAGGTTACAATCTCGCTTCATACTTTAGTAGGAGTGAGTACGAACATGGTGGTAGCGCTTTATTCATTAAGGAAAACATAAAATACAAATCAAGACCAGATATTGAGAAATTAAGTTTACCATTTGTAATTGAATGCAGTTCAGCTCAGGTACGTTTAGGCACTAGAAATATCATGTTGATCTGTATGTATAGACCTGATAGCTCTGCTCTGAATTTCGATATATTTCTTGAAAAGTTATCGCAGATTTTACAAATATGCTTCAATGAAAATGTTGAAGCTATTTTGGCAGGAGATTTCAACATAGACATTCTATATGATTCTCAATCTAGGAATTTCGTATCTTTGATTGATAGTTTCAATTTGGAAATAACTGTGAGAGAGCCCACTAGATTTGGGAAAACCTCAGCCACATGTTTGGACAACATCATCACAAACATTGAAGGACTAACCACGGTAATGGAGGAACATATATCTGACCATTCGGGTCAGAAGTTTGTCTTCTCTTCAAACGAGCATACATCCAAATCATTCAGAACTATTCAAAGAAGAAACATAAATGAAGACACCATGAAGGTATTTATAGACAGAATTTCCACTCAAGATTGGTCGGGTGTGTTCAAGTGCTCTGGGAATGACGTTGAGGGCATGTGGAAGATTTTCTTCGGCAAGTTCGGCGGAGTATTTGAGAGTAGCTTTCCGATCAAATCAAAAAGAGTTAGGGGATCAAACAGTGTACCTACTTCTCATCGAATTCAATTATTGAAAGGAATCTTGGATGGTCTCTTCGCAATGTCTAGACTATCACCAGAATATATTCCATCATATAAAAACACTAAAATCCAATATGATAGAGCTATAATAAGAGAAAGGCAACAATATTTCGAGAATATCATTAAGAATTCCTCTAATAAATCTAAGGCTGTATGGAAGATAATAAATAGATCTCTAGGAAAGACGAAGATATCACACAGTTTTGAAGATGAGTATGGTCCCCAAAAACTGGTGGACAAATTCAACAGTTTTTTTATTAATGTTGCAACCAATATTGGAAAAACTCCAACTCCGAACTGTTGTTCTGATAGCACCCATCACCAAGAAAGGTCATTTTTCTGGTTTGAAATTACAGTGGAAGAAGTGAAGAATTTTGTGGAGAAAATGAGGAATGTGGAATCTTCAGGATGGGACGAAATTCCGATAAGCATAATAAAGAACTGCATACATCATATAGTGAAACCACTAACTTACATTATCAATAGTTCAGTTAAAGAGGTAATTTTTCCGGAACATTTTAAGATCGCACTAGTAAAGCCAATATTCGAGAGAGGAAACAAGAGTGATCCATGTAATTATAGACCCATAAGCCTTCTATCATCCTTCTCAAAGATATTTGAAAAAATTATAGCGTCAAGAATGATGAATTTCTTCAAGAAATTCAAAGTCCTTTCTAGTTGTCAGCATGGATACGTTCAGGGTAAAGGCACTGAAACAGTTATTCGAATTGTACCAGTCAATACTATCTGCAATAGAAAGAAGAGAACTACCAACTGGATTGTTTTTAGACCTATCTATGGCTTTTGACTGCGTGAATGTAGACAAACTACTGATGAAACTGAATAAGTATGGTATTAGGGACAAGCAGCTGAAATTTCTTGGAAACTACTTGAGAGGGAGAATTCAAATGGTTAAGATAACTGTACGAGGGGAAGAGTATACATCAACTAGACTTGAAATCAAAAAGGGTGTACCTCAGGGTAGTATCTTGGGTCCACTTTTATTTTTGATCTATGTTAACGACCTTCCCAGCCTAGTAGTTGATGATGATGAAACTAAACACTCTGCCGAACTTGTCACATTCGCTGATGACACGAACATCCTGTTAACCTCGCCTTCTCTGGAATTCACCATGGATAGGGCAGACTGGATTTTGAAGAATGTTGAAAGATGGTGTATAGACAACCAGCTCATGATGAACATGACCAAAACGGAGGCAGTAATGTTCAGTACTGAACGCAATCAAGCTGAAATGCCCAGAATAATGAATAGGGAAATTCCAATATCCTCCTCGGTGAAGTTTCTTGGGTTATATTTGGACAAACACTCAAAATGGAAGGATCACCTAGACTACTTGATCAAGCGCTTAAATTCAGTCATTTATACTGTCAATGTCCTAAGAACAAAGGCTGATCTCGCAACGCTGAAATTAATTTATTTTGCTAATTTCCAGTCTCTTCTCTCGTATGGAATTATCTTTTGGGGAAGCTGCTCGGGTGTGGAAGTGATTTTTTTGAGACAGAAAGTTATGTTGAGGACTATGCTTCACCTGGGTTATAAAACATCATGCAGAGGCCACTTCAGGATCCACAACATTCTTACACTTTATGGCCTGTTCATATATAGAGTACTTTTATTTATGAACCAACATAGTAACTATTTCGAAGATTTCAGAATAAGAAGCAACACAAGACACACACAACCATATCTGTATCCACTACATTCCTTGACGTCAACGGAAAGATCACCTCTCTACATGGGAATAAAACTGTACAATGCTCTACCCAAAGATTACAACCTCATCAGCAATACTTTAATTTTCAAGAAGAAACTGCATGGTTTATTGATGGAATGTGAACCATATTCAATGGAAGAATTCAGAATATTTTGTAGAGTGACTAATTAATCATGAATAAATTTTCATTCGTTTTTGACGGATTCAATCTTGTTTTATGTAGACATTTTTTGAATTAAATGTTATTATTATTATTATTATACTTGGTCTTGAGTCATTTACGTTACTGCGCAGGTTCTGATAGATTTCACTAAGGTCTTTGATACCATCAATCATCTGCAGTTATTACGAATGTTCAGCGTGTTAAATTGAGTAAGTACACAAAAGTATAGAACGAAAACTTCGGTAAACCAAAACTTCAAAATACGATTTTCCAACAAAATCAATTTTGGAGTTGTCTCCTTATTCTACGACGGGTGCGATATTATATCGAATGAAACTGTTTGGGTAACGCATCGTACATCTTCATGCACATGTATTTCACATTATTCTGTGCTAGTGTCAATTGTTGCCTCGAGTATACAGGGTCTTTCACGAGGAACCTCACCCATATTTATACGGGAAACTACTGAACGTATTTTCATGAAATTCAGCACTTATAAGTATTTCACGATGCTGATGAAATCTAAAATATTTTCAAGGCATGAGCACCTCCGGTTTTTCCGGAAATGACGTCAACTTCCGTTTTTCAAATTAGAACACCATTTTTTTATTGCAGAAATAGAGTCCTTAGAAAATTTCAAGTTATTTTGATGTAACATTTTTCAGTTTTGGTTGGAAAATTCTCTCTGAGCGGGAAAATTCGAAAAAAAAATCGAAAATAGAGCTCCGCTGAAACAAGAATAACTTCGAGGTTTTTGGATGGAAAATTTTCATTTTTGGGATTTTTCAAGATGTAAGATTGATGTATCCACTTTAAAAATCGAAATCGCGATTCATGATACAGGGGGTGAAAAAATCGCTTTCAAAGTTAGGGATGACAAAATCGTGAAAAATCAATTTTTTCAAATTAGAACCCCATTTTTTTATGGCAGATATTGAATCTACGTTAAAAAATAATGTGAGTGTATGCATCACACCCTTGCCCTAAAATGGATATTTTCTGAGTTATTCACAAAAAACTGTTTTTCGTCTTGAATTTTCAGCTATATCTTTTCCCTTCACGCTAAAAAGATGAAATTTTCAGGAACTGTTACTTAAACCATGTTTTAGATTTTACTACCCTAATATGCGAGAGAAAAAAGTTACAGGTTGTTCCTAAATAGATGGCGAATTTGGATTCGAATTTGTATCGGAAACCTCTTTATTTCAACTAATCGGCCATCGGTTTTCTCTCCAGTGATGAATAAATAATTCCTTATGAACCATATGCAAAAACTTACCATGTTTTACATTCTTTTTTTTTAATGATAGATATCATTAATTACATCTGCCAAATTCCTCTTTATTCAGTAGCATTTTGTGTTTACTATTAATTTGGTGATAATTCGTATTAAGTTATAAAATCGATCACTATGCCTAATTTTACCAATGAAGATTATTTAAATCTCATTCTACTTCATGGAGAATGTAATAAAGTTGTAGATAGAACGATTCGACTGTTCATTGAGAGGTTTCCTGACCGACCCAGACCAACGAGAGATACCATTAACAGAACCATGACAAACTTGAGAAATGTCGGATCTTTCGTTAAGAAAACTATACACAGAGAAAAAAGTGTAGTAGAAGATGAGAACAACGAAAATACAGTTCTTGCATATTTTCGTGTGAATCCTCAAAATTCTCTCAAAGATGCCGAGATTGATCTGAAATTATCTCAATCGAGTGTTTGGAGAATATTAAAAAAACATAAAATGCACCCATATAAATTCAATAGGGTACAGCATTTGAAGGAAACTGATTTCGTCAGGAGAACAGAGTTTTGCGAAGCTATGATGATTCGATTTCAAGAGAATGAAAACTTTTTGGACTGTATAATTTGGACAGATGAATCTAAATTCAGAAAGAATGGTTCTTTCAATAGGCATAACAGTCATTATTGGGATGAAGAGAACAACCACCACTTCAGACAATGGAACTTTCAAGAGACCTGGAGTTTCAATGTTTTTTGCGCCATCAAAAATAATGCAATTCTCGATGTTCACATTTATGATGAGACTTTAACTGGTAAGATAGAACACTACACATGTTTGCATTATTTAAAGAATGTTCTCCCTTAGGAGATAGATATTCTGACATATTGACTCAAATAATTGAGCCGCTAGTACAGAACCATAATGACTTATGGTATCAACAAGATGGCGCGCCTCCACACAATTCACTCAATGTGTCAAATATCCTCTACAGGCTATTTGAAGATCGATGGTTGGCGAACAATGGTCCACATCTTTGGCCACCACGTTCTCCCGATTTAACTCCTTTAGACTATTATGTTTGGGGTAGGATAAAAAATATTGTCTACTCAACTCCCCTGACTGATAAAGAGGACTGCATAGAACGAGTCAGAAATGCGTTCAGGTTTGTTTAGATTTTTAGATTCATAGTTTCGAAACATAATTTGGTTTTTAAACACTTTTGCAGATCTCTTCCTCCCGATGAAATAAGAAGAGCAACGCACGAAGCATTCCTGAGACGTATAAATAAATGTCTAGAAATTAACGGTCAAAACTTTGAGCATCCAGGGGCGGTCCTAGGCTGAATTTCTGGGGGGGGTAATTGAATGAACAATTCAACAATTTTTTTCCGGGAGAGTGCCCCCCCCCCCTCCGACGGGAATATTTTGACGGTGTTATTCTTTATACTAATATTTTGCTGTTCTTTTTATTGTTGTTATTTTATGAGGGCTTGTTCTACTTATACGAGGCCTATTTCATTTCGTCATGGTCGTTTGAAATTTAGTTTTATTGATAATTTCAAAAATATTGATTCGATCGTGACGAAGTTTTGTATTCCAATGGAGAATGATATATTCGAGCTACAATTTTCCAGATCGCAGAACTATAGAAACCATAGAAAATTATAACTTTCGAACTGAAAGGCCTAGGGACTTGAAATTTTCAGGATAAGTTTGGATCTCGAATTTCACGGTCACGTTTATCAATGAGCTGAATTAGACTAGGGGTTCCGTAAATATGTTCGTTTGACATTTAGTTTTCTTGATAATTTCAAAACTACGGATTCGATTGTGACGAAATTTTGTATTTTAATGGACAATGATATATTTGAGCTACATTTTGTCCAGATCGCATTACCGGAACCATAGAAAATTATAACTTTCGAACGGAAAGGCCTAGGGACTTGAAATTCTCAGCTTTGGATCGCCAATGTCGGGGTCATGTTTATCGATGAGCAAAATTAAACTAGGGGTTCCGTATATATGGCCATTCAGAAAATTTGTTTTATGATACTGAATGGATTGGAATGAAATTTTGCACATAGACAATAATGTACTCAAACTACGTGCGAAATTTGTCCAGATCGCATTGCCAAAACCATAGATACCGTATAAAATTCTAGCGCATAATCGAAAAAAAAATTGGAAACCTAAAGCACTGACGTGAAGTCTGAAGTTCTGCTCAGTTTTAAATCTTTCTGACAGCTGTTAAACAAATTTTCAATCGGTTTCTAAAACTTGAAAATGCGATTCTACCTAAAAGGTGCATGTACGAGCGCTCAAAAGCTCCTGCCTTCACGGCAGTGCTTTTCGTAATTTTTTTATACATTTTTTTACTAACTTCCCAATTCTAATTGCCACGTTCTCGCGAATCCAACACCTCCTTAATCAGGAAATCGTTCGGCAAACAAATGTTCTCTTCTTCAGGCTGAACAACATAAGGGCGAAGATATGGAGGATTAATAACCCCCCTAAGACTTCCAAAATATAAAGTTTCAGAATTATCGCCAAGGCTTGATGTATACCTGACGAGATTTTCTCATCGATTACCCCCCCAAAAAAAAAATCTACGCCCTTGCCACAATAAATTGTATGCAATATGATCTTCAAAAATAAAATGTACGACAATGTTAAACTTCAGAATTTTTCATTTCTTTTACTGATTTTTCTGTTTAAATTTTTTTTCTGTAAATATTATTTCATTATTATATTATTTTCTTGTTGGTCTTCTTTCCGTAAATAAAATTTTCCAGTGCCCTGGGGGGGGTAATTACCCCCGTTACCCCCCCCCCGTAGGACCGCCCTTGTGAGCATCTTCTCTAGTTATAACTGCGAGAGTTTGCCATGGTTCTCCTAATAGTAACTTGAAGTCGGTTTCAAGAAGGGGTGAAAAATCTACAGCATGGTTCAAATAACAGTTCCTGAAAATTTCATCTTTTTGACGTGAAGGGAAAAGAAATAGCTGAAAATTCAAGACGAAAAACAGTTTTTTGTGAATAACTCAGAAAATATCTATTTTAGGGCAAGGGTGTGATGCATACACTCACATTATTTTTTAACGTAGATTCAATATCTGCCATAAAAAAATGGGGTTCTAATTTGAAAAAATTGATTTTTCACGATTTTGTCATCCCTAACTTTGAAAGCGATTTTTTCACCCCCTGTATCATGAATCGCAATTTCGATTTTTAAAGTGGATACATCAATCTTACATCTTGAAAAATCCCAAAAATGAAAATTTTCCATCCAAAAACCTCGAAGTTATTCTTGTTTCAGCGGAGCTCTATTTTCGATTTTTTTTTCGAATTTTCCCGCTCAGAGAGAATTTTTCAACAAAAACTGAAAAATGTTACATCAAAATAACTTGAAATTTTCTAAGGAATCTATTTCTGCAATAAAAAAATGGTGTTCTAATTTGAAAAACGGAAGTTGACGTCATTTCCGGAAAAACCGGAGGTGCTCATGCCTTGAAAATATTTTAGATTTCATCAGCATCGTGAAATACTTATAAGTGCTGAATTTCATGAAAATACGTTCAGTAGTTTCCCGTATAAATATGGGTGAGGTTCCTCGTGAAAGACCCTGTATATAAGGATCAATTTTCCTAGTTGGGTTGTTGTTCAGAAACGGTTCAAATAGTTCACTGTGGCTTTGTAGGAAGATAACATACTTCAGCACATATATTGCTGTTAACGTCAGGATTTTATTTCTTTTGAAATACTTCTACAAGTCTCTCTATATTCCATTCCCAGTAAACAATGCCATATGAAAGGGTTGACTGAAAATTGGCTGTGTATAGGAGCTTCAATGTATCTTGTTGGATATGGTATTTCATACTATAGAGGGTGTAGATTATGGTGGTGAGTTTTCTGTTCAAGTTTTCTATTTGGGGGTTCCATTTCTTAATATTAATATATAATCATACACCATGTAATTCATAAGATGTAATCATAGACGATGTAACTCCTCAAGACGGTGACAATGACCACCGAATGCTTACTAGACATAATTACTTTATAAAAGCTTGTGGAACAATGTGCAACACGAGTTAGTAGATAGACAGATTTGATCCCGTAATTAAATAAAGCTCATTTTTAGTCTTCCCGTGTTTGTTTTTAAAAACGGTTTTTCAAGTTGAGAAAATATATTTGGCGACGAGGATGGGATATTGCTAGTTTTTCCGAAAAAGAAAATACGTGAAAATCATTTCTTTAAGCAATAACCAAAGAACTGTTGTGAAAAGTTTGTGACGTCAATCCGAAAAGTGAAACCGATCAAGAAGTAACAACAAACCAACGAGTAAGCAAGAGTCCAAGACGAAAGGCTGAATCCCTGAAAAGAAGTGTAAGGTGAACCCTCTCAGGTCTGCTTGTGAGCTTATCAACATCTGAAAACACCCCTGTGGATTGATCGAGTAGCGCCCTTCAAACCAGGACCGGAAGTAAAAAGTGAGTTGATCTATTAACCCCCTAGTTTTTCTATTCCCTAGACCAAAGGAATACTTGATATATTTTTTTTTCTTATTAAATATTGTAAGGAACAGATTTTGGAAAAATCAAAAATCAAAATAGACGATTTAATTGAAAAATTCCAAAAACTAAACACAAAAATGACTCAACCTTCAGGAAGTCAAAGTAACGTAGTTGACATTAATGATTTAAAACTTTTTGGAGATTTGTTACCAAAATTCAACGGTAATTCGAATGAACTCCAATCATTCATAGTAGAAATAGAAAATTATATTTCAAAATTTGGACGGACAGATAATGCTCGAATTGATTATTACTGCTTCGCGATGATAAAATCAAGAATAATCGATGAAGCAAGGATAATTATTAATTCAGGCCCCATTCCAAATAATTGGATAGAATTGAAACAGATTTTGATAGATAAATTCGGATTTAGAATTAACTTTGATGTTCTACAAGACGAATACCAAAATATGAGACGAGCTTATAGAGAACCTCTTCTAAATTTCTTAGAAAGAATAAAACAACTGAAATTGCATTTCGATTATCAACTACAGATGCAAGGATTCAATAATAATGAACTTTTAATTTATAGAAATATTTCTGAAAGAATTGGGCAGAGAGTAATTTACAATAATGTTGATGAGAATGTCAGAAATTTGTTGGATAATAACGAAAGGAATTTCGATGCAACATGCAAAATGTTGGAAAATAGAGAAATAAAGAGACAACAACTAAATTTCATTCCAAATTTGAATTCATTTTCACAATCTCCCCATACTAGTAAAGAGAAAATTAACAATTCCTCTTATTATTCCATTCCAAATCAAAATTCTTTCAAACAAAATACGCGCCCACACACCAATTTTATTCCCAATCTGAATTTCCCAAGTCAACCAATACGCATAGAACCAGTTCAAAATACAAGTCAACCGAAATATTTCACAAATGAACAAGTATTTGGAAAACCACCAAACGTTTTCAAACCCAATCCTAATTATAAACCGAACAATAAACCAGAACCAATGTCAGTAAGAACAAGACTTTTACCCCAAAAACGTCCTAATGAATCATCAAGTATACGACAACCCAAACCAAATTACCAGCCTAGAGAAAACCCTTTTAGACCAAGAGCAACCCCAAATTTCATATCGGAAGAATTAACTAACACAGAAGAGCAAATTGAATTCCCACCAGAGGAACAATTTTCCGAATACTACGATGAAAATTATGAGTCGGAATATTTAAATTCAGATGACTTTCAATCTTCAGAAACAGAGAAGGAAAATTTTCAGGAAAGTCCCTATCAAGCACACATGACCTAAATTTTAATGATGAAAGAATAGCAAGTCTTCCCTATATCAAATTACAGAATCCTCCTTGTAAACTACTAGTCGATTCAGGCAGTTCGATTTCAATTATTGATCCAATAATTGCTTATAATTATTTTCCAAATTCAATTTACAAAGAAAACACATATTTTACAACAGCTACAGGTAAAGATTCATGTAACAATAAAATGCTATTTCCTCTTGACATATTTGGCTATGATACATCCTACCCATTTGTCGTGTATAAATTTCATCCTCAATATGATGGTGTTATCGGTTATAATTTAATGAAAGATTTACAACTTACTGTGGACATGAAAAATAATGTTTTAACTAACGGAATCATTTCCCATAACCTTCACTTACAACAGGTGAAACCGAGAGAAGAATTACCTTTAGATTTAAATCACCTAGACAAAAATTTGAAAAATCAATTAACAAAAATTTTGCAGAGTAATAAATCAGTGTTACAATTTCCCGAAGAACCTCTAAGTTTCACTAGTAAAATCAAACATAATATTAGAACTATTGATGACAACCCAGTCTACGTTGAGCGTTATAGATACCCGGAAGTTCACAAAGAAGAAGTGAAAAATCAAATTGAAGATCTTTTGAATAAAAATATAATTAGACCAAGTATCTCACCCTGGTCTTTTCCTATTGTAATAGTTCCCAAAAAAGCGGATAAATCAGGCAAACAAAAGTGGCGAATTGCAATTGATTACAGAAAACTCAACGAAAAAACTATTGACGATAAATTTCCAATCCCGAATATTGACGAAATTCTAGATAATTTAAAAGGAGCAAAATATTTCAGCACTATAGATTTAGCATCAGGATATCACCAAATTGAACTTGATAAAGAATCCATAGAAAAAACTGCTTTTGCTACAGATGACGGACATTTTGAGTTTTTGCGAATGCCTTTTGGTCTCAAAAATGCCCCATCTACATTTCAGAGAGTAATGAATGAAGTTTTAAGACCCCTTTTAGGAAAAATTTGCGTAGTATACATGGATGATATTTTAATATTCTCCAAAGATCCCGATAAACATTTAGCTGATATTCAAACCGTACTGGAAGTACTGAAAGAAGAAAATTTCAAAATTCAATTAGACAAATCATATTTTTTCAGAAACGAAGTTATGTTTTTAGGATTCAAAATTTCAGATAAAGGAGTTGAACCTAACCCTGAAAAAATAGAAGCCATAAAAAATTTTTCAATTCCGAAAACCCCAAAAGAAATAAAATCCTATTTAGGCATGATTGGTTATTACCGAAAATTCATTCCCAATTTTTCCAAACTGACTAAACCATTGACCCAATGTTTAAAAAAGGATGCAAAGATAAATTTAGAAAATCAAGAATATCTGGAAGCTTTCAATATTAGCAGAAATATGTTAATAAATCATCCTATTCTTAGATTCCCAGATTTTAATCAACCATTCATTTTAACCACGGACGCATCGAAATATGCAATAGGTGCTATTTTATCGCAAGGAAATCCACCGAACGACTTGCCTATAGCTTATGCTAGTCGTACACTAAACAAAGCAGAAATCAATTACTCTACTATCGAAAAAGAGTTACTTTCTATCGTTTGGGCAACAAAGTACTTTAGACCCTATCTGTTTGGCCGAAAATTCATTATTTATACAGATCATCGACCTCTTACTTGGCTATTTTCACTAAAAGAAGCCTCTTCAAGATTGATGCGTTGGAGAATAAAACTCGATGAATTCAATTTCGAAATAAAATATCGCAAAGGTGTGAATAATAACGCAGACGCTCTATCTAGAATCAAAAATGACGAATTCAACATTACTGAGAAAGAAAAATTGATATCGGATCTAGATTCAGTTATTCCACAGATATCACATTTAGATTTAGACATGAGACAAGAAGAATTTGACGAATTAATTTCAATAGATGTAGATGATAACTCAGATAATGAAACATTACATTCGAACCAAGAAGACCCAATTTTGGAAATCCCTCACACGGAACGTGCAATTAATATTTTTCAATACCAAATCATTATAAAAAGCAGCAATAATTTCAATGTAACCAAAATTAAATTACATAATCAATCGAAATTCAGATTAATTTTATCTATTTCTGAAGAAAACCAATTTACGAAATTTTTGAAAGAATTTATATCCCCGGATAAAACATATGGAATTTTCTTCCAAGATAAAAATATTGAAACGCCATTTATTCAGTATGCACAGAAACTTTTCAATTCAGGAAGCTTCAAATTCAAAATTTCGAACATTTTATTGGAAGATATAGAAGATGAAGAAGAGCAAATCGAAAAAATCAGACTTTATCACGAGACTAAAACTACTCATAGAGGTATTCAAGAGAATGTGGAAAGCATTAAGAAAAAATTCTATTTTCCAAAAATGTTATTGAAAGTTCAACGCTATGTGAATAGTTGTGATATATGCCAACGTCAAAAATATGAACGTCAACCGAATAAATTGATATTCAAACAAAATCCAATCGGTGAAAAACCTTTCGAACATTTATATGCCGATACAATAAATATTTCAAAAATACCCTGTCTCACATTAGTGGATTCATTTTCAAGGCACGGGCAATGTTTCATTCTGAAAAGTAAGACGGCAGTAGAAATTGTAGAATCGCTTATTCGTTATTTCTCGAATCATGGAACTCCGAGAAAAATTACAACAGATAACGGAACGGAATTCAAGAACGCGATAATCCAAGAATTCGCTTCCACTCACAATATAGAGATGCACTACGTGACAAATTATAATCCCACATCGAATTCCATTGTTGAAAGATTTCACTCTACACTAGTGGAACAAATAAGGGTAATCGAGGATAAAAATCTGAGTTTAAGAGAAAAATTGAATAGAGCCCTTTTGAGTTATAACAATTCTATACATTCCACCCTTAAATATAGCCCTCTACAAATTATAAAATCGGATTTGAATTATAGCCTTCCTGTTGAATACACAGTCAATGAAAAAGTAACCAATTATATTGAACAATATAACCAAAATCTCAAGGAAATTTCTAAAGTTTTAGCAGAAAACAACAAGAAAAATGAAAAGAGACGGCAGAAAGAAAATGAAAACAGATCAGAAGATGTTATTTTAGATGAAAATCGAGAAGCATTTTTGAAATTACCGGCAGACGCCAAGTTGAAACCACGATTTAAAAACGTAAATATCAAAATTTTGGATAATGTCCTCGTGAAGGAAGCAAATAAAGGACATGTGTATCATAAGAAAAAAATTAAACAAAGGAAACATTAATAATCATCTGTTTCAGAATGGTCCCTTTCCGCATAACAATAATCCTACTTTTTCTTGAAACCCAATTCTGTCTGAAAACAAAAGAAATACGAAATAATATAATTGCATTTAGTGGTCCTAAAACATTCATAATAGAAAAAGACCACGTTCTTATGTATCATTATGACCTTTCGCGAATAATTTCAATCCTTAACAAACATGAAGAAATTTTGAACGATGTAATTAAGAAAAACGAACTAAGGGATGAAGCAACGAAATACTTATATGAGTTGACATTAAATCAAATATTCTCGAATAAACAAATTTTGCATGATTTAATCCAATCAAGGAAAAAAAGAGGCCTTGTTAATATAGGAGGAAGAATTTCCAAATTTCTCTTTGGTACTTTAGATGATGAAGACGAAACTCTCTATCAGGAATATTTTCAAACATTACGAAATGATGCAGATACCATGAAGATAAATCAAAATAGAGTCATAAGCATAGTGAAATCGATATCTGATAGATTTTACAATCAAACCAATATAATGATAAAACAGATTGATAAATTCATGAAATTACAGCAAATTTTAGATAAAGTTCTCCTTCTACAGTTTGAGCAGAACAAAATATCCAGAATTCTTTCAGAAATAAATACAGCCGTTAGTTTTGCTAGACTTCATTTACTACATGAGTCAATATTATCGTTGAATTATTTCAGGAATTATATTCAGGATGATAATTTATTGAAAAATTTAGTCTACTTGAAGGATTTTTACTCAGTCTGTTTCACATCAGTAAAAGTTGAAAAATCACAGATTATATTTGTTATAAAAGTGCCTTTGGTAAACCCTAATCCCTATGATACTCTTGAATTGAAATTCGTTCCCTTCCTAAATACCTACCCAATAGATCAACCAAAGTATTTGCTCATCCAACAAGAAGAAATCATATGGTCCCTATACGAAGAATGCCAGCAAGTGGAAAAGTGGATGCTGTGCCCACAAGACAAACTAGTGAAACCCCCTTTGTGTTTGAGTGCATTTGTGCGTGAAAAACGTGAAAATTGTACGCGAAAACAAACGGTTATTGTTGAAGATTTACAAGTGTTACCTAATGGACAATACCTATCCTTGTTCAATGATATTTTGAAAGAAAACTGTTCAGGACATTTATCATATGAACATGAACCCAAGAAAATTTTGTTAATCGATAGTAATTGCATAATATCCAATGGATTGAAAACATTTCAATTATCCAAGGTTGATAATTTATATCATGAATTCCATCTGGATAATTTGAATATTTCACAAATTCAAGATTTGATTTTGGAGCCTTTGAATGCAACAAACATTTCAGATTTGAAATTGTATGAATGGAATTTACACCCCAATCACATTTCAACCCTTTATTTCGTTCTATTAATAATAAGTTTAATCATGATTTTCTTTATAATGTATAAGATTTTTATTATAAAATTTCAAAGGATGGTAGATAAACAGAGTTCAAACATTGAGATTGAACTCAGTTCAATAAAAGGTGGAGATAATATATAATCATACACCATGTAATTCATAAGATGTAATCATAGACGATGTAACTCCTCAAGACGGTGACAATGACCACCGAATGCTTACTAGACATAATTACTTTATAAAAGCTTGTGGAACAATGTGCAACACGAGTTAGTAGATAGACAGATTTGATCCCGTAATTAAATAAAGCTCATTTTTAGTCTTCCCGTGTTTGTTTTTAAAAACGGTTTTTCAAGTTGAGAAAATATATTTATATATATAACGTTGAACCTGAATTCCCATTTCTGCAGTCGAAATATTCCGGCTTAATTAATAATTATTCGATAATTCGTATACTGAACACTTTTCTAGGATATATTTATGTTTGATGTTTTATTTCTATGATTAAAACAGTAACTTTTTTGTAACTAGAAATAAAGCCTCGACTGGACGTTCATGGCCTGCTTCGATGTCAATAATTCTCAAATGGACCATACAATAGTATTTTGTATAATTAGTGGGAAGAGCATAATACTCCCAAACGACTGTGATAATAGAAGAAGAAATATTTCATTCAAGATGTAATCAAGTAAGTTTAAATAGGTTTCTCTATGTTCATATTGAAATATAGAAGTGGTAACCAAGGAAATTACTTTGTTATGACAAAAGTAAAATAATTTTCAAGCCGGTTTTGTTTGATTCGTTGTATTTTATAAGGAATCAAAAAAGAATGAGTAAACATGAACACTGATAGTGATTATTTGTTACCTTGCACGCCTCCTGAACTAGTAGAAGCCGCGAATGCGGCTTCACCTAACTTACTTCCGGCGAAATCCAGAGAGAAGAATGAACTTGATTACCAACGCTTCATGGATTTTTGCAGAAAAAACAACAGGGTATCCTTTTCTGAGAATGTACTTTGTTTCATTTTATTGTAATAATCCATTTATAACATTACCGCACGCTACAGCAGTGCGATAAGAATATTACCGCACTGTTATTTTCTAATTGCTTAGCAACTGCCCACTATTCTGGAATGTTGAGCTTTGCGCATAGAAAACAGATCAAAATAGTGTCACTTTTCCCACGATCGGGGAAAACCAAACTTTTCTCAAAGAAATAAAATCTAGTTGATGAATATGAGATATATTTATAATTGAAAAAGAATACCTACTTTTTCAACATGTCAAGTGATGGTGAGAACGAAAATTCAACTCCTCTCAACGTCATGGCAATGACATGGTAGCCCATTCGATTGAATGAAGTACTTGCCCTATGTTCAGACTTTTTTGACACACTGTTTATGGTCGCTCCTCCGTCGCGCGGCAATCTCTCGAAATCGACAATGAATTTGCGCTCGAATTACACACAAGATTTTTTTCTACATTCTAGCAGTTCACATATTTCCAAAAATTCATTTAATTGATGAATGAAAATTAAAAGAACAGTTTTTAGAAATTTTTTATCACAGCAGAGTTCATAGTTTTAGCTTTTTCACTAAAGTAAGCCATCATTCCGTTTTCAGTGTTCTAACTTACCTTGAATTACACCATGTGATGAAGAGTTCGTACTGCTTTTCATAATTCCCCCCGCGACTTTCCTGGCAATCCGGGCAATCTGTTTAATGTCGCGACTTTAGCGGCGCTTGCAATTTCAGGGGATGAACATGGAAAATCACTACAATCGTCATGTGCTGCTCACGCTCTCAGACGAATTATTATTTAGGAATTTTTTCACTCAAATGAAAAATGTCATTTACTCCTTGTCATTGGATACTGTGAGCAATGCATATTCGATTAATAGTTGATAATTGGGAGAGCGAACGTTTCAACTATTTAGGCCCGTATTAAGAGTCAGATCTCAAGTAGTGAGAACGTCTCAAGATGCGTCTTGAGACACGAGTGTGACTTGAGACGCTGTCATGATGACGTTTCAATCTGCGATAAAAGTAATTTTTCTCTTCGTTTTGTAATCTCAAGTCTAGCTTAAGACCATTACTCAAGATATACTCAAGTAAAGTTTCGAGATTCGCTTCTTGAGGAAGTATCAAACTGACAACGACTCAAGTGTGGGTTCATTAATAAGCTGTCATCTTGAGATGCTGTCACTATCTTGAGTAAGTATCAACTGAGATAGGTCTTGAGATCTGACTATTAATACGGGCCTTAGTCGCTTATAAGCGACAAAGTGACATTCCTCGAAAAAGATTACGTTTACGTTGTCATATAAGAGCGCCAATGCCTGCTTTGGATATCGATTGTAGAAAAAAACTATTGCCTTATGGGACAGTCTATCAAAACAGCTGTTCAGTACACAATATGGCCGATGAGGGACAACCAAAAGTTGTTGTCATTGACTCCAATGCTATTTTGCTCCAGTTTCAGTGTAGTTTTTGAGTGGGTTTCATCATAATACAAGCAAATTTTTGTTTCTAGATATTCTGACAACTATTAACAGTGCGGACCTTTTCGGTTTTCAGAGATTTTTTTAAAACTTTAGAATCTGAGGACCCAGATGTGGCAAGCCGATACACGAAGAAAATTGAGCTGATCAATTACTTGGACCCATAAACTTTGAGTGAAAATCAACTTAGCACTAATCTTTCTGACTACCCCATGTGAACACGGTGGACCTTGTTCTCACAACAAGTTATTACAATTACACAAATGAGAGCTCACACAAGTTTGGATTCATTCAAGTTTTATGAAGCAGGATAAATAAGTGATCGTGGATCGATATTCGTAGGGAGAATTGGTTTCAATTAAGACTTTCGGTGTTCAAAATCGCAAAAAAGTACATAGTTTCATGCCAATAAAGTAATGCAAGGGCTGCCTTTAAGCCCTCGAAATGCCGGAATTGTTGGAGAAATATTTCATAAAAACTGCACAAAATATCGATGTTTATTGCCAGTGCAAAACAGCAGATGATGCTGGACCTACCACCTGTGAAAATGACAAGTGTGCTATACAATGGTACCATATGATATGTGCACCAATAGGTTTATGGCTGTATTCATATTGGTTTTAATAAAATTTGATATGTTGAGGCAACAAATATTCGTAAATTTCATATTTTTGTAGATGAAAATGGTGTTCTATGATTCTTTTTCAATTATTAAATTTTTCATGATTTGTTTTGAATAAATATATGTATTATTTTTAATTGGTGTATTTCTTATTCTCTGGTATATTCGAATTTCGATTCAGTCCAATCATCTCTTCTTATTGAGGATATTTTGTGATTTTAACAATGCTGGTATCCTGAAGAAACTTACATTGTCTCTTTCCTGTCTATGGCCTCAATATAACTCAGAAATCACCCAAAAACACGGAAGATCTGACCAGCTCAGTTTGAAACAAACGAATGTGTGCTCTCCAAGCACTTTTGGTACACGTGGTAACTGACAGTTCGTTGGACTGCCGTATAGCCTTATAGGTTGAATATTGTAGAGCATATCTTCTTCCTACTCACCCCAATCCAGTTCCCTTCCCTAAACACCACTCTTATTTTGAACCCACCTGAGCGACAGTTGTTTTTCTTCAAGCACTCGACACGCCTCAGTGAAAAGCTACACTTTGTCTTAAATACCTATGCAAACAACAATCAAAATTTCAAAACTAGATAAAACTTTCAGTTAGGTACTAGTCTCCAATTCAAACCTTAAGAACCATGTAAACATTGTATATATTCCCTTGTATATTAAACTCTGTTACTTTTTTATGGGAATTTATATAAAACTGCTGTACAGCAAAAAGTTTTTCTTCTTCTTGTGTTGGAGATTTATAACTTTTGGGAAGAGTGGTACCTCATTACCTTCAAACCACTCAAATTCTTATTTCTTGGGGTTCCCCCATCCCTACCATTGTTTCGGAAATCCATTGATGGATTTTATAAGAATCAATGAAGTTGAGAAAAAAATTAATGGGGAATAGAATACCATAGTTCTTAGTACAATGGTAAATCCATTTTTCATCGCTTCGAACAATGATGGTAATAAAAATGACGAAAAGCACTGCCGTGAAGTCAGAAGCTTTTGAGTGCTCGTTCATCCACATTGCAGGTAGATTCGCATTCACCAGTTTCAGAAACCAATTGGAAAGATTTCGACAGCTGTCAAAGAAAATTTCAAACTAAGGCGGAAATCAAGACTTCACGTCAGTGCTTTAGGTGACCAATTCTTTTTTCGATAATTCCCTAGAATTTTCTACGGTATCTATGGTCTTGATAATGTGATCTGGACAAAATTGTCCACGTAGTTTGAATACATTATTCTTCATTGATGTGCGAAATTTCATCCCAATCCAATAAGTAGTTTCGAAATTATCAGGAAAAGAATAGTTTGAACGGCTATATTCACGGAACCCCTAGTCTTATTTTGCTCATTGATGAACGTAATCACGAAATTCGCGATCCGAACCTAACCTGAAAATTTAGAGTCCCTAGGCCTTTCCATTCGAAAGTTATTAGTTTCTATGGTTTCTATGGTTCTGATCATGCGATCTTGACAAAATGTAGCTCGAATATATAATTCTCAATTTAAATACAAAATTTCGTCATGATCAAATCCATAGTTTTGAAATTATCGAAAAAACTGAATTTCAAACGGCTATATTTACGGAACCCCTAGTCTAATTTTGCTCATTGATGAACGTGACAGCAACATTCGAGATCCACACCGATCCTGAAAATTTCGAGCCCCTAGGCCTTTCTATTAAAAAGTTATAATTTTCTATGGTTTCTATGGTTCTGGTCATACGAGCTGGACAAAATGTAGCTCGAATATTTCATTCTCAATTTAAATACAAAATTTCGGCATGATCAAATCCATAGTTTTGAAATTATCGAAAAAACTGAATTTCAAACGGCCATATTTACGGAACCCCTAGTCTGATTTTGCTCATTGATGAACGTGACTGCAACATTCGAGATCCACACCTATCCTGAAAATGTCAAGTCCCTAGGCCTTTCCATTACAAAGTTATGATTTTCTATGGTTTCGATGGTTCTGGTATGCGAGCTGGACAAAATTTTGCATGTAGCTTGAACAGGTAATTCTCCATCTAGGTGCAAAATGTCACCTCGATCGAATCTGTAGTTTCGAAATAAACAGATAAACAAAATTTCGAGCGGCCATATTTATGGAACCCTTTGGCGAATTTTGCCCAATAACAAACTTAACCGCGGCATTCGAGATTCGAACCTACCCTGAAAATTTCAAGTCTCTAGGACATTCCGTTCGAGAGTTATCGTGTAGACGGCCGGACGGACAGACCCGAATTTTTCGACGGATTCGTCATCAGTGAGTCGAACATAGTCGTTTGAGACCATTTTCGGCTCAAAATTCGAAAAATAAAGACATCGTGACGAAATGATATAGCCCTCGTGTAAGTTGTACGAGCGCTCAAAAACAATGATACTACTCATAATTTGAAATATTTCAGTAACCTCTCTCTTCTTGATTGCTACTAAAGCTAGCCGTACACGGTCAATATTATTGAAGCAATATCGATATTGATCAATATATTGAACGTTCAAGGAGTACATTGAAACTATAATATTGATACAATAATATTGAAAGAAGTGTCCCGTCAATATATTGAGGGCTGAGGCGCCGTCAATACTATTGATACCGTGTGGAGGTATTCAGCATATTGTGCAATAAAACGTCAGTCGTTTTACAGACGCTGGAGAGGGATTTTGTTTAGGTTGTTTTTTTGCGCCTTTTAAGATGGAAACTGATAGTGATATCAACAGAAATTCCCTAATGCTACGACAGATGATGTAAAAAAATTTCAACACCCGAACCAACGAGGGCTATATCATTTCATCACGATGTCTGTATTTTTCGGATTTTGAGCCGAAATGGTCTTAATCGACAAGGTTTGACTCACTAACGAATCCAGACTCCACGTCAGTGCTAAGTGACAATGTTGTTTTCGATAATTCGCTAGAATTTTATACGGTATCTATGATCTTGGTAATACGATCTGGACAAAATTTCGCACGTAGTTTGAACACGTTATTTTTCATCTATGTGCAAAAGTTCATTCCTATCCAATCAGTAGTTTCGAAATTATCAGGAAAAAAATATGTTGAACAGCCATACTTACGGAAACCCGAGTCTACTTTTGCTCATTGATTGGATTGGAATGAAATTTTGCACATAGACGAAGAATAATGTATTCAATCTACGTTCGAATTTTGTCCAGATCGCTTTACCAAGACCATAGATACCGTAAAAAATACCTAAAGCACTGACGTTAAGGCTGGAGTTTCGCTTTAGTTCAAAATATCTATCTACAAGGTGGATGAACGTACGCTCAAAAGCTCCTGACTTCGAGGCAGTGCTTTTGTTGGCAATATTCATAAATTCTAGCTGGCGGCTCCAAGATAGCAGACGAGATTTGTGTTTTTTGAGCGCTCGTACTACTCACACGAGGGCTATATCATTTCGTCACGATGTCTGTATTTTTCGAATTTTGAGCCGAAAATGGTCTCAATCGACTATGTTCGACTCACTGATGAGGAATCCGTCGGAAAATTCGAGTCTGTCCGTCCGTCCGTCCGTCCGTATACACGATAACTCTCGAACGGAATGTCCTAGAAACTTAAAATTTTCAAGATAGGTTCGAATCTCGAATGCCGTGGTTAAGTTCGTTATTGGGCAAAATTCGCCCAGGGGTTCCGTAAATATGGTCGCTCGAAATTTTGTTTTCCTGATTACTTTGAAACTACAGATTAGATCGAGATGAAATTTTGCACTCTAATGGAAAATGAGGTGTTCAAGCTACATGCAAAATTTTGTTCAGCTCGCATCACCAGAACCATAGAAACCATAGAAAATTGTAACTTTTGAACGGAAACGCCTAGGGACTTGAAATTTTCAGGATAGGTGTGGATCTCGATTGTCGTGATCACTTTCATCTATGAGCAAAATTTTATCAGGGGTTCCGTAAATATGGTCGTTTGAAATTTAGTTTTCTTGATAATTTCCAAACTACAGATTCGATCGTGACGAAATTCTGTATACTAATGGAGAATGATATATTCAAGCTACATTTCTCTAGATCGCATGACCAGAACCATAGAAACCATAGAAAATTATAACTTCCGAAGGGAAAGGCCTAGGAACTTGAAATTTTCAGGGTGGGTTTGGATCGCGAATTTCACGGTCACGTTCATCAATGAGCAAAATTAGACTAGGGGTTCCGTAAATATGCCCTTTCGAAATATTTTTGTCCTGATAGTTTCGAAACTACCTATTGGATTGGAATGAAATTTTGCACCTAGCTGAGGAATAATGTATTCAAATCACGTGCGAAATTTTGTCCAGATCGCATCACCAAGACCATAGATACGGTAGAAAATTCTAGCGAATTATCTAAAATAGTTGGTCAGCTGAAGCACTGACATGACAAGTCGGGAGTTTCGCCTAAGTTTCAGCGACCTACAAATCAAACAATGATAGTTATTTCACTATAATGAGATAATGAGAATAAGTTGGAATAAGATCTGAATTCAGCATAGGTTTTCTCATATAAATGGCGGCTCTTTTCAGGAAGCAGACTCAAAGTTGCTGCTTCAGCAGTTTTTGTCACATCTGGCGGTGTCAAAGGGATATTTTCTTCGTTATTCATTATGTAGTAGCGTAACGGATAAAATCAGATTCTGATCGAAAGCGATTAAATAAATTTGACAGCTCGATCGTGCTCCGACATAGATGCATCTATGCTCCGACTGAATATTTTATAATCGGTTGCCATGATAATCATGCATTAAAAGGGGTCATTAATGGATGGTTTCGAGTGCGTTAAAATGAGCTTTTATTCTATGGTCGACGGAAAAATGATTTTACTTGACATAAATGTATGCCTCCGAAAGGCTACCAGAAAGGAGGCGCCGCCGATGGTATGGTTTGGGTTCCATAATCGCTGATGACCGTTCTCCGCTCATATTTTTCAAACGTGGCGTCGAAATCAATGCGCAAATTTATCATGAAAATATGTTGGAGCCTGTGTTGAAGCCGTGGGCAAACTGAAATTTTAGTCGCAGACGTTGGATATTCCAACAGGACTCCCCTGTCGCAAAAAGCATGAAACAAAAAATGGTTCAAAATTTCGAGAGACACACTGACGTGAAATCAGGAGCTTTTGCGGACTTCTTTCTGTGTGCAAAAATGTTCTTCGGTGTTCATTTTCAGTATGACTGTACTTTCATTTTTATAAACTTCAAAAAAATGGAATCACCGATGTATATAGAATATATCAGAAGAACACAATTTTCTTCTCATATGGAACAGAAAAACTGAATTTCTACATAACTCATTTTATCCATGCTTATAAGTGGACACATAATTTCAGCAGGATATGACGCTTAGTTTCTGAGAGACTTAAGAAAAAAATTCAAAAAGAATCTTCTAGTGATGCGATCACGAAATTTCACATGAACCTTTGTGTCGTCATCTTTCAATACGACCAGTTCGGTATTTTTCGAATGATTGAAAGAAAAAATTAATTGGCTCTATTTCACGCATCAACGAACTGAACTGGGGCTTTCAGACGCTGAAAATGTAATAACTCAACCCTATTCTTTCGAAAGTTATCGTGTCTGGGGGGCCGTCAGATTCAGTTGAATTTGACTACGAATTCTTCATCATTTAGTCCGACCTAAGACCATACTCGTCTCAAAATTGGAAAATTACCGACATTTGAGCGGAATGATGACGCCCTCGTTCATAGGAACAAAGGGCACAAAAAGAAGATAAATAATATTCGAGAATAACCGTCTTGTCAGTCAACCTCTTCTAAGAAGTTCCAACATTATATATGAAGAAGATGCAGCATTTCCCGTGTCAATGGCTACCAAATTCTGCAGATACAAAATACAAGCCTGTTGCATTTCTCGTTCAGAAGTGTTTTGATCTTTTGAAGAATGAGGTTGGCGCTGGAATATACCAAAGCGTCGATCGCGAAAATACCGCTGAGTGACTTTCGTGCAGCGTGATGGTTTTACTGACAGTTTCAAGGTATGATACAGACCAAAAGTGCCCAGATCGAAAACCACTAATACAGTTCAAAAACAAATATACCTAATTGCATACATTGTAGTTGTAGATCTGAGGTATCACTTTTGCAGATGTCTGGAAAAGTTTACCACAAAAAGTCAAATCTTTTCATTCAGCTCATGCCTCGTAAAGCTGAAATGATGATGACATCATTATCATTTCCCAGGGAACACAATATTGAAATAACCTTACCAAATGCAGTTTAAATTCATCCAACAATTCAACAAAACACAACTATTTTCTTAATGTAGGTATTATATTTGTTCGAGCTTTTGTACGATTTTATTAATATAAGCGACAAATGACTAATTAGTAGGAATAACCAGGGTATTTCAACGCGGAACTATTAAGGTCCATTGGGGCTACATTCTGAAATTGTTCTGATATAAACAGGGTGAGCCAGAAAAGTGGAAGCACCAAGCATATGTTCTTTCTTGCAGATCTAGAAAGCATGGTAAAAATGAGCCCAAGTTTGTTCCACGTCTCTTGCGCTTAAAATTTACCGTTATTGAGATTACGATTTCTTGTAAATTCGAGGGTCTCAGGAAAAACTCGATAATTTCGAAATAGATGAATTTGGCGAATGAGATTCTGGCTGTGAATAATAGATTAATGGAAGTGAATAAATACTTTCTATATCATAATCCTCAAGACCTCTACTGGGTGTTCAAAATGGGGCAAATCATTGACGACATATTCAAACTATTATTTCGAGCTCATTTCATATAGCACACCCTTATATTTTATATGTGCCATGAAATGAGTTCAAAATAATAGTTTAATATGTCGTCAATGCTTCGTCTCATTTTGAACAGCCAGTAGTTTTGATTAATTATGATAGATACAGTATTCATTTTCGTTATTTTTGTATTCACAGCCAAATCTTATTCCACCAAATTCAATTAAGTAGAAGTTATCGAGTTTTTTCCGCGATGCTCAAATTCACGAAAAACCCATATATCTCAGAAACGGCAAATTTCAAGCAAATGAAACGTCAAACAAACTTAGCCTTATTTTTACCTTGCTTCCTAAATTTGAAGTATAATATAGGGTCTTCCATAAGAAAAAAACATATATTTGGTGCCTAGCACTTTCCTGAAACAACCTGTATATTTCAAAACAATTTCAGAATATAGCCCCAATTGACCGATTCCGCTTTGAAAAAAATCCGGAAACTTTACTGCTTAAGCGTGATCGAGATCCACGCCACCGGTGAAACACCCTGTACAATTTTTTTCAATGCACATCGGTTGAGAGCTGATTAAAAAGTTTGTTAGATCTGGGACAGCATAAGTGTTGAAGACTCGTGCATAAACGTAGTGCTCCCAATGTTAAAATACATCGATATTCTAATTAGGATGTCATAGTGCAGATTGCATTATCGAAACCGCTAAACGTATTAATCTGAACAGATTTTTTGAGCTTTCTCTGGACTATTGTAATTACGGTTATGGTTCTTTGATAGTACGTATTGAATTGGGAAGCACTAGCACCGCAGTTTTATAACTTTCCCTAATTCGTGTCGGTTCCGATTGACATGGATAAATTGATTAGGTGAAGCAACTGAAAGTGTCACTTCCTATACGTTAACACAGAGAATAACTGATTTTCACATCTAATTTCGGATCTATTGGAATGAGCTCCGGCTAATTGCCTGTTTATAGATGAATATTTTTTGAAAATTTCGATTGAGGAAATCTTTCATTCACTATAACCTCTTATCGTCGTTTTTTCGAATAACCAGGTTCAGAAGGTATATTATTGAGTTTTTTGAGTGCTCTTTTTTTCATTAATCCAAAAATATACCATTTATTGCCCTATTGTACAACGTTTTTGATTAATTAAATTTCGAATAACTTAGACCAGTTGTTACTGTAAATATACAGGGTGTGGCGTAATGAATCGATAATGATAATAATATTAATGTAAGCAATTCTCAAGATTGATACCCCTAGAAATTGACATAATGATTATAACAGGCTGAGGCCCTTTACTTCAAAGTGAAGCGTAGAGCTTCGTCTATGATCTATAGGATCTATGGTCCCTCTCCAGAGCTTAGCGTCACTCCGCCATTTTCATCCCTTTTAGATCTTAACCTGAAACTAGAACGTAACAGGCGTCTCTGTGTGTGAAACCACGTGCTTATCTCCGACATTAGATTATTGTGAAATAAACGATTTCGTTCACCATCCTGAGTGTTTTTACTATTAACTTACATCAGAAGTGGGATGTGTTACCCGGATCTTTTTTATCTGGCTGTCATCCCCTGAGCTTGATCCCCGAACTATATTTTTTTTGGCCGATGATAGAGAAAAATTACCAAATCATCTAGGATGTGTTACCCGGATCATTTTTATCTGGCTGTCATCCCATAATGCGTGATCCCTGAATAATTTTTGTCGCAGATTTAGATTGTAGTAATCAGCAGAAGCTGACATTTAGTTCTTGGCTAATTAGTTCTGAATCTTGATTAGTGAGCATGTAAGCGGTGGAGGTTTTTTTCTTGTCTGGCTCTTTTCTCCCCCTGAAATATAAAACCGCAGCGTTGAGCCAGCGCATCAAACATAGCCATGCTTCACAAAATAAAATCAATTCTGTGTTTCACCAATTGTATGTTTTAACAAAGATTCAATTGTTAATTGAATAATGCTTTTTGTAAACTGAAAAGTGTTAATGTTTGCTATGTACATGAAACGTGGTCGTTTCAAGAGTCAGTATGGCCTTGTAAGCAATTCTTAAAATTAATACCCCTAGAAATTGACATAATGATTATAACAGACTGAGGCTCTTTACTTAAAAGTGAAGCGTAGAGCTTTGTCTATGATCTATAGGATCTATGGTCCATCTCCAGAGCTTAGCATCACTCCGCCATTGTCATCCCTTTTAAATCTTAACCTGAAACTAGAACGTAACAGGCGTCTGTGTGTGTAAAACCACGTGCTTATCTCCGACATTTCGTTCACCATCCTGAGTGTTTTTACTATTGACTTACATTAATAATAATAACAATAATAATAAGATGCATTTTTTTTATATTGCTCGAAGTAATAAGAGAAATAGGAGAGTTCTATGAATGAAAGGACTTCGAGATTATAGATAACTGAATTTAGCTTGGATACCAGGTTTGTCACTATCTATCGTTAAGCCTAGCAATTTAGTGCTAGAGTTGACTTTAATGACTTCGTTTGCATGGATGATATTCTCTGGGCAGACCACTGGAGACCTAGCATTTGTAAAGAAGAGGATAGTCGTTTTGGCAGTGTTCAATTTCAGGTGATTATTAGTATTAATTCTAACAGCACATTGCTAACGTTAATGGATGTTCTTTCAATACTTCGATAGAATTATGTTTGGGTCATCAGCATTTGGAGATGTATCGACATCATCCTCTACCACAACCCGAATATTTTGGAGGGATTATCAATTATAACACGAACAAGATAGGTCCCAGGATCGTACCCTGAAAGAAGCCCTCCAGAACAGAAGCCTCTGTTGACCTGCATGATTCAGAACAGTAATCTGCCTCCTATTTTCCAAATAACTCTTGAAAAGTTTCAGTGATTTCAACTCTTTCCAGCTTTCTTAACAATCTCTCATGGTCGACATATGATCAAAGGCGATGTAAACATACACAAATACTCCAGTAGGGATTTCGCCTCGTTCAAGAGAGTGGATAATGTTACGGTTTATCTCAAACAATGCGGTTTCGGTCATAATAAATAATAATTTATTGATCGTTTTAGACATGACCAAGTATGTATAGGACAAGTCAAAAAATGCAAAAATAATTCACACATAATCCGCTTGAATGTAACCAGAAAGATTCATAGCTTTGATATTTTGTTAAGTTTAAAACAATTCAAGCGCATCCATCTTATTTGAGACGCACTGTACATTCCGTTGTATGATTTTTTTTGGTAACAGCAGAACATAGACTAATAATAATATTATTATTAGTCTATGCAGCAGAAATACCAGGGGTTGAATCATTTATAAAGAAGGATTCTTCACTGGTTTCGGCCGAAAAAACGATGGACACTTGCCCTTATTGGCCAATTGGATCGGTCCAAAGCTTTTTCATACTCTGAACTGGGTAGGACAACTTTGAACGAAGAGCAACTCTCAGGATATCACTGTATGTAACAAATTTGAAAAATTCGCAATTTCCACATAACAAGGTTCTATGTATCATAAAGCACCCATAGGACCTTTCAAAACTGAAAAAAAGCACGGAATAGAAAAACAATGGTGTATTTTTTCAAAAATTTGAAAGAAAGCAACATAGTTCTATGTTAAACATAAGACTTTGTATCCCATACAATTGTAGCGAATTTCCTTCAACTCAGAATATCAGGGTTCTATGCAGTACATAGACCGAATGTGCGATATGTACCTATAAGGATTTCATAAAAAAAATTACGAAAAGCACTGCCGTGAAGGAAGGAGCTTTTGAGCGCTCGTACATGCACCTTGTAGGTAGATTCGCATTTTTCTGTTTTGGAAACCAATTGAGGAAATTTTTGAGAGCTGTCAAACAAATTTAGGCGAAAATCCAGACTTAAAGTCAGTGCTTTAGGTGACCAATTTTTTTTCGATAATTCGCTAGAATATTCTACGGTATCTATGGTCTTGTTGATGCGATCTGGACACAATTTCCCACGTAGTTTGAATATATTATTCTTCATCTATGTGCGAAATTTCATTCCAATCCACTAAGTAGTTTCGAAATTATTAGGAAAAAAATAATTTGAACGGCTATATTTACAGAAACCCTAGTCTAATTGTGCTCATTGATGAACGTGAACGCCAAATTCGCGATCCGAACCTATCCTGAAAATTTCAAGTCCCTAGGCCTTTACGTTCGAAAGTTATGATTTTCTATGGTCCTGATCATGCGATCTGGAAAAATGTAGCTCGAATATATCATTTTCAATTTAAATACAAATTTTCGGCACGATCAAATCCATAGTTTTGAAATTATCAAGAAAACTGAATTTCAAACGGCCATATTTAAGGGACCCCTAGTCTAATTTTGCCCATTGATGAACTCGACTGCGACATTCGAGATCCACACCTATCCTGAAAATTTCAAGTCCCTCGGCGTTTCCGTTCAAAAGTTACAATTTTTTACTGTTTCTGTGGTTCTGGTCATGCCATCTGTACAAAATTTCATCTCGATCAAATCTGTAGTTTTCAAGTAATCAGGGGAACAAAACTTTAAAGGGCCATATTTACGGAACCCCTGGTGGAATTTGGCCCATTAACGAACTTAACCGAGGCATTCGGGAACTGAAACCACACTGAAAATTTCAAGTCTCTAGGTTATTCTGTCCGAGAGTTATTGTGCTTATGGCCGGACGGACAGACTCGAATTTTCCGACGGATTCGTCATCAGTGAGTCGAACATAGTCGATTGAGACCATTTTTGGCTCAAAATTCGAAAATACAGACATCGTGACGAAATGATATAGCCCTCGTGTAAGTAGTACGATCGCTCAAAAAGACTGCCCATCAAAATTGATGTTCATCGCAAAATATTCATAATTCAATTATTCCTTCAATAAGCCTTCAAAAGACCTGTGTGATCTCTGTGCAGAATAGACCGCCTGAAAAAATAAAACACCCTCAATAATGTGAAAAAAAGAAGACAAGAAAAAATCAAGAAAAGCACTGCCGTGAAGTCAGGAGCATTTTCCAGTTCTAGAAACCAATAGAAAAAAGTTTTAACAGCTGTCAAAAAATTTTTCACACTAAAAAAAAAACAAAACAACGAAATTTTGAACTGCCATATTAACGATACCCCTGGTGGAATTCTGCTCATTGACGAAATTAACCGCGGCATTTGGGAACTGAGCTCACACTGTAAATTTCAAGTCTCTAGAACGTTCCGTTCAAGTGTTATCGTGCTTACGGACGTACGGCCGGACAGACAGACTTGAATTTTCCGACAGATTCGTCATAAGTGAGTCGAACCTTGTCGATTGAGTAACATTTTCAGCTAAAAATTCCAAATATACAGACATCGTGACGAAATGATATGGCCCTCGTGTAAGTAGAATGAGCGCTCAAAAAAGAAGGCTGTGGAAAATGCTATTGCACACATTTCAAAAACTAAATCACAGTTAAAAAAAATCAAATGAAATTTTCTGTACCAGGACAATCTTGCATTCAAGAAATCGGTTCAGTTCATAGTGCTTTTGAACGTAGTTTGAGAAAATCCGAATATTTTCACCACTTTCGCTCTAAGAGTCCTTTTGAAAGTAAATACAAGAAAGCCTTATACCATACTTCATATGAAAGAGCAAGATTTTTTATATTCTTTGTGGTATTCATCAAAACTTAAACACAGTGCAGTTCGTTTTTCAAAGGTGGTTTCTCTACAATTTACTAAATAATTTCACGAAGTCCGATTTCGAACCTCTTCCGACGCGAACATGAATATAAAATCATCAGTTTAAGGCAACGGACTTGACTGTAAGAAGACACGAAACTGAAGAAATAGGTAGTAATAATAATAAAGAAATATGATACTAAAATCCGCCCAACACAAAACAAAGTTGAAATCCATGTGCAGGTGGATTCCAGAGGTGGATAAAAACTGTTATGCTCATATTTTTTCCAAAATTTCAGAAAATAAAGAGTAAAAAATGGATATGATTCATTGAAAGATACTGTTACAGTGGTATGTTACATGTTCATGTATTTTGGTTTTTTAAAAGAGTCACAAGTCACAAAGTTCTATGTTATTCTATTTTTCCAATGAAAAAATGTAAAACATTGAGAATTATTTCTTTTTTCATTGATAATTCCGTTTTACAGTAGTTTTCTACTTCTTGATTATGAAACCGAGGCAAACATACTGATTAAATTATGAAATCTATTGTTCAAAACATTAAAAGTCGTTTTTCTCATTTTCCTGTTTTTGTATCATACAACCTTGTAATATTAGGCAGCGATATCTTGAGACAAGTTTCTCGCATTTGACGAAAGGAAAATTCTTACTGAGAAAACTTTCGGGTTTTAAATTTGACACATGGAATGCCTCGAATTTTTCAATTCCTTCGACGTGAGAGTCTGTACAATTACTCCCAATAACCTGGATGCTTCTACTTTTTTATTCAACTTCCATCGGGTGACAACATTCCATTCCAACTCATTTATCTCATTGACCCTTTGGGACACCACTTCAGCCACCCCTGAAAACTGCGATCAGTAATGAAACCATGCTGCTTCGCGGAAAGAACGTTGAATTTCAGCAGAAAATTTAGGAGGCGATTGGCAAGAATCTTAGCAAAGAAGGTTACAATGCTGATAGGTCTGTAGTTGGCTAGGTTGTTGTGATCGCCTTTCTTGAAGAGAGGTTTCACCAGAGACACCTTGAAACAATCAGGAAAGATGTCGCTCTTGAACGAACAAGAACCTAATTATGCGACAGAGGGGCTTCAGCATATCTGCGATATGACGCTTGATCAAAATCACAGAAACATCATCGTGACCGCAACTGCTATTTTTTTTATGTTCTCTACAGATTTCAGAACTTCAGATTCTGAAAAATCGAATATATAGAGAGATCTAGAAGGACTCTTATTAGTATTGTCTGCAACCTTAGGGAACCCTGACCTACTTGAAGAAACGTTGGTATAAAATTCATTGAATGCATCGTCCATTTCATACATATCGTGGTATTTGTCATTGAGGAATGGACAAGTGTTTCAGGTGAATTTGTTATTTGGTTGCATCCCTGATGATCCGCGCTGGTTTTTTTTAGAGGCCCTGTCAATAATCTCCTTGCAAAACTGCTGTTTGTTAAGTTTAAGAGCACACTGAGCACAGTCGTAAGCATGTTCGATTTGTCTATAGTTGCAAATTAGTTCTGGCCTAAATCTAGATACTGTAAATAAAATGTCTAATAATCTCTTAAGCTCTTTAATCTGTGGTGTAAATTTTAAATTAACTTTTTTGCTAGTATCTTTTGTTTCGAAAGGAAATGTTTTATCAATCATCAGACCAATCTGGCTAGAAAATCCATTCCACATTTTATCAACTTCGTTGTTTGGGAGTTGGAGTACACTGGACCAATCGCATAATTTAAGTTTTTCTCCGATAATTCCGTGGGTTCTATCATTAAATATTCTTCATGACATATTTTGGTACTGTTTTTTCTTTCAGGAAAATGAATTTCAGACCTGAATGATCTGACAGATCTTCTTCGACAACGGTAGTAGTGCCTTCAATATTTGTTATGATGTTAGCTATGCATGTTGAGGAACGAGGGGTCACACGGGTGGGTGTATTGGTGAAGATTCTGAGATCACAAGTTTCTAGAATAGAACATCCTAGTTGCAGGGTGGAGATAAGACATCAATGTTGAAATCTCCTGCTATCAAAAATGGCAAGCTCTGACGAATATACTGATCTAGTTATTTGCTGAATTGTTCATAAAATACCTTTATATCACTCCATGGGACTGTATTTGGACGATATATGCTTGTATGCATACAATCAGCTTTTTCTTCTGTTTAAGATCTAACTGGGTAGCACAACATTCGAAGGAAGCCAGGTAATGTGAAGGATAATATGGTACCTGCGGGTAGAGGACGTTGTGGCGGTTCAGAAAAATATCTTTTTTTTATTGATGCCTCATTTCAACTCTTTCAAGAAAGCCTCAGCGTTTTAAAGTCACTATGGCAACAGCAACGACTCGAGAAACGTCAAGTCTAAATGACAATTTTCCGATTATAGATCTGACAGGAGTACCTTGTTACGGCAAATAAAATAGGTATTACTAAAAGCAAATGCAAATAAATGCGGTATCAACCACGATTCTGCTTTACTTTTCAAAAAATCTATATAAGAATTCATTTTCAAGCACTGCGGTGACAACAATTCATTTTTGATGACAAATCGCAAATTAGGTTCTGTTTTTCTCATTACCATGACAACAAAAGGTATACTGATCAAGAATTCAACCATTTAAACATTCATATCTCCATTTTATGTAGTAATAATACCAGTATTCATGATTTAAAAGCGCTCCAATAAAAAAAATAGCGTAAAGTATTCGTGGATAACTGGTCAAAATCGACAGAGTTCGACTCAATGATGACGAATCCGTCGAAAAATTCGAGTCTGTCCGTCCTTCCGTATACACAATAACTCTCGAACGGAACGACTTAGGAACTTGACATTTTCAGAGTAGGTTCGAATTTCGAATGCCGCAGTTGAGTTCGTTATTGGGCAAAATTCGCCTAGGGGTTCCGTAAATATGGCCGCTCGAAATTTTGTTCTCCTGATTACTTCGAAACTACTGAGTCGATTGAAGTGAAATTTTGCACCATAGAAAATTATAACTTTCGAAAGGAAAGGCCTAGTGGCGTGTTCAAGCTACATGCAGTTTTGTTCAAATCGCAATACCAGAACCATGGAGACCATAGAAAATTCCGCATGGAGATGCCTAGGACCTCCACTTTTTCAGGATAGGTGTGGATCTCGGATGTCGCAGTCCCGTTCATCAATGAGCGATATCAGACTAGGGGTTCCGTAAATATCGCCGTCGACTTCTCACTCTCCCTTAGCTTAGCTTAGCTCCTACCCATCATTAGAGGTATATAACCTTATAGCCCAGTACTGTCTGCGTTGTTCTGCTGAGTATATCCTGTCACCACCTATGGACAGGACTTTCTCGGCCCAACCGATCTTATATTGGGCCCAATCTGTATCAGAGACAGATCTAGCCGCCTTCGAGGACGATTCCTTTAGGCGAGCCAGTCTGTCCCTGATGATACCGGGTATAATGATGGCGAATGCGGGAATCCCGAGTCCACCATTTCTCACAGAGGCGTGAAAATACCCAGGCGGTGTATTTTAGGCAATCCCATCCATCGCCTTACTGCCGCTCTAATCTGGAGATCCAGCTGCTTCAGGATCTTCATGGTGCACCCAGACAATACCAACGAGTGATATCTGGTTGGCGAATGGGGTCGCCATGTTGTAACAAGAACTGTGCCTGGCTGAGAACTTTGATTTTCTGTAATCTCCCTGATGGTACTAATGAAGTCGCTACACACTTATTAGGGTTGAAACTCAACCCTTGTTGTAAGGCGACGCGCTCGGCAGCTTCGAGCGCCGTAGTCATGCCTACCTTTGATGATGTTGAAAGGCAAATGTCGTCTGTGTAGGCGACGTTTATCGGATCGCCTCCGACACTGTACCCCACTTGAGGAGGAAAGGCCGTCAAGACCCTGCCAATGCGAACAAAATGCTCGACATTGGATCGCCCTGGCGAACTCCCCTGCTACCGGGATCTCGTGAGATCTTTTACCGTCACACTCCAAGACACCAAGACCACGTACCTGACCAGCACTGCAGGTATTCTAGCTTCTCTCATGGCGGATGTTATTGCCTGATGGCTGACGGAGTCATACGCCTTGGCCACATCTAGAGACACTAGATGCAGCTCTTTCAGGTGTTTTCTGGCGTGATGTAGGACGGCTGCCAACACCGAAATGTTTTCGGCACAACCGTCTTCTAGGTATCGTTGCCTCTCATCAATGACACCTGCCGCCCCCATACGTCTCGCCATCTTATGTAATTGGCGGACCATGACAGACGCTATGATGATTGGCCTAAAATCAGCAGGTGTTATACCACCTGTTTTTTTAGAGGCGAATATCGTCCTGCTCGCTAAGAGCTGGTCCGGAAATGATCGCAGATGCAACACAAGGTTGTACACAAGAGCCCTATGGGCTGGTGGAACTTTACTCCAGATGGCGAATGTTACGCCATCAATGCCAGGAGCTGAGTTATATGGAATTTTCACCGTACTGATCTCGCTTTCACTAATCGGTGAAGCGGTAGCAGATTTTGCCGATGTTCTGGCAGGGATTCGTGTTGCTGAACTGGAGCCGAGGAAACGGTTAACACTGGTTCCCAGTGGTTCACCATTTCCTCTAGGGATGGATTAGACGTTTCATCCCCTCCGTTCAAAATATATCTTTCTTCAGCGTATGTCGAAATTATGGAATGATTCATATTTTTTGAGCGCTCGTACTACTTACACGAGGGCTATATCATTTCGTCACGATGTCTGTATTTTTCGAATTTTGAGCCGAAAATGGTCTCAAACGACTATCTTCGACTCACTGATGATGAATCCGTCGGAAAATTCGAGTCTGTCCGGCAGGCCGTCCGTAAGCACTATAACTCTCGAACGGAACAACCTAGAGACTTGAAATTTTCAGTGTGGGTTCAGTTTCCGAATGCCTCGGTTAAGTTCGTTAATGGGCCAAATTCCACCAGGGGTTCCGTAAATATGGCCGTTCAAAGTTTTGTTCCTCTGATTACTTGAAAACTACAGATTCGATCGAGATGAAATTTTGCACTCAAATGGAGAATGAGGTGTTCAAGCTACATGTGAAATTTTGTCCAGATTGCATGACCAGAACCATAGAAATAAAAGAAAATTGTTACTTTTGAACGGAAACGCCTAGGGACTTGAAATTTTCAGGATAGGTGTGGATCTCGAATGTCGTGATCAAGTTCATCTATGAGCAAAATTATACTAGGGGTTCCGTGAATATGGTCGCTTGAAATTTAGTTTTCTTGATAATTTCAAAACTACAGATTCGATCGTGACGAAATTTTGTATACTAATGGACAACGATATACTCAAGCTACATTTCTCCAGATCACATGACCAGAACCATAGAAAATCATAACTTTCGAACGGAAAGGCCTAGGGACTTGAAATTTACAGGATAGGTGAGGATCTGAAATGTCGCGTTCACGTTCATCAATGGGTAGAATTATACTAGGGGTTCCGCAAATACAGTCGTTTGAAATTTTGTTTTCTTGATAATATCGAAACTACGGATTCGATCGAGGTGAAATTTTGTATTTCAATCGAGAATGCTATATTAAAGCAATATTTTGTCCAGATCGCATGACCAGAACCATAGAAACAATAAAAAATTGTAACTTCCGAACGGAAAGACCTAGGAACTTAAAATTTTCAGGGTGGGTTTGGATCGCGAATATCGCGGTCACGTTCATCAATGAGCAAAATAAGACTAGGGGTTCCGTAAATATGGCCGTTCAAAATATTATTTCCCTGATAGTTCCGAAACTACTGATCGGATTGGAATGAAATTATGCACCTAGCTGAGAAATAATGTATGTATTCAAACTACATACGTGCGAAATTTTGTCCAGATCGCATCACCAAGACCATAGAAACCGTAGAAAGATCTAGCGAATTATCGAAAAAAAATTGGTCAGCTGAAGCACTGACATTAAGTCTGGAGTTTCGCCTAAGTTTCAGAATATTTTTGACAGCTGTCGAAAATTCCTTCAATTGATTTCTAAAACTGGAAAATGCGAATCTACCTACAAGGTGGATGTTGCGTTAAAATCAACGCAACAAGGAGCGTCCCACAACATCCATATCCTAGCAAGAATTTCTCCGTAATCAACACTTCTTCAGATCACGTGGGGTTCTCTGTTTCAAGTGCAGCCACCTGCATCTTACGCGTCACAAGCGCCCTAACGTTTTGTTTATGTTATCTTCACCGATTTTACGATAACAGTCAGCGTTCCATCTTCGGAGGAATTCTTCAGTCAAATCAAAGTCAGTTTCGTCGTCGTAGAAATGCGTTAGTCAAAAACGCTCAAGAGTTCCGTTCCATCTTCGGAGGAATTCTTCAGTCAAAACGCAGAAAAGTTACATTGCATCGTCCAAGAAACGCGTTAGTCAAAACGCACAAGAGTTCCGTCCCATCTTCGGAGGAATTCGTTTGTCAATTACGCACAGTTCTCGTACGTAACTCACGTAATTTCTGAAGTTCTACTTCATTCTTCTCTCTAAAATCAGGGTCAGTCAGTACCCCCCGTTAAGTGTTAAGTTGGTAGCTGTGTCCTACAAAATTCCCGAAGCAGCCAAAGGAAACTTTCAATCCAGACTGGTCTATCTACGAAGTTTAGCTGTTTTCTGTTGGACCTGTACGATTAAAGCAGGGCTGTTTCTTATTATCAAATCCAGGACAATAAGGTCAGAAAATTCTATTGTTTTACTCAAACACCGTCATAAAATTACCGAAGAAAGGTAAATAACCCCAATCTTTAACTCGTAAAGACTCTATGAATTCTCGTTCTTGTTTGAAAAGGTGTTCCTATTCAAACCAAAAACACTAATCTTTCTCCTTGTTTGTAAAAGTGCTTCAAATTGATTTTAAGTAGATACATTTCCTTTAAGTTTGTATATAGTAATTTGAGATCAATGTAAATATATTGTATTTTACTTTTAAATGCAGTTGGTCTCTTTATTCACCTTGCAATTATTATCCCTGCCAAAAGTCACATTTTTAGACGCTGCAAACAGTGCATAATCAGCGACACAAGGTAGTGCGCTGCTCATCATTAAGCGGGTGAGAATTATTACTCTAATTTTGTACTCGCAACATTTGGTCCTTCGAGCCGGATCTAAGATTGTGACCTTGGTAGAATTTGCAAATTGTGAATTGACTATTTTCAGTGTCTACATAACTCGTATTGTTTTTTACTTGCTTTCTTGTTTCTTCCCCGTTTTGTAAGTCTTTATATATTGCTATTGTACCTCGTTCTCGTTCAATATGGAGGAAATTTCCTATAATAATCTAAAGGCAAAACGTACCACATTCAAGGCAAAAATAACTAGAGTAATCAATTGGGCTGATCAAAATTTGCAGCAAGAATCAAATCCGAAAGTCTTAAGGAGATATCTTGAATATCTTGACTCAGCTTTCAAAAATTATGAAGATGTTCAAGACTCTATTGAAATCTTACCGAACTTTGAAGATTTTGATGATGAAAATCGCGACGAAGTAGAAATGAAATTCCATAAGTTTGCTGGAAAAATTGAACTCCAGTTGGACAAAATGTCGATCTCAGTTAGTAGATCTCCCTTTCCTCAAGTACAGTCCAATGTTAGTTTGCCTCAAATAAATATCAAACCGTTCAAGGGCGATGCCTCTAAGTGGACTTCATTCTTACAGTTGTTTGAAACTTTGATTATAGAAAATTCTTCGCTTTCTGAGATTCAAAGGTTCATATATTTGAGAATGTCATTGCGGGATGAGCCACTCAAGCTTATAGAGGGATTAGCAGTCACTCATAAGAATTTCGAAATTGCTCTAGATATTTTGAAGAAAAGGTACGAAAACAAATTAACTGTAATCAATGCGCATTTCATCTCATTGTTGGAAACTTCTCCTATGTCTAAATGTAATGCCTCAAATTTAAGAGAGTTTGTTACAAATTGTAAAAGGAACTGGGATTCTTTACACAATCTGGGTTACTCGGACTCAGAGCTTCTGGAATTCTTTTTGATCTATGTGCTAGGCAAAAAGATTGACTTCAATACAAGAAGAGTGTTTGAATCTGAAAGGGACATGCAGAAAAAAGGTGTTTAGTATTCGAAAGTTTGAGTAGTACTGAGAAACCACTGATTAATAAGAATTCGAGACCTCAAATAAGAGCGTCTCTTCATGCTTCTAATCGTCATGATTCCTCAAATTCACCGCTATGTTCCTTTTGTAATGATAAGTCTCACAGAATTTATGCTTGCAACAAGTTCAAATGTATACCCCTTATTGAAAAGAAACAGTTTGTGAACTCCAAACAGCTTTGCTTCAATTGTCTTTCAAAGGGTCATCAAGTGTCGAAATGTAGTTCAAAAAGGTTCTGCATTGTGTGCTCCAAAAAACACCACTCTCTACTTCATCCCAATCAGGGATCACAGATTTCTTATTCTCAGAATCCCACCGTGATAGATCATCATGTCGAGGCGGCTAGTTCTTCTCATTGTTCTAGCCAGAATCATTCAAATTCAGGAGGTAGATTTCCTTCCTCCTCCTCTAGCTCTAAACCCAAAGGCAACTCACAGGTTATTCATGAAGGTAATGACGGTACTTCTAAGTGTTCTCAAGCATTCTCAGGTGTTTCTACAAAAAATAATTTTTTTCTTCTGGCTACTGCTCGTGTCTTCTTATACGACTCGCAGGGGCGCAGAATCGAGGCCAGAGCCATTCTGGATAATGGGTCTCAGAATTCCTTTGTCACTGAGAGTTTAGTAGAGAAACTAGGTTATGCGCCTTATAACCACTCTACTATGGTCGCAAGAATAGGATTGAGCAGTAATCATTCAACTAAAATGATTGATCTCACCTTCTTTTCGAACGTTCAACTACATCAGAAGTTTGAACTAACTTGTGCAATTCTTCCTGTCATAACGTGTCAACTTCCACAGTTCAAGTTGAATATTTCTAAGTGGAACATCCCCAGTGACCTAGCACTGGCAGATCCTCATTTCAACCAACCTTCTGATATTGACATGCTCATCGGTGCCGATTTGTATTATAGGTTACTGTCTCAAGGCATTGTTCCAATAGGCAAAAACTTACCTACTCTTATCAACACCCATTTGGGATGGGTTGTTGGAGGCTCCTTTCCAGCTCAACAACAGGGGAAAAGGCAGCAGTCATTACTGAGCACAGATATTTCTGTTCATAATGCTCATCCTAGTGTTTCATTGCTGATTCAAAAAACAGAGGAGTCTGAACTTGAACAGCAAGTCTCAAGGTTTTGGAAACTAGAAGAAGTCTCCAAGACAATGTCCCTCTCTTCAGCTGATGAGTTAGCTGAGAGATTGTTTGTTCAAACAACTAAGATCTTGAAGGATGGCAGGTTTCAAGTAGATCTACCATTTAAATCCCCAAGTGAGAATGTCAAGCTTGGAGATTCTTTCACTATCGCTCGAAAAAGGTTTGCCAATCTAGAAAAAAGGTTTTCAAGGGATCCCAAATACTACGCAGAGTATAAAAAATTCATTGACGAATATGTTTCTCTCGGGCATGGCAAGGTAATTCCTCTTTCCCTGACAAATGAATTATCCCAGCCTAAATTCTTTCTTCCCCACCACGCTGTCTTTAAGGAGGACAGCGTGTCTACAAAGGTTCGAGTAGTTTTCGATGGCTCTTGTAAAAGTTCTTCTGGTTTTTCTCTCAACGATGTATTACTCACTGGTTACCAGGTGCAGCCTGATCTGTTCGATATCCTGTGTAGGTTCAGATCCTACAAATTTGTCCTTACATCGGATATCGCAAAGATGTTTCGACAGATTGAAGTTGATCCTGCTCAAAGGTTCCTTCTGAACATTTTATGGCGTGACAATCCACAACAAGAATTGATGTGTATTGAATTTTCTACTGTGACTTATGGTACAAACTGTGCCACATTTCTCGCAACCAGAGTATTGAAAGAAATTTCCCTTCAGAACCTTCTAAGGTTCCCCATAGCTGCTGAAATTCTCCAAAATCAGACCTATGTTGATGATATTCTGGGCGGAACAGATGATATCAAGGAACTAGATCAGCTATATTCTCAACTAAGTCCTCTTCTTTCTACTCATGGTTTCAAACTACACAAGTGGTGTTCAAACTCAAGAGAGTTTTTGAAGAAAATCTCGGAAAAGGTCACAGAAGAAAGAGATATCAGCTTAGAAAATGTCTCCAGTAAGATTCTTGGTCTGATATGGAAGCCCGATGCTGATTCATTTGGTATTTCTGTTCCAGAAAAATCCCTTGTGGGGCCAATGACAAAACGAAGAGTTCTCTCAATACTATCACAATGCTACGACCCTCTCGGGCTTCTCTCCCCTTTAATAGTCAGAGGTAAACTCATCGTCCAGAGACTGTGGACCAGCAAACTAGACTGGGACACTCCCATCAACGACCAGTCTCTTCTTCAAAATTGGTACCAGTTTGCCAACGATTTCGAATTGTTGACGAGGCTGAACATTCCTAGATATCTCTTATTAGGCAAGGCCGTGAGACAAATAGAGTTTCATGGATTTGCAGATGCAAGTCTCCAGGCTTATGCAGCTTGTGTCTACATCAGGACAATTTACACGGATAACACGGTGTCGTGCTACCTAGTCTCTTCAAAATCTAGAGTAGCTCCCCTTAAAACTGTCACCATACCCAGGCTTGAACTGTGTGCCATGTTGCTTCTTTCTCAGTTGGTAGATAAACTGTTGAATATTTTCAAAACTCGATTCCAGGTCAACTCAGTGGTCCTCTGGTCAGACTCTGAGGTAGCGCTTAGTTGGATAAAGGCTCATTCCTCTCGTTGGACTACCTTTGTTGCAAATAGAGTGGCACAAATTCAGGAATTAACAGAAAGGTTCATTTGGTGTCATGTGCGATCAGAAAATAACCCTGCTGACATTCCCTCTCGCGGTATTGCAATGTCAGAACTTCTCAACATGCAGCTCTGGTGGAATGGTCCAGAATTTCTCTTAAATTCATCTTGGAGGTCTTCAGACACTCGAGAGTTCAAAGTTCCAGAAATAGAGGTCCCGGAGGAGAGGAAAATAGTTCTTTTAACTTCGGACATGTCGCTTCAGGATAGTTTTTGGTCTTCCTTTTTCCACAAGTACTCCTCCTTTTTTAAGCTTCAAAGAGTTGTAGCTTATTGTCTCCGTTTCTATCATAATATAAAGAGTGATGAGAGATGGTATGGTTCTCTTCAGGTCATTGAGTTGGATATGGCGCTCAAACTGATAGTTAAGGTTCTTCAGCATGCTGCATTTTCCAAGGAAATACATGATTTGAGGGCAAAAATTCTTACTCGTAATAAACATTTAGCTAAACTGAACATTTTTCTCGATAAAGATGAAATTCTACGTGTGGGTGGAAGACTTGAAAATGCAGAAATTCCCTTTGACCATAAACACCCTATGTTGTTACCCCCTCACAACTATGTTGTATCTCTCATGCTCAATCAGATGCATAAATCCTTAGGTCATGCAGGTGCTCAGAATGTGCTATCCAATTTTCGGCTAAGATTTTGGCCTCTTGATGGGCTTCGAGAGGTTAAAAGGATAATAAGAAACTGTGTGACGTGTTATCGATTCAGAGCACAACCCATTCATCAGTTGATGGCAGACTTGCCAAAGGAGAGAGTATCGGAAGCTCGCTGTTTCGGTCGAGTTGGAGTTGACTATGGCGGTCCGTTTCTTATCAAATCTTCTAAGTTGAGAAAGGCACCAGTAATCATGTCTGCATGAGCACAAGGGCAGTTCACTTGGAGCTGGTAACAGGTTTGTCTGCTGAGGAGTTCATCATGACTCTCAAAAGGTTCATAGGTCGAAGAGGAAACCCTTCCACTATATATAGTGACAATGGCACGAATTTCGTAGGAGCAAGGAATCAGCTCAACGAAATCTTCAAGACTTTCAGAAACGGAAAATTCCAAAATTCTATAAAGGAATTTTCATCTCAAAATGAGATAGAATTCAAGTTCATACCCCCCAGAAGTCCTCACTGGGGTGGTGTTTGGGAGGCAGCGGTCAAAAGTTGCAAATATCACTTGAGAAGATTAATTGGGGAAGCATACTTCACGTTCGAGGAATTCTATACAGTATTAGTGCAGATAGAGTCCATTCTCAATTCACGTCCTCTCTGGCCTTTATCAAGTGATCCAAATGATGTTCAGGTTTTGACTCCTGGACATTTCTTGATCGGCTCTAGTCTCACGGCCCCTCCAGAGAAAGACGTTACCAATATAAAAGAAAACAGGTTGTCACGCTGGCAGAAAGTATGTCAGGTGGCACAGTCTTTCTGGAGGAGATGGAGAATTGATTATCTCAACAGACTTCAGAACCGTCCAAAATGGTATCGTCCTGTTCCAGAGCTGCGAACAGGAGCCTTAGTTCTTTTAAAGGATGAGGAGACCCTACCTTTAAAATGGCCATTGGCCAGAGTGTTGGAAGTTTTCCCGGTAGGGACCAAAGAGTTAGGGTTGTAAAACTCAAAACAGCAGATGGCATCTTCACAAGAAGCATTGCCAAGTTGTGCCCCCTTCCCATACCAGAGGTACATGAGACTTAGCCGCAAGTTTTTTTTGTCTTCATGAATAACACTTCTCATGTTGCCCCCGTCTCCCTTTTTTGTTTCTTAATATAATTCTCCTTCATTATTTGTTGAAGTCAGAAGCTTCAACGGGCGGGAGTATGTTGCGTTAAAATCAACGCAACAAGGAGCGTCCCACAAAATCCATATCCTAGCAAGAATTTCTCCGTAATCAACACTTCTTCAGATCACGTGGGGTTCTCTGTTTCAAGTGCAGCCACCTGCATCTTACGCGTCACAAGCGCCCTAACGTTTTGTTTATGTTATCTTCACCGATTTTACGATAACAGTCAGCGTTCCATCTTCGGAGGAATTCTTCAGTCAAATCAAAGTCAGTTTCGTCGTCGTAGAAATGCGTTAGTCAAAAACGCTCAAGAGTTCCGTTCCATCTTCGGAGGAATTCTTCAGTCAAAACGCAGAAAAGTTACATTGCATCGTCCAAGAAACGCGTTAGTCAAAACGCACAAGAGTTCCGTCCCATCTTCGGAGGAATTCGTTTGTCAATTACGCACAGTTCTCGTACGTAACTCACGTAATTTCTGAAGTTCTACTTCATTCTTCTCTGTAAAATCAGGGTCAGTCAGTACCCCCCGTTAAGTGTTAAGTTGGTAGCTGTGTCCTACAAAATTCCCGAAGCAGCCAAAGGAAACTTTCAATCCAGACTGGTCTATCTACGAAGTTTAGCTGTTTTCTGTTGGACCTGTACGATTAAAGCAGGGCTGTTTCTTATTATCAAATCCAGGACAATAAGGTCAGAAAATTCTATTGTTTTACTCAAACACCGTCATAAAATTACCGAAGAAAGGTAAATAACCCCAATCTTCAACTCGTAAAGACTCTATGAATTCTCGTTCTTGTTTGAAAAGGTGTTCCTATTCAAACCAAAAACACTAATCTTTCTCCTTGTTTCTAAAAGTGCTTCAAATTGATTTTAAGTAGATACATTTCCTTTAAGTTTGTATATAGTAATTTGAGATCAATGTAAATATATTGTTTTTTACTTTTAAATGCAGTTGGCCTCTTTATTCACCTTGCAATTATTATCCCTGCCAAAAGTCACATTTTTAGACGCTGCAAACAGTGCATAATCAGCGACACAAGGTAGTGCGCTGCTCATCATTAAGCGGGTGAGAATTATTACTCTAATTTTGTACTCGCAACAGTGGATGTACGAGCGCTCAAAAGCTCCTGACTTCACGCCAGTGCTTTTCGTAATTTTTGAGCGCTCGTACAACTTACACGAGGACTATATCATTTCGTCACGATGTCTGTATTTTTCGAATTTTGAGCCGAAAATGGTCTCAAACGACTATGTTCGACTCACTAATGACGAATCCGTCAGAAAATTCGAGTCTGTCCGTCCGTCCGGCCGGCCGTCCGTATACGTATACGATAACTCTCGAACGGAATGTCCTAGAAACATGAAATTTTCAGAGTAGGTTGGAATCTCGAATGCCGAGGTTATGTTCGTGATTGGGCAAAATCCGCCTAAGGGTTCCGTAAATATGGCCGCTCGAAATTTTGTTTTCCTAATTACTTTGAAACTACAGATTCGATCGAGATGAAATTTTGCACTCTAACGGAAAATGAGGTGTTCGAGCTACATGCACAATTTTGATCAGCTCGCATCACCAGAACCATAGAAACGATAGAAAATTGTAACTTTTGAACGGAAACGCCTAGGGACTTGAAATTTTCAGGATAGGTGTGGATTTCGATTGTCGTGATCACTTTCATCTATGAGCAAAATTATACTAGGGGTTCCGTAAATATGGTCGTTTGAAATTTAGTTTTCTTGATCATTTCAAAACTACAGATTCGATCGTGACGAAATTTTGTATACTAATGGAGAATGATATATGTATTCAAGCTACATTTCTCTAGATCGCATGACCAGAACCATAGAAACCATAGAAAATCATAACTTTCGAACGGAAAGGCCTAGGGAGCGCTCGTACTACTTACACGAGGGCTATATCATTTCGTCACGAGGTCTGTATTTTTCGAATTTTGAGCCGAAAATGGTCTCAAACGACTATGTTCGACTCACTGATGACGAATCCGTTGAAAAATTCTGTCCGTCCGGCCGTCCGTATACACGATAACTCTCGACCGGAATGTCCTAGAAACTTGAAATTTTCAGGGTAGATTCGAATCTCGAATGCCGCGATTGAATTCGTTATTGGGCAAAATTCGCCGAGGGGTTTCGTAAATATGGCGGCTCGAAATTTTGTTTTCCTGAATACTTGTAAACTACAGATTCGAACGAGGTAAAATTGTACTCTAATGGAAAATGAGGTGCTCAAGCTACATGCAAAATTTTGTTCAGCTCGCATCACCAGAACCATAGAAACCATAGAAAATTGTAACTTTTGAACTGAAACGCCTAGGGACTTGAAATTTTCGGGATAGGTGTGGATCTCGATTGTCGTGATCACCTTCATCTATGAGCAAAATTATACTAGGGCTTCCGTAAATATGGTCGTTTGAAATTTAGTTTTCTCGATAATTTCCAAACTACAGATTCGATCATTACGAAATTTTGTATACTAATGGAGAATTATATATAATTACGTTTTTGGAGCGAAAGCCGATCTTTTAAAAAAAAGATTTATTAATTTACAACGGAAGATTATCCTATTCTAACAATTAGCTAGGAAGAAATGCACTGAATTAATTGACGATTCTTTCGTCTTGGGAGGTATTTATAACATATCTTATCTGTAAATGAATAACACGCGACAAACAACACCCACGTCATGCACACAGTGGTATGATCTTAATGCTTAGTAATCAAAATGTAACATGTTCATATTCAAATGGAATGCAATACAGATAAGCAATTCATCTAAGGTATACAGGGTTGGCATTATGTAATTCCTCCCCACCTTGAATAAAGGTATCACCTGTAGTAGGTGTAGCTTTACAAAAAATATCTTTTCTTAAATATTTCAAAATAGAATAAGTAATTATCAATAAAATGATTATTATAAAAACAAATAATAGGGTAAATCTTGAAGGCTGGAGATTCCATTGGTCCAGGTCTTCTATCTTGATATCCGGGATGTCTTCATCTTTCCGGGATTCTTCATTTGTGGAATTTGGGTTGAATACAGTTATCTTGGGTAAAATCACGTATTTTTCTTCATTAAACGTAGTAGTTGGGACAATTTCTTTTCTCGTGTTGCTCACAGCACATAGGAGGCACAAAATAATGTCTTGTCTGCTGAAGACATTTTTCTAAAACATTTTTGTTTTCGATGGATAGGATATTTCCATCTTCTAATAATTTTAAATCTAGGGAAAGTACCGTTGTCGTTCTTGGACAGTTTTCGGTGTGGTTTTTCAAAATATTTCGAAGGCATGCTGGTGATTCAGCTAAGGTGTCTTGATCGCATAGATAATCATCTTCCACTGGGTGGCAAAATTTCGTTGACCATTGCAGGGTTTCTTCTTGTGAGAGTAAATAAGGATCGGTATATGGAAGGGATAAATTGTTTTGTGGTAGATAGTAAAACTTGTATAAATCATAACTTTCTTCGTATACCGTTGGGATTGATATTAAAAATAGTAATGCTTTCTTTTTGAAAATTACTTTCGTATGACATATCTGATAATAATCTTTCAGATGATGTAAAGGTATTATCGTCACATTTTTTATTAGTTCAAGGAATTTTGAATAAGGTAAAATGGATTCATGTAAAAGATGTAATCTTGCAAAACTCACTGCGGTTGCAATTTCATCTAAAATATTCTTGATATCTTTAAGTTCAAATGTCAGGAGATGCATGTATTGAATTTCTTGTATTGCTGGTATAACTTGAAGCAATTTAAGGTTTTCTGACATTTTCTGAAATTTTTCAATATACTTATTTTTAAGGTCATTTACGACTGTTGCGATCTGTTTTTGATTTCTTATCAAAACTTTTCATCAGAAAAACGAAAGAGTTTTTATATTGTTCTCGTTATCAGAATCTGACGTTCTGAATAAAATCTTTGATATTTTTCCTCCTTAGTTAATTAGTCCTCTTTTAACTCTAATTTTTTTCATTCAACAATTCTTCCATGGTATTGATATTAATTTCATTAGTATGCTGTAGATACTTAAAATTGGATACGTGCTCAAACAGCAAAATTCAATTTTGACTTTATTTATTTATCTTCGATAATTCGAAATTAATGCTCATATTTATTTAAATGCAATTGGTACATATCGTCCTTTATTGGAATAACATCCAATCATAACATGATAATTATTTTTAAAGGGGTTCTTTACATTTGAGTTGGGATTATAATTAGTAAAATAATGAATTTCAATTTTATGGATTTTACAAAAATCTTGGACTATGCCATTTTTAAATTCTAATCCATTGTCACACGTTATTTTATTGGGAATGCCGTAATGGCTAAAATACATCAATAAATTTATCTACCATTTCAATTTGAAGAGTAATATGTATGACGTAGGTTTTCCTATCGTAATTCATAATACATTACTTTCGATTGTTATTTGAGACGTAAGCTTTTCCTAACGTGATTCGTAGTACATTCTTAATATAATCACGTTATTGAGCAGGGCTGGCTCTAGTGACATTATAATCAAGGGACTTTTCAATTCTTGAAATATTTGTTTTACGGAAGTCTTAGACAATTCCATTTTTAAATTCGAATATTTATTTCAATATTTAGATCAGGGGATTTTAAATTCATTTTCCATATTTGAGGAATATAGTGTATGAAGTAACATTGTTTAAAACATGTCTCAAGGAAAATACTATAATCTCTCTAATTCTTCATGTAATTACGAAGGCAATAAAAATGATGATTATTAATAATATGAAACAAGGGTTTGTAATACCGTTGTTCAAAGAATGTCTGAAGGAGAATACATTAATCCTTCTAATGTTTTCTGTTATTGACAAATGAATGAAAAGGAGATTTTTCTCAAATAATATTTTGAGATTATATAGTTTATATGGAATTCTTTGGATAAAATTCGAAATTATATTTCGTAAATATCGTTTTATCGATTAACTATGTAAGTAAGGGTGTGATATGAAAATTCATCTTTGAATATATTGCGTAATTAAATATTTATAACTTTTTCTCGTACTTTATAATAAGGGATAATTTTGGAAATTATTTTCGAAGATGGTGACTTTAACCTTTTCTTCGTATATGGGATTTTAATTATAGGATTCTTAACATTACGCTGGACAGTGAAACAATCTGTCTCATTTGAATTTATTTTTATTTCATCATTTGAATGTAACCATTTCAAACATGCTTCGTATTTTTCTTTATTAATTCGATTTTTAATCGACGATGAATCTTTTTCGATTCTATTTATTTCAATATTTTTATGATTATTTATATTTGAATCATTTTCGATTCTATTCATTTCAACATTTCCGTAATAATATGCATCTGTGGCATTACTGGCATTTGTCGCCATTGAATCATTTTTGATTCTATTCGTATTTGCGAATTTATTTATTTTTAACATCTGATCATTATCGATCCTATTCGTCATTGCGAATTTATTTATTTTTAACATCGGATCATTATCGATCCTATTCGCCATTGCGAGTTTATTCATTTTTAACATCGGATCATTATCGATCCTGTTCGTATCGAATTTATTCATTTTTAACATTCGATCATTTTTTAATTCATTAGTATTTCCTCCGATATTCCGATTCGGTAAGGAATATACAATTATCTTTATATTAGATTCCGCAAAAATATATTTTATCATATTTAAAATAATATGCCAGTCTAATTTATCTAGACCGCATGCAATTCTGGGTAAAGCTAAGTATTTGTCATTATTATATTGACACAATTCTCTGAGATATAATATTGATTGAAAAACGGTTTCGTATTCCGGTTTATGAAAATACGAATCTTTCGTGATTAAATAATAAATGTTTCGATCATTTATTTGGATCATTGCTACTTCTCCTAGTAGCTTATTTTGAGATTTTAAATTATCTATTTGACCAAATTTATTTTTAAATTGGAGTGCTATTCCTCCATCCATGTGAAAGTCACGGGAAACGCAATGTGCTAACGCATAATTCTTTGGGGCTTTAAATAAATCACCTGTTTTTTCAATTATCTTAGGGGAATCTTTAATATTTTTCAATTCATAATTTTTTTCAAAATCCTTATAAGTCAATTTATTATCTGACTCTATTATAATTCGGCTGAGAGCATCAGCATTATTAGTTGAACCTTTTTTATAACGAATTTCATAATCAAATTCTTCTAGTTTTATCCGCCAGCGCATAAGGCGGGAATTCGGTTCTTTTAATGAAAATAACCATATTAAGGGTTTGTGATCCGTATAAATAGTAAATCTCTTCCCATAGAGATAGGGGCGGAAATTTTTGCACGACCAGATCACAGCCAGTAACTCCTTCTCTATTGTGGAATAACGAGTCTCAGCTGGGTTAAGGGTTCTACTTGCAAATGCTATAGGAAGGTCGTTCGGAACTTCACCTTGAGATAAAACAGAGCCTATCGCGAAACCTGACGCATCAGTTGTAGGAACGAATGGCTTATCGAAATCGGGGTATCTCAATAAATTCTTTATATTCAATAAATATTCAATAAATTTCTTTTACATATTTCGAACGCTTCGATATATTTCAGATCATCAATATTAATTTCAGAATCTTTCTTCAAACATGAAGTTAAGGGTTTCGTTAACTTTGCGAAATTATGGATACATTTTTTATAATATCCTACGAGTCCAAGAAATGATTTTATTTCTTTAGTCGTTTTAGGAATTGGAAATTCAGCAATTGCTTTCAATACTTTTGAATTAGGTACGATTCCTTCAGGAATATTATTATCATTTGTTTTAATTTCATCTTCAAAGGAACATTCATTTAATTGAATTTTCGGATTATCCGCTTTAAATCCTTCTAAAATATTTTGGATATCTGCTAAGTGTTGGTTGATCGTATCAATTTTATGTTTTATTATATTTGAAAACTTAGGATCCATTGGGATATTTTGGAGTTTCTGACATACTTGCTGATAATGAAAAGGGATTTGACAATAATTATTAGTCAATAATTGATTTTTGAAATCTAAATTAAGTCCATATTTATTCAAAAAATCTGCTCCTATAAGACCATCATAATTCTTATGGAACTTGTATACGACAAAGGGATGAAAATCATCAATTTGAAATTCAGGGAATAAAGGTATTAAAACTTTTTCATTTGCAGTTTGTTTTTTGAAACATGCAGTTAGTGTCGTAGATTCATTAAAAATATTTTTAGGAAAATTATTATACGCGAATTTTGGATCAATAAGACAAACAGAGCATCCACTATCAATTAAAAGTTTACATTTAGGATTTTGGAATTGAATATAGGGAAGTTGGTTTGTGTTATCTAACGTATTATTTAAGTCAATGAGTCGTTCATGGCACGATCTCGAAAATTTTCATTTAAATATTTACTGGAATTATTACGTTCTGGATATGAACGTTCGTTAAAATCACGTTTTTTGAATCTCGGGTCTTTCGAAGTAGACGCAATATTGGTTAATTCTTCAATCATAATATTTGGATTGGGTTGATTATTAAAATATTGTCTCTGAGGACTTTGTTGATATTGAGTAGAATAATTTGATCTCTTCTGGGGATAATTTCTTGTCTGAATCGAGATTTTTTCAGGGGGAGATTGTATTCTTTGATTAGGATGAGGTTTGAAAACATTCTCGTTTTTACGTTCATTATTACCGAAGACTTGACGATTTGTCGGGAAATAAGTTTTCACTTGTTTTTGTTGGAAATTAATCGGTTGAGATGGGAATCTCGGTTGGGGATTATTTGGATAAAAATTTCTTTGATTATTTTGACTAGATTGGGGAAAATTTGATTGATTATTATGAGGAAAACTTCTATAATTATCAGTTGGGAAGTTTGCTCGATTATTATTTGGGAAATTATTTTTATTAGTTTGAGGGACATTCCTTTGATTTTGTTGAGGAAAATTCCTCTGATTAATTTGATTTTTATAGTGCATATAGGGTTGTTGATAAAAATAATAATCTTGACGAATAAAATTTACTATATCGTCATAGTTCATAATTCCATGACCTCTAAGGGCTGTTCTTAATTCGGGGTTAATATTATAGAGCAGAACTCTAGTTGCTACTCGTGACGCAATATTTTTTTCTTGATCCTTTTCAAGAATCGGTAAATTAGACAATTCGACTTGCGAATCGTATTTATTTTTTAAATCTACTATTCTCTCTAGAAAATCTAAATTGTTTTCGTTACGAATTCTTTGGGCATTTTGGAGATCCCAAAACAAAACTGTGAGGCTTATTTTTTCCTCAAATCTTAACTTTAAAAATTCCTTCAAGTTAAACCAGTTATCTGTAATTCTCTCATTGGAACTTACGATTTCACTGGCATTTCCTACCAATTTACTCTTTATTATATCGATTATTGCTTCATTTAATAACGCGTCGGCAGATTGGAACCTATTATAAAATCTTTCGCAATGATTCAAAAATCGTGCGAGATTTGCAGGATTACCATCAAATGGTACAATTGACTTTGAAAATAAATCAATTAATTTTAATCTATCGAACATATTTGGTTCTGGTGCGACTGCCATTTTATTCGTATTCTTCCGGCCTTTAAAATGCTTTACGGAAGTAATCTTGAAAAATTATATTGTACTTAGAAAATAATTATATTCGGTTTTTTATTTTATAAGAAACCTAGGAAAAACTCTGGTAATCGGTTTTTTGTATTAAGAAACCTAGGAAAAACTCTGGTAATCGGTTTTTTTATAAGAAACCTAGAAAAAACTCATACAAGTTTTACGCTCAAAACCGTGGGAAAAGATTGATGACTTTGTAACCAGGTCAGTGACTGGGAATTAAAAAAGTGTTTCTAGATAGGATTCTCACCACGTTGTTTTTCTGGAGTCGTTGTAGACGCTACCCAAACAATCAGGGCTCCAAACGGCTTTTCTCCTCGTTGTTGCTGGATTTGGCACCTTAACAGTTGAAACTGAAAGTTTTTGGAAGTTCTTAGCGCGGCGATAACTACGATTTCACGCTCGAAGTTTCGAAACACAGTTCTTCACGAAAACCGGCACAATCCCATACCCTCGTCGCCAATTACGTTTTTGGAGCGAAAGCCGATCTTTTAAAAAAAAGATTTATTAATTTACAACGGAAGATTATCCTATTCTAACAATTAGCTAGGAAGAAATGCACTGAATTAATTGACGATTCTTTCGTCTTGGGAGGTATTTATAACATATCTTATCTGTAAATGAATAACACGCGACAAACAACACCCACGTCATGCACACAGTGGTATGATCTTAATGCTTAGTAATCAAAATGTAACATGTTCATATTCAAATGGAATGCAATACAGATAAGCAATTCATCTAAGGTATACAGGGTTGGCATTATGTAATTATATGTATTCAAGCTACATTTCTCTAGATCGCATGACCAGAACCATATATACCATAGAAAATTATAACTTCCGAAGGGAAAGGCCTAGGAACTTGAAATTTTCTGGGTGGGTTTGGATCGCGAATTTCGCGGGCATGTTCATCAATGAGCATAATTAGACTAGGAGTTCCGTAAATATGGCCGTTCAAAATATTCTGTTCCTGATCATTTCGAAACTTCCGATTTGATTGGAATTAAATTTTGCACCTAGATGTGGAATAATGTATTCAAACTACGTGCGAAATTTTGTCTAGATCGCATCACCAAGACCATAGATACCGTAGAAAATTCTAGCGAATTATCGAAAAAAAATTGGTCATCTAAAGCACAGACAAAGTCTGGAGTATCGTCTAAGTTTGCGAATTTTTTTGACAGCTGTCGAAAATTCCTTCAATTGATTTCTAAAACTGGAAAATGCGAATCTACCTACAAGGTGGATGTAAGAGCGCTCAAAAGCTCCTGACTTCACGGCAGTGCTTCTCGTAATTTTTTTCATTACAATTTTCAATTATAATATGTTATCAAGGAATTTTTCATTCAAAAATCTCGCACGCGATTGTCATATTAGGCGCTGGTCTCCTCGAAACGCATCGGTCGACCGACGACGTGCGGTGACGTCATACGCGGAGACGCCTCCGTCAATCTTCGAATTATATGGAAAATTAAACAAAGTGACTCTTTATTCATCTTTAAAACGTGTAGAAGCGCGCGTGTATTTCAGGGGGACCGTGCGCCCGTTGCCAACGACCGACAGCCTTCCGTATGACGTCACCGCACGTCGTCGGTCGACCGATGCGTGTCGAGGAGACCAGCGCCTTACACCCTTTCGCTAACGGCTCGCTCACACCAAACCCGTCATCGGCCGAACTTTGCTCGGGCGACGACGGCCGAACTCGGACGATCGAATCAAACACTTGTGAGTGAAAGAGAGCGCGCACACCAGCCCGACCGTCATCGTCCGATGACGCCCGACAACGGCCGATTGACTGTCGAATCCGAATTTGTTGGGATTTCTCGCCCGATATCGGCCGACGTCTACAGTGCAAATTGAGTAAATAATTCATATTTTAATTCAATCGTGTTGTTATCTTTTCAAACGAGTATGGATATTGAAAAAATAATTAGTTGTGTTCATAATAGACCAACCCTGTGGGATAAACATTCAAGAAAGTATAATAATCTAGATATTTCGAAACGTTTATGGGCTGAAGTTGCATCCGCAACGCACGACGTTGGCACAAGTACACGGTTGCAGTGTGAGCACATACATATCCGAGTTACTCGTCCGGGCAGCTCTGTCCGCCATCGGCCGACAAAATCGGTTTTGGTATGAGCGAGCCGTAACGCTGCATCGCAGCCACGACCATTCTTCGGTGTCATCCGAACTGAAGGCGATCTATCCCAGCGCCTGCAATTCTATCACTACACGTCAGCCCTGCCGAGTGCCGCGGAATCTACCAATGAATTAGTAAAGGATGGATACACTGGTGTATAGAGTGAAACATACGAAATTAAGGCGAACGGTGGACGCTGAACTAGTCCGCCTTCGGCTTCTTTCGAAAAAGATCGCTGAGCGCAGAGCGATCCCGCAGGCACAAGGTTTCACCGATTCCATTCCTGTTAGAATCATGTGCTTGCGCATTCGCATTTGTTTTTCTTCTTTTATCAACCTCTGAAGATTATCCGAAAGCGGCAGAACCCGATGAGTACCTTTCTAAATCTTTTCAATTGTTTTAGCCTCAAACGTATTAAAACCTATCACCAAAATTCAATGAAAAAAATTACGAAAAGCACTGCCGTGAAGGCAGGAGCTTTTGAGCGCTCGTACATGCACCTTGCAGGTAGATTTGCATTCTCCAGTTTTAGAGACCAATTGGAAAGATTTTGACAGCTGTCAAAGAAAATTTCAAACTAACGCGAAAATCCAGACTTCACACGTCTGTGCTTTGGTGACCATTTTTTTTTTCGATAACCCGCTAGAATTTTCTACGGTATCTATGGTCTTGGTAATGCGATCTGGACAAAATTTCATTTCAATCCAATAAGTATTTTCAAAATTATCAGGAAAAATATAGTTTGAACGGCTATATTTACGGAACCCCTAGTCTAATTTTGCTCATTGATGAAAGTGATCGCGATCCGAATTTATCTTGAAAATTTCAAGTCCCTAGGCCTTTCCGTTCGAAAGTTATGATTTTCTATGGTTTCTATGGTTCTGATCATGCGATCTGGAAGAAATGTAGCTCGAATATATCATTCTTAATTTAAATACAAAATTTCGTCACGATCAAATCCATAGTTTTGAAATTATCAAGAAAACTGAATTTCAAACGGCGATATTTACGAAACCCCTAGTCTAATTTTGCTGATTGATGAACGTGACAGCGACATTCGAGATCCACACCTATCCTGAAAATTTCAAGTCCCTAGGCCTTTCCATTACAAAGTTATAATTTTCTATGGTTTCTATGGTCTTGGTAATGCGAGCTGAACAAAATTTCATTTCAATCCAATAAGTATTTTCAAAATTATCAGGAAAAATATAGTTTGAACGGCTATATTTACGGAACCCCTAGTCTAATTTTGCTCATTGATGAAAGTGATCGCGATCCGAATTTATCTTGAAAATTTCAAGTCCCTAGGCCTTTCCGTTCGAAAGTTATGATTTTCTATGGTTTCTATGGTTCTGATCATGCGATCTGGAAGAAATGTAGCTCGAATATATCATTCTTAATTTAAATACAAAATTTCGTCACGATCAAATCCATAGTTTTGAAATTATCAAGAAAACTGAATTTCAAACGGCGATATTTACGAAACCCCTAGTCTAATTTTGCTGATTGATGAACGTGACAGCGACATTCGAGATCCACACCTATCCTGAAAATTTCAAGTCCCTAGGCCTTTCCATTACAAAGTTATAATTTTCTATGGTTTCTATGGTTCTGGTCATGCGAGCTGAACAAAATTTTGCATGTAGCTTGAACACGTAATTCTCCATTTGAGTGCAAAATTTCACCTCGATCGAATCTGTAGTTTCGAAGCAATCAGAAAAACAAAATTTCGAGCGGCCATATTTACGGAACGCCTGGGCGAATTTTGCTTGATAACGAACTTAACCGCGGCATTCGAGATTCGAACCTACCCTGAAAATTTCAAATCTCTAGGACATTCCGTTCGAGAGTTATCGTGTATACGGCCGGCCGGCCGGCCGGACGGACGGACGGACAGACTCGAATTTTCCGACGGATTCGTCATCTGTGAGTCGAACATAGTCTTTTGAGACCATTTTCGGCTCAAAATTCGAAAAATACAGACATCGTGACGAAATGATATAGCCCTCGTGTAAGTAGTACGAGCGCTCAAAAATGATCGTTTGTCGTCGCTAGCACTATTTCGATAGAAATTGAATTGTTTTGTTCGCTGCAGAAGGCTGATGATTTCATAGAACAAATGATCAATAAGTTCGTTTTATTAATTTAATCCATAATTTATTTATTTATTCATTTATTAACGCCTTTTTTCACAGATAAATTGAGCTCTCGAGAGGCGAAGTTTAGCCAGTAGGCTACTCTTACGGCTCGCTCACACCAAAACCGATTTTGTCGGCCGATGCCGGACAGAACTGCCCGGACGAGTAACTCGGGTATGTATATGATCATACTGCAACCGTGTACTTATGCCGACATCGTGCGTTGCCGATGCAACTTCAGTCGATATCCGTTTCGAAACATCTAGATTATTATAATTTCTTGGATGTTTATCCCACAGAGTAGGTCTATTATGAACACAACTAATTATTTTTTCAATATCCATACTCCTTTAGGAAGATAACAACAGGATTGAATTAAACTATAAATTATTTACTCAATTTGCACTGTAGGCGTCGGCCGATATCGGGCGAGAAATCCCAACAAATTCGGATTCGACAGTCAATCGGCCGTTGTCGGGCGTCATCGGACGATGACGGTCGGCTTGGTTTGCGCGCTCTCTTTCTTTCACAAGTGTTTGATTCGATCGGCCGAGTTCGGCCGTCGTCGCCCGAGCAAAGTTCGGCCGATGACGGGTTTGGTGTGAGCGAGCCGTTACGGCTCGCTCACACCAAAACCGATTTTGTCGGCCGATGGCGGACAGAACTGCCCGGACGAATAACTCGGTAATGTATGTGCTCACACTGAAACCGTGTACTTGTGCCGACATCGTGCGTTGCCGATGCAACTTCAGCCCATAACCGTTTCGAAACATCTAGATTATTATAATTTCTTGGATGTTTATCCCACAGGTTGGTCTATTATGAACACAACTTATTATTTTTTCAATATCCATACTCGTTTAGGAAGATTGAATTAAACTATAAATTATTTACTCAATTTGCACTGTAGACGTCGGCCGATATCGGCGAGAAATCCCAACAAATTCGGATTCGACAGTCAATCGGCCGTTGTCGGGCGTCATCGGACGATGACGGTCGGGTTGGTGTGCTCTCTTTCTTTCACAAGTGTTTGATTCGATCGTCCGAGTTCGGCCGTCGTCGCCCGAGCAAAATTCGGCCGATGACGGGATGACCGATTTTGTCGGCCGATGGCGGACAGAGCTGCCCGGACGAGTAACTCGGATATGTATGTGCTCACACTGCAACCGTGTACTTGTGCCGACATCGTGCGTTGTCGATGCAACTTCAGCCCATAACCGTTTCGAAACATCTAGATTATTTTAATTTCTTGAATGTTTATCTCACAGGGTTGGTCTATTATGAACACAACTGATTATTTTTTCAATATCCATACTCGTTTGAAAAGATAACAACAGGATTAAATTAAAATATGAATTAATTACTCAATTTGCACTGTAGACGTCGGCCGATATCGGGCGAGAAATCCCAACAAATTCGGATTCGACAGTCAATCGGCCGTTGTCGGGCGTCATCGGACGATGACGGTCGGGTTGGTGTGCGCGCTTTCTTTCATCAAAACTTTTCCTGAACTTTGCCGTCCGATGGTGAGGGATGGTCAGCGCATGAGGATTTCTTATGTTCAGACTGTGAACGCTATGTTTAGCCACAAATTTATTTCTAAGATTCTAAGATAATAAAGACTCAAATTTAGTTCTTCATAAAATTTCGTATGGGTCCATTTATAGGAAAGGGGGGGTGAAATAGGATATTTCTGGATCATTTCATGAATACTTAATTGAGAATCTGTTTGTCGCCTAACCGCATCTAAACCTCACGAGCCGCCGCTGGAATTCACATACCTGAATCCAGCCGAAGATGATAACTATCGACGACGCCGGAGGAAAGGTAAAAGTATTATCTGATAGTATTGAACCGATCTGTCGTTTGCGCCCGCCATTTTTATTACCCGTACAGAAACCCATATTATCATGAACTTAGGGAGTCGGAATGCTGAGTCCGCCCGAGAGAACAATAACCACAGAATCCTTTTCTACGAATGGAATGACGACGCTAACCTCAAAATCTAGCGGTCTCTCGGCTTGGGTTTTTTTTTGGCTCGGAACGGTTGTTGATTTTTCCTCGCTGCTCGTTTTTCGTGAAGGTAACACAGGGTGGGATTGTGAGTTAGTTGATCTGAAACCTTCGAGGGTGGAAGAGATACTTTGGGTTTGTCATGTGAGTAACAATATTTTATAATTACAACTTTATCATTCATATACAGGCTTCTCCTAACTTCCTGCACTTGTCTTCAACAGTGTCCATTATTTACCCCATCTGTTTATCTCATATCATTTACCCTCAATTCACAAGAGACAATTTGCTTTTAATCAACGTATTTTACCATGTTGGTTTGCTTCTTGTGCATTGTGTTGTATCCATTTTCATACTTCATTATCAAGTCTATTCCATATTGTTTAATGATTCTAACTGACCATATGTATTAAATTCCTAAGTGCTTCTCACAAGAGTTTGATTGTATGTGTTTGTTTGAATGTTTAAGAATCACTGTGTTTTGCAATATTCTTCAAATGATACTATATGTAATCGTTGTAGTTTTCAGCAAATAGCAAGGATATTCATAAGCACCATTGTCGGCATTATGTTTCATCATCTTATATTGATTGAGCATTTTAAAAAGCTACTCTCCACGCATTATTATCCGTTATGACTTCTCGTTTATATGATTGACTGCTTATATCGTTTATTGTTTATTTCGTTTACCGTCTATAGCATTTACTGGTTATATCGATAACTGCTTATATGGTTTATCTCAGGCATGGGCAACCTACGGCCCGCGGGCCAAATGCGGCCCGCGAATAGAATTCTCTTGGCCCGCCAACGAATTTTTTCACACTCGACGCACCCCCCAAATTTGCTCCATAAAGATACCAGAACAAATAATATTCAAATTTTCATTCGCAACATGCGACCTCTAGCGGCTTCTTCGAACATTTCCGCGTGTATGCGATATCTGACGTTCGACGGAGGGAGCACGGAAGTCTTCTGTGATTCAGGACTATGAGGTGTTTATCACCCGTCTATTAACCTGATCAGTTTGCGGATGCGCAATATATGGTATTGTTATAATATTTGTTGTGTTCTGAAAAGTTTATTACTAGAAATGTCTGGACCTTCCACATCTAAATACAGAAAGATCGATCAAGAACGTCGTACTTTCCAGGAGAAATGGACCCAAGAATATTTCTTTGTTTGTCATAAGGACAAGCCAATTTGTCTTATATGTAATGAGGCCGTAGCAGTTTCGAAAGAATATAATTTGAAGAGACATTATACTACCAAACATTTTCAAAAATACGGAAGTTTGACAGGACAACTTAGAAATGAAAAAATAGGAAAGTTGAAAAAAAATTTGGTTGGACAACAGAATATCTTTGTGAAACGTAGTGAAGAAGCTGAAGATATCGTTCGGGCAAGTTATGTTGTTAGTAAGAAAGTAGCGGAATACTCGAAATCATTTTCAGAAGGTGAATTTGTGTGTGTGAATTTGTGCTTCATGGAACTCGCGGATATTTTATGTCCAGAAAAAAAGAAAAAGCTTGAAGAAGTTAGTCTATCAAGAAGAACAGTCACAAGACGAATTGACGCAATGGCTGAAAATATAAAAGTAGCTCTTGAAAAAGTGGTGGAAGCATCTGTCGCTTTTTCCATAGCATTGGATGAAAGCACTGATATCACTGATACAGCACAGTTGGCAATATTTATTCGTGCAGTCGATAGGCCAATGAAAGACACTACGAGGGGTGAAGATATTTTTGAAGAAATTATTACTGTTTTTGAAGCTTTCAAACTGAACTGGTCAAAGTTGAGTGGTGTCACTACAGATGGAGCTCCTGCGATGATAGGGAAAAGTGTGGGAGTAGTTGCTAAAATAAAATCAGAATTATCACGTAGAAATATTGGCATTGATAACCTGATCACATTCCACTGTATTCTCCATCAAGAAACCCTCTGTGCAAAATCGTTAAAATTCAAGCATGTAATGGAGACAGTTGTTTCGTGCGTGAACAACATCAGTCCCACCTGATATTGATGTTCTCGTGAAAGAATCGCAATCCCAGGTGTCTCATTAGTTGTTGGATTATATCAGTTCAATTTTTTTTTCGTTTATCCTATTGTAAGAAACGTTAGGTTTATTTAATTTTTGTTGAATAAATTTTATTTTATTTTTTTTTTATTTTTTACTGCTAGAAATTTCTATTCGGCCCGTGGTCTACAGAAAATTTTTACTTGGCCCTCGGCAGAAAAAGGTTGCCCATGCCTGGTTTATCTAATACTTGATGGGATTATTGACCAGGGAGACAACTATCGGATGACGCAACCTAAAAATTAATTGAGGCTTTACCCAACGCTTGGAAATATATATAACGAGGATATTTGGTCGCATTCCCCTCTCCTTGCACCGTGGGAGCTCATCAATCGTCAAATGATAGTTTGACCCCTGCGAAGTAGAACTCCCAATTTACCGCCTTCAATCTACTCCATCATTTTTAAACACCATTTGAGAGAATTCTCACCAGTCAACCTGTTTATGAATATTCTTTACTTGTGAGTTAATGGTATATGAACGAGAAGAGGAGGGAGGTTATTTTTCCTTTAAGGTTTTTTTCCTTGTTTTGAGTGCTAAACTATGTGTTTTGAATTTCCTATTTTCACGTCAATCCCTTTTATTGAATCAAGCGTAATTTGGGTTACATACTTACATACACAATGTAGAGTCCTTTAAAACCACTATACGATCACGATCTTGGCCAAAGATTATCTAGATTCTAGAGTAATACTTTCAAGTTAAAAAGAACGCCTGTAAGGTAGAGTTCTAGTTCTGCACGGTTTTCAATAGAAAACTGTAATGTCGGTAAGAGTTTTATCATTTCAAAAGTACTAGTACAGTACAGTATTATGAGTTATTTCCTCTCCTCAACCTCCCCAAAATCTACTTACATTGAATTCCAGGAGAAACGCTTCCCTGATATGCAGATGGAATATCCGATATACCCGATGGCAATACGGAGTATTCGACTGTCAGACAGTGGTGACCAATTCAGTAGACCCGAGAGGGAAATCAGTAAAGTGTTATTAACTTCAACTTAAAGAGAATATAAAATGAAAAATCTTACGGAGGAAGCCTTTTTGAAGAAAATTAGTGCAACAGTACAAACTGTGATGCAACAAATAAATAGTACCAAAATATGAGAATTGGTACAGAAAAAGCCTCAAGGAGTAAAGTGACGAAAATACCCTCACCGGTTTCCATAGAAGACTCACATTCCGATCCGGCAAATTTTATCGGACGTATAGGATGAGGACGAGGTTAAAACAAAGAACAGTTTTAACTCGTTCAACAATGAAGAAGAAGAGGATACCCCACATGACGCCACGGCAGTGAAAATTTCAAAACCAAAAAAAAACCGCCCCCAATAGTTGGGAAAGGTACATTCATAAATCACAAAAAAAATTGTGCATGAAATAAGAGCAATTACAAAGAAACCTTTTCACATCAAATACGGTAGATTTTCATCAAATATATAATGTGAAAGAGTAGAAGACTACAAAAAATCATAAAATATTTCAAGGAGGACGACGAGGAGTTTCACACGAAGGCACTCAATGAGAATAAAGCTGAATACAGACTACTCTGACGTGACGTGTAAACACGTCAGCCCACGTCATAATGCATAGGATATAAAAATGTAATCCATTGGTTTGCGCGCTTACGTTCATATTGGGCTGACGTGACGCATTAATGGGTCAGATGATGCAATCTGACGCAACACGCATTATTACGCGTGGGATGAATATCTGAAGATCTAGATATTCGACTGTAGTGTTAACGCATCAGAAGGGGAAGAAGTACGTCGCGCACAATTTGAACTATTTGAGGTGATTTTTCGGAAATGGAAGGTATGCTGATTGAATACGTACGGTCAAATCCGGTGCTGTACGATTCTACAAACCGGGAATATCGCAACCAGCATTCCAGAAAAGAGGCCGATAATTTTTGATAATTTTTTTTTTTTAGTCAATAAAATTTTCGGAGCCGATGCGATATATTATTTCCCTCTCAGATATACTTTTTTCGAATAATGTGTTTGCACTTACCTCAAGCACACTGCAAGTCGTATCTTAGCCGAAAAGCTTTCTTTGAGTTTAGTTGTGCGTTTCTCTATTTTCGAGCCGACCAAGCTCAGGAGATGGTAGAATTCAATTTTTGTCATTCTGTAATACCACTTAAGTCGCTCTCCATCTTCTATAAGTTGAGGCATTAAATTTTGGAACTCCCCGAATTCGTCTCGCTCCATATTGATATGGTGCACCCATTCTCTCTTCGAGCAAATGGATGCAATACACAGAGCAGCCATTTCTTCTTCTTCCTCTTCCAGCATGTCGAAAACACGGAGTTCATTCATGGTAAAAGGTTCAAAGCAAACTGTCGGAAAATGCGATGCACACGAAGTTGTTGTTTCATGTGCTACACGTCAGGCCAATATGAACACCTCTTCATGTCTGACGTGGTCCCACGGTAACAGACGTGACGTGTTTACACGTCACGTCAGAGTAGTCTGTATTCAGCTTAAGACCCATGGATATGTAGTTCGAGACCTTGGAAACGATACTGATCCTGAAGAAATAATAGAAGAATTGAAATTCGAAAACATTCCAGTTCAAACTGTATACAAAATGAAGAGAATGCGCTCGCCAACTTTCTTAGTCATAACTGACACTATTGTAACGAACTTATGCCGGACCTGTCGCGTCTAGATGTTTCCACGCCATTCTCGACTCCAGAGTATTCCAGACCCTTCGAGATTCTCATGAAGCGGGGATATAAAGCGACGTCGGCCCGAGCGAGAGTTAGTTGATACAGAATAGGACTGGAGCGTGTAAATAAATCGAGTGGTATAAATAAATTAGTATAAGTGACCTGTAAATGAATTATTTAAGAAGAACTTGGACAATATTCATTACACTATCAATGATTGAAAAAGTGCGGGTTATAAATTACACCCTCATTAAATAAGATAGATACACCCCCAATAAACAAGTAACTCAATGTCACCGTTGTCAAATGTGGAGCCACGCGACATCAAACACATATATCGACGGTTGATGGTGCATGCATATCTCTCGGTTGTCGGATTAAATTCAAGTTTATTCAGGTGAATGTTCGGAAGGTTCTGTGAAAACTGTGACTTGGGCCTTTCAAATTCTGGTTTGTGTTCGACACGTAAGAAAATCTTAATTTTTAAAAGTTTTTCTCCGATCTCAGGCAATACTGTTTTTCATCTCCTGTCCCATTGTTTATTTTCTTAGAGGTGAAAATCGCATATTTCTTCGTGACAAACCTCTGATTGCGCCGACGATCTGAGTTGAAAATCGGTGCGCAATCCTTCCCCACCTCTTTGGAGCGCAAGTTGTTTGCTGGCTTGTTGTTGTTGGTCCGCTGCATATGCTGGGATGGCACACTGCTTATTTAACACTTTAACGGATAAACGTCGAGTTACATATTACTGGTACAATCCTTCTTTGTTTTTCCCTCCGTCCCCGTTTTCTTGTTTTCCGTGGCCCTCCCCTTCTGTTGGAGTCTCTCGTAAAGGCCCACGAGAGTGAAGAGTTTACCTTACTTCCTTTCCCACAAATAAGTCTTTGAAATTTATTGTTCGTACACCTGCAGTAGCAGCTCAAGATACACCTTACCAATAATGTCTGAAAACACCTCATGCGCGAACTGCACGAAGCCGGTGCTACCTTCGGATAGCATGAAACTTCAGTGCGACGGCTGCAAGAGACTGATCCACGTCACTTGTACAGACCTACCGCAGGACGATCGCGTTACTCGTCGTCGAGTTAAATGTTTGAAGGTTCTATGTAACTCTTGCGGTGCAAATCTTGAGGCCTCTCTTGATATCAAAGGTCTGATAGAGTCCTTCAAAAACGATATACGTAGAGAACTTGAGGATGTTAAATTAAAAATTGAGACATTAAATGGGAAGCTCACTGCTGTCGAAAGCTCAGCTATCGAAAATTCTAAGTCTGTGCAGTCCTCTGATGTTGTTATTCAGGAGGTACTGGACATATTGAATCGGGCCAAAAATGTTTTTATCAGGGGGGTCCCTGAACTGACGGGAGACATGAATGCTGGGAGGGAGCATGACGGATCGGTGGTGACGGAGGTGCTCAATACTGTAAACTGTCCAGCTAAGCCTATCACCATTTTTCGAGTGGGCAAGCCCAATGTTGCAAGCGAGTATCCCCGTATGATAAAGTTGGAAATGCCAAGTGAGCGCGATGCTCGAACCATTTTAAGGAATAAGAAAAATTTAATTGGGAAAAGTTCTACTTCGAAGTTATCCATCATAAGTGACCAAACTCCCTCTCAAGTCCAGCTACTGAAGAGACTACGCGGGGAACTTGATGCGAGGAAGGCAAACGGAGAGCCTAACCTTACCATAAAATATATACATGGTGTGCCCAAGGTAATCTCAACCAACTTTTGTACACAAGATAGCCTCTAACGGAGGCCAACAGTTGCCATATCTAAGCTGGAAATTCTTTTACTCTAATTTACACTCGTTATTTGCTAAATTCAATGAACTCATATGTAACATAGTTGATCTCAAACCTAACATAATATTTCTTACTGAAACATGGCTTAAATTGACTGATCCGGATTCACTAGTTAGCATCGCAGGTTACAGCGTTTACAGAGCGGACAGATTGAATCGTGTCGGTGATGGAGTGTGCATATACTTGTGCGATGAGATCGTGGCCAACTTTGAGGTTCAGCAGCACATTGCCGTGGTACAGGGTGTGGAGGCCTTGCATCTCAGCCTCACCAAGGAAACCATAAATATAAACTTAGTATGTGTCTACAGACCTCCTAATGTATCCCCCGAAGCCAATGCTCAGTTGATCGATTACCTGAGCCAACTGTCGACACTTGACAATCTCATCATTGCTGGTAACTTTAACTACCCCAATATCGCTTGGCCCATTACTAACATACCTGATACGAATAGTGCCATGAGTAATTTCATGCATTTTGTGGCCGATTCAAACCTCTTTCAACTTATCAACGAACCAACTAGATTCCGAAACAACAGCGAACCATCTGTTCTCGACCTCATTTTTACCAACGATGAAAACATTATCACAGATCATGAAATACTGCCGCCTGTTGGAATATCGGACCATGTTGTGATCTACGCAACTATTCAGCTCAATTGTTTCATTCCAAACAAGTGCGAAAGCGAAGTTTTCAAAATAGTCGACTTTGATCGGTTATCTGGGGAACTTTCCACCATAGATTGGATAGCCCTCTTAAATGCATGTGACGACGTTGACGTCCTCTGGGACAGATTTTACTCGACCGTAACTGCATCTATTGACAAGAACTCCCGCAGCAAATTGTGCCGAAAAAACCCTCTTAAACCATGGATAAATACCGAAATAATGTCACTCATACATCATAAAAAAAGGCTTTGGAAGAGATACAGAAGATCAAGAGCCCCAGAGGATTATCAAGCTCATCGAAATTTCTCTAAACATCTGGTATCAGCACTAAAGTCCTCACGTCGTGAGTTTGAGGAATCTATCGCAAACTCTGAAAACAGTAAAAAACTATACAAGTTCATACGATCCAACCTGAATACCAAAGTAAGCATTCCGCTCCTGCGAAAACCTGACGGTTCCCTGTGCTCTACAGACACTGAGTAAGCTGAAGTTTTGGCTGACTCTTTCACAAGCTCCTTTACAGTTGAGCCTCCAGATGGTCAACTGCCGCGGATTAGGGCAGAACGACTGCGTGATAGTTTGAGCCATGTAACGTTCACTTCGGGAAAGATTAAAAATCATTTGTCGAATATTAAATCAAACTCATCTCCTGGTTTGGATGGAATGAGCTCTTTTTTTCTCAACAAATTTTCCGAAGTTCTCTGCTCTCCATTGTCAACAATCATGTCTGTCTCTTTCGCAAAATCGCAAATCCCACGGGCCTGGAAGAGGGCCTCTGTCACTGCTGTTTTCAAAAAAGGTGATAAACTCAATCCAATCAACTACAGGCCCAATAGTCTTCTTTCCGTGCCTTCCAAAGTAATGGAATCAATAATTGTGGAAGATATGTCAAAATTTCTAACAAAACACGCAATCATTCCGTCGGAGCAACATGGTTTCGTCAAAGGTAAGTCCACCACCAGCAATCTTCTACAGTGCCTGAACGATTGGACGATTGCTTACAATAAAAAGATACCGACAGACATCGTTTATCTTGACTTTGCCAAGGCCTTCGAGAGGGTCCCAGTGCGGAGGCTAATGCACAAACTCGACACATTCGGTATCCGGGGCCAACTAAGCCTATGGATTCAAGATTACTTGACGGACAGGACTTTCACTGTCAAGGTGGGTCATTCTTTTTCTTCGGACAGACAAGTCACAAGTGGGGTTCCCCAGGGGTCTGTTCTTGGCCCACTCCTCTTCGTTGTTTATGCAAGTGATCTTGCGCTTCATATAAAGTCCCGCAAGTCGTTTTATGCCGATGATACTAAACTGTATGGAAATGCCATAGCCGAGCATCAATTCCTTCAAGAAGACCTAGACTCGATTAGTCAGTGGTGTGAGGAATGGCTGATACCTCTTAACGTCGACAAATGCGTTGTACTTCACCAGGGAAAGAACAATCCACTCCGCACGTACACAATAAACGGTCAACCGTTACGCATAGTGTCCTCACATGTGGACTTGGGAGTGACTATTAACGCTGACCTAACTTGGTCCGAACACATAATATCCACATGCAAGCGCGCCAATACGCTGATCTACCTCATCCGCAAAACGTTCTCTCATTTATCATATTCAAGTTCGATAAAACTATACAAAACCTACGTTCGTCCAATCATGGAGTATGCAGGTTCAGTGTGGTGTCCGGTCTTGGTGCGCGACAGGAACTTGTTGGAAAGTGTTCAGCGTCGAGCCACGCGTATGACTTGTGCTGAAGTGCGGCCAACCTATCCCGAAAGACTGAGGATGGCACAACTGATAGCTTTTGATCAACGTAGACTCCGTGAGGACCTTATCATATCTTTCCGTATAGCCAAGTACAATTATGCTAATCTTAGGGAACTTCTCATCTTCAACAATGATCCGCGGTTGAGAGGTCACACTTTCAAATTGAAAAAGGAGAAGTTTGCCACAAGACAGAGACAATATTTTTTGTTCAACCGTATATTCGAGACATGGAATGGCTTACCTGGTGATGTAGTGAATTCTGACTCAGTGAATAGTTTTAAAAACAAAATAGACAGTTGCTTGTTTGGTTGATTTGTTTCTGTGCATATATTAATTGTTTTTTTTTTCTCTGCATGCACTCAGTCGGCTTATTGATTTCTTTAGTTTTTAGGCTTATATAGGACTTAGTCCTCAGCCTTCATTTATATGTAATAATAATAATAATAATAATAATAAAACTATAAAGTGCGCCACACACGCTGAAACATGCTGCGATGCCATGCATCGACTCCAGGATTCATGAAACTTGCATCAGTTGCAGAAGCGCCCACTCAAATCGAAACCTGTTGCGATGCCTGAATCGACTCGATGTTCATAAAACACAAGAACAGTGGGGTGAAGTTATTCTTACAACTAGGGTGTTATTATGAATAAAATGAGCTGATTTTTGCCAACCCTAGTTTTATTAGCAGTAGTTGGGACACTCTTAATATTAGCTAAAATGAGAAGGAAATGAAAGAAAATGGTTCAAAAGATGGTTCGTCGAAAGGAAACGTCATTCAAATGCATAATCGAAAGAGCTAAAAGTACCCGAGCTAGCGGACCATATGAACTACCTCCGTATGAACGTAAAATGTTTCGAATATATATATTACAAAATTTGCCTTTCGTCTTCGCATCTGCGTCGATACTCTGTACACGCTGAAACTTGCATCAGCATCACCGATTCGCCGTCGCGGCTCGCCGACCAGAATGGGATTCCCGACTCTACATCGCTGCAAGCCGCAACTGATACCAAATATCGGCGATGGTGATGCAAGTTTCAGCGTGTATAGAATTGGTTCGATGCGAAGACGAAAGATGAATTAAGTGTTATAACATTTTGGAATCCTTATTGAAGCGCCAACTTTTACAGTCACTCGCCAAACAGATGATGTGAATTTTTTTGTGAACTCGTTCTATTTACACGAGGGCTATACCATTTCGTCAGTATTTTTCGAATTTTGAGCCTAAAATGGTCTCAATCAACAAGGTTCGACTCGCTGATGACGAATCCGGCGAGAAATCTTGAACGCCGCGTTTGGGTTCGTTATTGGCCAAAATTCAACTAGGGGTTCCGTGAATATGGCCGTTCGAAATTTTGTTCTTCAGTTAATTCAAAATTACAGATTCGATCGAGGTGAAATTCATTCAGATGGAGAATGATGTGTTCAAGCTACATGCAAAATTTCGTCTAGATCGCAGGACCAGAACCATAGAAACCAAAGAAAATTATAAGTTTCGAACGGAAAGGCCTAGAGACTTGAAATTTTCAGGCTAGGTTTAGATCTTTAATGTTGCGGTCACATTCATCAATGAGTAAAATTAGACAAGGGGTTTCGTGAATATGACCGTTCAAAATATTCTTGTCCTGATAATTTCGAAACTACTGATTGGATTGAAATAAAATTTTGTACATAGATGAAGAATAATGTATTAAAACTACGTGCGAAATTTTGTCCAGACCGCATCACCAAGACCATAGATAGCGTAGAAGATTCTACCGAATTATCGAAAAAAAAAATTCGAATTCAAGAATGAAAATTGAAAAATTTTACTAGATAAACTAATAAGCAAGCCAACAAAACAATTTATGTATCCCAGATATCAACGAAATCCATCATTTGCAGTAGAAGACCGGTTTTGATCCATATCAGATCTCATCAGTACGATTAGCAATATGATAAATTCGATGTGAGAAACAGAAGACCTTAAAACATAACGCAACGTGGTACTGAGAAAATTTCCCAAATCACGCCACCTGTCCGTTCCGATAGCAACTGTCTCAAATATCTGTAGACCATAAACTGCTTCATCGGCTCTCCAAAAAAGAAATACACATGTTTGACGGAAACATTACAAGCATAAATAGTTAATAGTTAGGAAGGGGGTTACGTTCCACTGCGACCTCAAGGTCTATTGTGCCCCCCATCAGAGCCGTATCCGCAACTGCGCTACCTACAGCTCGCCCTCCAGCTCCAGAGCTCCAATGAACACCAGTATCTGAGAGGGCTTCAAGGAGGTTAGATCCTCATTCCTCCTGTAATTCTCTTGTCCAAGACATTCTTTGCGCTGGTTTGCAATGGCTAGGCATTCTTTAACCAGGTGAACAGGAGTCTCCTCCTCTTCACCACGGAATCTACACTCGTCTGTTTCTGTTAAGCTCATTCTCATCATATGCTTCCTAAGGCGACAATGTCCTGTGAGGAAGCCAGTGAGTAGGCGTAACTTGTTCTTACTGAGTTCCAAATACTTTTTGGATTTTGAACTTTCAAAGTTCCGAATGAACCTTTTAAAATGGTCCATTCCTGGAAGGTTCCTTAAGAGTGCTTCTCTTTCGGTCTCTTCCTTCTCCAGAAACTCTTTTTTATAGGTGCGTTTACCTATGCCACAGAAGGGTTCTGGGCCAGTAAGTGGCGTTTGTTCTCCCTTTCTGGCAAGTGTATTGGCCTCTTCGTTTCCTTTGATTCCTGAGTGACAAGGAACCCAGACTAAAGAGATCTTATTTTTCTTGCCTACTACATTAAGTTTCCTCCGGCACTCCATTATCAGATTTGAGTCGATGATATAGGAGTTCAGTGCTTTGATAGCAGCTTGACTATCCGAGTGGATCACAATTTCACACCCTTGATAGTTTCTTTCCAGGTTTATATCTATGCATCTTTCGATTGCAAGTATTTCTGCCTGAAAGGCACTCGAGTAGGAGCCTAACGATAGTGTACACTTGGTTCTTGCCCCGTATACTCCAGCGCCGGCCCCCATCGTGGTTTTAGAACCATCTGTATACCATTTAATGGTATTCACTTTGAAGTTTTGGGTAGTGTATTCCTTTTACCATTCTTCCTTTCTACATAGCATAGTTGAAGTTCTTCTCAATGCTTACTTTTTTAATCATAACATCACTAGGCAGGTTCGCTGATGAACAAGAATGCTCGATCGCTTAATGTAAACGGCACTAGAGCGCATGATCAGTTCCTTATAGCGTTCTTTCGTGTTCAGACGCGCTCGCTTCCCGGAGCGGTCTCTTCAAAGCGTTCTAGTGTTCTAGCTCTTAGTTCTCGTTTTTGCTCGCAGATATTTTGGTGTAAACGCTGAAAACGAGCTTTCGTTCACACTAAAAGATCAACAAAGGATGTTCTTGTCCTAGCTCTTTGTTCGTTTGGTTTAAACCCACTTTTAGCCTCATCCGAAGAACAACGACGACATGTTCAACAAGTCATTAGAAACAATAGGAAATATACCGGCCACCGATCTCGATGGGACATAAGAAGAAACGGACGACCTCATCAAAAATGAAATAAAATAAATTATTGCTCAACTCAAAAATAGAAAAGCCCCCGGAATCGACGGAATCCAAAATCGGACTCTCAAGAATATACCAGACGAAGCACAAGAAGAAATTGCAGAAATAGCCAGGGCTATTCTACGAACAGGATACTACCCTAACAAATGGAAGTTATCGGACACAATCTTGATATGGAAAAAAGGAAAAAGGGCAAAAACGAACCAACTAACTACAGACCAATAAGCTTACTTCCGGCACTGAGCAAAGTGATAGAGAAGCTGGAATACAGAAGACCAGCAGAATTCGTGAATGTCAAGAAGATAATTCCTGATCACCAGTTTGTTTTCCGGACTGAACATTCGATGGAACACCAACTCATCAGAATAACAGAAGACATAAAAGAAAAATTAAATCTATCTACAGATACCGGAGCTGTTTTCCTGGATATTTGATAAAATGTGGCACCAAGGTCTGATATACAAGATGAAGATGTGGAAGTTTCCAGCCAAACTGACGCGATTGATACAATCATATCTGAACAAAAGAAAATTCAAAGTTAACATATATGGTACGAGGTCTACAACCAGAAAAATTGAAGCCGGCGTACCGCAGGGATCGATCCTAGGACCGTTGTTGTTCAACATATAATTACATAATGCCAACCCTGTATATTGCAGATGAACTCCTTATCTATTCCTATTCGAATGTTCATATTACTTTGTTAAATTTTGATTACGCATCAATTGGAACACGCCACGTGTGTGGGTGTATATTTGACCCATTGTTCGATATGGTTTGTTGTATTTCATTCGAAATAAGACAATGTTATAAATACCTTTGAAGACGAATTCATCGTCAATAATTAAGTGCATTTCTTACTAGCTAATTGTTAGAATAGGTTGGATAATCTTCCGTTGTAAATAAACACTTTTTTTAAAAGTTGGCTTTCGCTCTCAAAAACGTATTTGGCGACGAGGATGGGATTGTGCCGGTTTTCGTGAAGAAAAGTGTGTCGAAACTTCGTGCGTGAAAACGTAGTATTCTCCCGCAAAGAACTTTCAAAACTTTCAGTTTCAACTGTTAAGGTGCCAAATCCAGCAACAACGAAGAGAAAAGCCGTTGGGCCATGACTGTATGGGTAGCGCCTGCAACGACTCCGAAGAAACAACGTGGTGAGAATCCTATCTAGAAACACTTTTTTATTCCCAGTCACTGACCTGGTTACAAAGTCATCAATCTTTTCCCACGGTTTTGAGCGTAAAACTTGTATGAGTTTTTTCTAGGTTTCTTATAAAAAACCGATTACCGAGTTTTTCCTAGGTTTCTTAATACAAAAAACCGATTACCAGAGTTTTTCCTAGGTTTCTTATAAAATAAAAAACCGAATACAATTATTATTACACTCAAAAATAAAAAAATAATAATAATAATAATAATTTTTCAAGATTACTTCCGTAAAGCATTTTAAAGGCCGGAAGAATACGAATAAAATGGCAGTCGCACCAGAACACAAATATGTTTGATAGATAAAAACTAATTGATTTATTTTCAAAGTCAATAGTACCGTTTGATGGTAATTCCGCGAATCTCGCACGATCACTGCGAAAGATTCTATAATAGGTTCAGATCTGCCGACGCATTAATCAATGAAGCGATAATAGATATAATAAAATGTAAATTGGTAGGAAATGCCAGTGAAATTGTAAGTTCGAATGAAAGAATTACAGATAACTGGAATAACTTGAAAGAAGTTTTGAAATTAAGATTTGAGGAAAAAATTAGCCTCGCAGTTTTATTTTGGGATCTCCAAAATGCCCAAAGAATTCGTAACGAAAACGATTTAGAATTCTAGAAAGAATAGTTGATTTAAAAAACAAATATAATTCGCAAGTCGAATTATCGAATTTACCGATTCTTGAAAAGGGTCAAAAAAAAAATATTGCGTCACGAGTAGCAACTAGAGTTCTGCTCTATAATATTAACCCCGAATTAAGAACAGCCCTTAGAGGTCATGGAATTATGAATTATGACGATATTGTAAACTTTATTCGTCAAGATTATTACTTTTACCAACAACCCTATATGCATTAAAAAAGTCAGAATAATCAGAGGAATCTTCCTCAGCAAAATCAAAGGAATGTCCCTCAAAATAATAAAAATAATTTTCCAAATAATAATCGAGAAAACTTCCCAATTAATAATTATAGAAGTTTTACTAATGATAATAAACAAAATTTTCCCCAATCTAGTCAAAATAATGAAAGAAACTTTTACCCAAATAATTCCCAACCGAGATTCCCATCTCAACCGATCAATTCCCAACAAAGACAAGTAAAAACTTATTTCCCGACAAATCGTCAAGGCTTCGGTAATAATGAACGAAAAAATGAAAATGTTTTCAAACCTCATCCAAATCAAAGGATACAATCTCCCCCTGAAAAAATGGCGATTCAGACAAGAAACTATCCCCAGAAGAGATCTAATAATTCTACCCAATATCAACAAAGTCCCTAGAGACAATATTTCAATAATCAACCCAATCCTAATATAATGATTGAAGAATTAACTAATATAGCATCTACTTCGAGAAATAGTAATTTTAAAAAATTACGAAAAGCACTGCCGTGAAGGCAGGAGCTTTTGAGCGCTCGTACATGCACCTTGTAGGTAGATTCGCATTTTCCAGTTTTAGAAATCAATTGAAGGAATTTTCGACAGCTGTCAAAAAATTCTGAAACTTTGGCGAAACTCCAGACTTCATGTCAGTGCTTTAGCTGATCAATTTTGTTTCGATAATTCGCTAGAATTTTCTACGGTATCTATGGTCTTGGTGATGCGATCTGGACAAAATTTCGCACGTATGTAGTTTGAATACATACATTATTTCTCAGCTAGGTGCAAAATTTCATTCCAATCAAATCGGTAGTTTCGAAATTATCAGGAACAGAATATTTTGAACGGCCATATTTACGGAACCCCTAGTCTAATTTTGCTCATTGATGAACGTGACCGTGAAATTCGCGATCCAAACCCACCCTGAAAATTTCAAAACTCTAGGCCTTTCCGTTCAAAAATTACAATTTTCTATGGTTTCTATGGTTCTGGTGATGCGATCTGGACAAAATATTGCTTTAATATAACATTCTCGATTAAAATATGAAATTTTATCTCGATCGAATCCGTAGTTCCGAAATTATCTTGGAATCAAAATTTCAAACGACCGAATTTACGGAACCCCTAGTATAATTCTGCTCATTGATAAACGTGAACGCGACATTTCAGATCCACACCTATCCTGAAAATTTCAAGTCACTAGGCCTTTCCGTTCGAAAGTTATGATTTTCTATGGTTCTGGTCATGTGATCTGGAGAAGTGTAGCTTGAATATATCATTCTTCATTAGTATACAAAATTTCGTCACGATCGAATCTGTAGTTTTGAAATGATCAAGAAAACCAAATTTTAAACGACCATATTTACGGAACCCCTGGTATAATTTTGCTCATAGATAAAAGTAATCACGACAATCGAGATCCACACCTATCCTGCAAATTTCAAGTCCCTAGGCGTTTCCGTTCAAAAGTTACAAATTTCTATGGTTTCTATGGTTCTGGTCATGCGATCTGGACAAAAATTCCACATGTAGCTCCACCTCATTCTCCATTTGAGTGCAAAGTTTCAGCTTGATCGAATCTGTCGTTTCAAAGTAATCAGGAGAACAAAATTTTGAACGGCCATATTTACGGAACCCCTGGTGGAATTCTGCCCATTAACGAACTCAACCGAGGCATTTGGGATCTGAACCTACACTGAAAATTTCAAGTCTCTAAGTAGATCCGTTCGAGAGTTATCGTGCTTATGGACGGCCGGACGGACAGACTCAAATTTTCCGACGGATTCGTCATCAATGAGTTGAACTCTATCGTTTGAGACCATTTTCGGCTCAAAATTCGAGAAATACAGACATCGTGACGAAATGATATAGCCCTCGTGTAAGTTGTACGAGCGCTCAAAAACGTGATTTCAACGAACGTTCATATCCAGAACGTAATTATTCCAGTAAATACTTAAATGAAAATTTTCGAGATCGTGCCATGAACTACTCATTGACTTAAATAATACGTTAGATAATACAAACCAACTCCCCTATATCGAATTCCAAAATCCCAAATGTAAACTTTTAATTGATAGTGGATGTTCTGTTTGTCTTATTGATCCAAAATTCGCGTATAACAATTTTCCTAAAAATATTTTTAATGAATCTACGACATTAACAGCATGTTTCAAAAAACAAACTGCTAATGAAAAAGTTTTAATACCTTTATTCCCTGAATTTCAAATAGATGATTTCCATCCTTTTGTCGTATACAAGTTCCATAAGAATTATGATGGTCTTATAGGAGCAGATTTTTTGAATAAATATGGACTTAATTTAGATTCTAAAAATCAATTGTTAACTAACGAATATTCTCAAATCCTCTTTTATTATCAACAAGTATGCGAGAAACCCCAAAATATCCCAATTGATCTTAGTCATTCAGAACCAGAAATTGGTACCCAATTAATGAAAATCCTTCAAACTAATGAAGATGTTTTACAATTACCGTGTCAAGCCCTTAATTTTTCAAGTAAAATAAAACATAAAATTCGAACAAGTGACGAAGTTCCTGTTTATTGTAAAATTTATAAATACTCTGAAGTTCATAGAGAAGAAGTTCAGACTCAAATTAAAGACATGTAAGACAAAAAAATTATCTGACCGAGTATATCTCCATGGTCATTTCCAGTCGTAATTGTTCCTAAAAATGAGGATTTATCCGGAAAAAAGAAATGGCGTATAGCGATTGATTATCGTAAATTAAATGATAAAACTATTGATGATAGGTATCCACTTCCTCACATCGAAAGTATCCTAGATAAATTAGGAAATAAAAATATTTTACTACCCTTGACTTAGCATCCGGATTTCCTCAAATCGAATTAGATGAAGAATCAATTGAAATGACAGCTTTTACAGTAGAAAATGGTCATTATGAATTTTTGAGAAAGCCATTTGGACTTAAAAATGCTCCGGCAAGTTTCCAAAGATCAATGAATAATGTTTTGAAAGACCATATAGGAAAAAACTGATACGTTTACATGGATGATATAGTTGTATTTTCCGATACGATCAAACAACACTTAGCAGATATCCATAATTTTCTAGAAGCATTTATAATTTGAAAATTCAATTAGATAAATGTCACTTTTTCAAAACTGAAATTGAATTCTTAGGACATATTATCACCCCTGAAGGAATCAAAGCGAATCCGAACAAATCCAGAGCAGTCAGCAAATTTCCAATTCCTAAAACTCCCAAAGAAATAAAATCATTTCTTGGACTCGTAGGATATTATAAAAAATATATCCCTAATTTCGCAAAGATAACGAAACCCTTAACTTCATGTTTAAAGAAAGATTCCAAAATTAATATTGATGATCAGAAATATATCGAAGCGTTCGAAATATTCAAAAGAAATTTATTGAACCATCCTGTATTGAGATACCCCGATTTCGATAAGCCATTCGTTCTTACAACTGATGCGTCAGGTTTCGCAATAGGCTCTGTTTTATCTCAAGGTGAAGTTCCGAACGACCTTCCTATAGCATTTGCGAGTAGAACCCTTAACCCAGCTGAGACTCGTTATTCAACAATAGAGAAGGAGTTACTTGCTGTGGTCTGGACGTGCAAAAATTTCCGCCACTATCTCTATGGAAAGAGATTAACTATTTTTACGGATCACAAAATCTTAATATGGTTATTTTCATTAAAAGAACCGAATTCTTGCCTTATGCGCTGGCGGATAAAATTAGAAGAATTTGATTATGAAATACGTTATACAAAAATTACGAAAAGCACTGCCGTGAAGTCAGGAGCTTTTGAGCGCTCGTACATTCACCTTGTTTTTTTTTGCATTTTCCAGTTTTAGAAATCAATTGAAGGAATTTTCGACAGCTGTCAAAAAAATTCTCAAACTCAGACGAAACTCCTGTCTGTGCTTCAGCTGACCAATTTTTCGATAATTCGCTAGAATTTTTTATGGTATCTATGGTCTTGTTGATGCGATCTGGACAAAAGTTCGCACGTAGTTTGAATACACTATTCCCCATCTAGGTGCAACATTTCCATCCAATCAAATCGGAAGTTTCGAAATGATCAGGAACAGAATATTTTGAACGGAGATATTTACGGAACCCCTAGTCTTATTTTGCTCTTTGATGAACGTGACCGTGAAATTCGCGATCCAAACCCACCCATTTCAAAACTCTAGGCCTTTCCGTTCAAAAATTACAATTTTCTATGGTTTCTATGGTTCTGGTCATGCGATCTGGACAAAATATTGCTTTAATATATCATTCTCGTTCAAAATACAAAATTTTATCTCGATCGAATCCGTAGTTTCGAAATTATCGAGAAAACAAAATTTCAAACGACCGTATTTACGGAACCCCTGATATAATTCTGCTCATTGATGAACGTGAACGCCACATTTCAGATCCACACCTATCCTGAAAATTTCAAGTCCCTAGGCCTTTCCGTTCGAAAGTTATGATTTTCTATGGTTTCTATGGTTCTGGTCATGCGATCTATAGAAATGTAGCTTGAATATATCATTCTCCATTATTATACAAAATTTCGTCACGATCGGATCTGTAGTTTGGACATTATCAAGAAAACTAAATTTTAAAAGACCATATTTACGGAACCCCTAGTATAATTTTGCTCATAGATGAAAGTGATCACGACAATCGAGATCCACACCTATCCTGAAAATTTCAAGTCCCTAGGCGTTTCCGTTCAAAAGTTACAATTTTCTATGGTTTCTATGGTTCTGGTGATGCGAGCTGAACAAAATTTTGCATGTAGCTTGAACACCTCATTTTTCATTAGAGTACAAAATTTCACCTCGATCGAATCTGTAGTTTCAAAGTAATCAGGAAAACAAAATTTCGAGCGGCCATATTTACGGAACCCCTCGGCGAATTTTGCCCAATAACGAACTCAACCGCGGCATTCGAGATTTGAACCTACCCTGAAAATTTCAAGTTTCTAGGACATTCCGTTCTAGAGTTATCGTGTATACGAACGGCCAGACGGACAGACTCGAATTTTTCGACGGATTCGTCATCAGTGAGTCGAACATAGTCGTTTAAGACCATTTTCGGCTCTAAATTAGAAATATACAGATATCGTGACGAAATGATATAGCCCTCGTGTAAGTAGTACGAGCGCTCAAAAAGGTTCGACAAATAATTCTCATGCTCTCAGTCGAATTCTTATAGAGTCCGACAAACCGGAATATGATACCGTTTTCCAATCAATATTATATCTTAAAGAATTGTGTCAATACAATGATGATAAGTACTTGGCTATACCAAGAATTGCATGCGGTCAATTAGATCAATTAGACTGGCCGATTATTTAAAGTATGATAAAGTACATTTTTGCGGAATCTAATATAAAGATAATTATATCGGATCGGAATATCGGAAGGAATATGAGAAATGCTTATGAATTAAAAAATGATCGAATGTTAAAAATGAATAAATTCGATACGAACAGGATCGATAATGATCCAATGTTGAAAATAAATAAATTCGCAATGACGAATATGATCGATAATGATCGAATGTAAAAAATAAATGAATTCGTAAATACGAATAGAATCGAGAATGATTCAATGGCGACAAATGCCTTTGCCAGTAATGCCACAGATGCAAATTATTACGAAAATACGGAAATGAATAGAATCGAAAATGATTCAAATATAAAGAATCATAAAAGTATTGAAATACATAGAATCGAAAAAGATTCATCGTTTATTAAAAATCGAATAAATAAAGAAAAATATGAAGCATGTTTGAAATGGTTAAATTCAAATAATGAAACGGAAATAAATTTTAATGACACAGAATGTTTCACTGTCCAGCGTAATATTGAGCTACGTATTGGATGCGCGAGGCTGCCTCGCGAGGTACGCCTCGCAAAGTCGATACCTGCCTCGCGCTCGATGTTGCCTCACCCTGAGGCTGCCTCACCTTGAGCCAACGAATGTCGGTTTCTGGTCGAGATCAAAGGCGTCTCGCGATCAATTACTCGCTGTATTTGGACCAGTATACATCGTTTTCTCCCTCGCTCGAGGCGAATCGAAAAATTAACCCCGGGAGCTATCAAAATGGACAATGATAAGTGTTTGTTATTGATTGATTTATACAAAGAACATCCTTTGTTTTGGGATCCAAAGAATAAAAAGTAAATTTTTGATGGTATCCTCAACTGCTTCAAATGTCATATCTTGCATTAGCCTATTCATACACTGAAGTCGATTTTTGAATAGCTCTTTCATCCACCAACGCGGCTTCCTATTTCGTTTCGTCCTATCTACCAAAATTCGATGAATTACAATAAAAGAAAATGCAGCGACATCTGTATGCGAAAACTTCGGTGCCATAATGATCGCCTCGCAATGACTGATGGCTCGCTCTGCCTCGTGTGCTTGCCTCATCCGTCCAAAATTACCCATCGAGGCCGCCTCGCGAGGCATGCCTCGTGACGATGCCTCGCGCAGTCGATACGTAGCTTTAAGAATCCTATAATAAAAATTCCATATACGAAGAAAAAGTTAAAGTCATCATCTTCGAAAGAAATTTCCAAAATTATCCCTTATTATGAAGTACGGAAAAAAGGCATAAATATTTAATTATGTTATAGATTCAAAAATGAATCCTTATATCAGGTGCATACATAATTTCCATTTAGATATGTGATATCAGTTTCACGAAATATAATTTCGAATTTTATCCAAAGAATTCCATATAAACTATAAAACCTTAAAATATTATTTGAGAAAAATCTCATTTTCATTTGCTTGTTAGTAACAGAAAACATTAGAAGGATTGAAGTATTCTCCTTCACACATTCTTCGAACAACGGTGTTTGAAACCCTTGTTTCATATTATTGATAATCATCATTATCTTTAGAAAAATTATAGTATTTTCTTTGAGACATGTTTTGAACAATCATACTTCATACACTATATTCCATATTCGGGGAATTTAAAATCCCCTGATATAAATATAAAAATAAATATTTGAATTTAAAAATGGAGTTGTCTAAGACTTCCGTAAAACAAATATTTCCAGTATTGATAACCCCCTGATCAAACTGATACGAGATAAACTCGATTGATTACGAGAGAATTAAATTAGTTCAAAATGAAAATATTATTGGCTGAACAAGATGTTCCAAGTTTTGTAATATTCATATTTCAAGAATTGAAAAGCCCACTGATTATAATGTCACTAGAGCCGGCCCTGCTCAATATTAAAATAATCGCGTTAGGAAAGCCTACGTCTCAAATAACAATCTTCAATGGAAAGTAATGTATTCGACACACATATTACTCTTCAAATTGAAATTCATTATAATTACGAATTATAATCCCAACTCGAATGCATTAGTAGAAAGAAGGCTAGGATGAGCCGATAAAATAAAACTCTTCAATAGAAAGAGCTTCAATTTAAAAATTTCCAAGTCCCAAGTAGACTTGAAGGGATAAAGAACCCTTAAAACTAATTATCATATTATGATTGGATGTTATTCCAATAAAGGACGATATGTACCAATATGTACCTATTGCATTTGAATAAATATGAGTATTAATTTCGAATTATCGAAGAGAAATAAATAAAGTCAAAATTGAATTTTGCTCGCACAGCAAATTTTAAGTAGCACACAAATGATATAAAATATTGATACCATGGAAGAATTGTTGAATGAAAAATATTCAATTAATAATATTAAAAGAGGACTAATTAACTTAAGAGGAAAAATATCGAAGATTTTATTCGGAACGTTAGATTCCGATAACGAGAACTATATAAAATTATTTTGATAAGTATTCAAGAAAACTCTTTCGTTTTTCTGATTGAACAAGTTCTGATAAGAAATCAAACACAGATTCAGGATAATAAAAATAAACACATTTATCATAAGAAAATTCTCGAACAAAGAAAAAACTAGTTCAAAAATTTTGTTACAGACAATGGATTTATACGTCATCTTCGCGATACTACTCGAAATAATTATCGTATCATGTATGGATATAATTCCAATTGAAAGCAACATATTACCAATCGCATTAGGAAAAGCGTATTGTAATACGCAGATGCGATATCTCGTTACTTCTAAACAAAAAAAAACAAAAATAATCTTTCATAAACTTTTTGTGGGATACTGACCCCAATCCAATCGAGCGGTTAATTGGATAGGGCCTTGGATTCGAGCCTTGAGCAAAGTTAGGACTTCGAGTTTACTGAATTTTCCCTGAAAAACCCAATAAATGAATATAAATGAAACAGTGATGAGTTTTCATTAAATATATATTTAAAAAAAATAAATGATCCTTTACAAATTATATCAACACACGCATTCAACCTTCACCAGAACGAATAAATCTCGACAGATTTATCACAAAAACTGTCAAATCAAGGTTTGATTAATTATCTCAGAATAACAATTATCTAAAAAAACTGAGTACCTTATTCAATCTTGTGTGGGAGATTTCAAGACTCGGGACTAGTGAGAACTCAAATAAAACCATGCGTAATTTTAAAATTTCCTTTTCTCATGCTCCGCCACTGGAGGGTTTAATCCTGTCACTGTATTGTTCGCACTTAATAAAGCCGAGAATTCATTGCGCTACAAAACACACCCGTATTTTATTTCGGCGTTTCGATATGATTTTACCCACTTCTTAACTCAGCTAAATTCCCGATAAATGTATACCTACTCAAGTCGAACAAGTTCAGGAATACGAATTCTTTTCCGTTGAAACAAACCTTTTTTCGTCCGATTCTCCCGAATCCACTCCTGATAGAGTCTCCCAAAAACCTTTTCCTACCAAGTCCCGAAAAGAAAAACTACCGCTCCGACTGAGTTCCCTGAACTCCCCTGCTTCGACCGGGTTCCCCGAACCAACTTCTTTTCGATGAGGGAAAATTATAAATCTCCCAACGCTTCATTTTTTTTGGTCATTATATGCGCGATAAGGCATTTATATTTATGGGCCCCTAAAACACTTGAGTTTGGGTTATCAACATAACTCTTGAGTTTGGGTTATCGACATTTTAACAGTCTCGAATAAAACTAAACAGATGGGTACTCGAGTTTTCGTTAAAGTTAAGTCTTCACCTTTCTAGGCGTTCCCACGACTTCGATTTTTTCCTGTATCGACTAGGCCAAAAGAAATAATTCTCTATTCCCGACTATTTGAATTAATTCTGCATTTACCGAAATGTTATCAAGTCTTCCAATTCATTACAGTATGTCACACATAAGAATCTTCAATTTATATATCACGTAGATTTAAATAAAATCGAAGAATTAATTTGGAATCATCAGAAGGAAATAATTAAATTAGAAAAGTCAAAATCTAATTTTGCTCAAACAGCCAATTTTAAGTATCTACAGCATACTAATGAAATCAATATTAATACCATGGAAGAATTGTTGAATGAAAAGATTCGAAAGAGGACTGATTAACTTAGGAGGAAAGATTTAAGAAATTTTAATCGGAACGTTAGATTCCGATGATGAAGATTTATATAAAAACTATTTCGATAGTATTCAGAAAAATGAAAAAGTTTTGATAAGAAATCAAAAACAGATCGCAACAGCCGTAAATGACCTTAAAAATGAGTACATTGAGAAATTTTAGAAATGTCAGAAAACCTTAAATTGCTTCAAGTTATAACAGCAATGCAAGAAATTCAATACATGCATCTCCTGACATTTGAACTTAAATATATCAGAAATATTCTAGATGAAATTGCAACCGCAGTGAGTTTTGCAAGATTACATCTTTTACATGAATCAATTTCACCCTATTCAAAATTCCTTCAATTAATAAAAAATGTAACGATAATACCTTTACATCATCTGAAAGATTATTATCAGATATGTCATACGAAAGTAATTTTCAAAAAGAAAGCATTACTATTTTTAATGTCAATCCCAACGGTATACGAAGAATATTATGATTTATGCAAGTTTTACTATCTACCACAAAACAATTTATCCCCTCCATAAACCGATCCCTATTTACTCTCACAAGAAGAAACCCTGAAATGGTCAACGAAATTTTGCCATCCAGTGGAAGATGATTATTTATGCGATCAAGACATCTTAGCTGAATCACCAGCATGCCTTCGACATATTTTGAAGAACCACACCGAAAACTGTCTAAGAACGACAACGGTACTTTCTCCAGATTTAAAATTATTGGAAGATGGAAATATGCTATCCATCGAAAACAAAAACATTTTAGAAAAATGTCCTCAGCAAACCAGACATTATTTGTGCCTCCCATGACAATTCTACGAACTTAATGTGCTGTGAGCAACACGCGAAAAGAAATCGTTCCAACTACTACATTTAATGAAGAAAAGTACGTGATTTTAACCAAAATGACTTTATTCAACCCAAATTCCACAAATGAAGAATCCCGGAAAGATGAAGACATCCCGGATATCAAGATAGCAGACCTGGACCAATGGAATCTCCAGCCTTCAAGATTTACCCTATTATTCGTTTTTATAATAATCATTTTATTGATAATTACTTATTCTATTTTGAAATATTTAAAAAAAGATATTTTTTGTAAAGCTACACCTACTGCAGGTGATACCTTTATTCAAGGTGGGGAGGAATTACATAATGCCAACCCTGTATACCTGAATCGCTTATCTGCATTGCATTGAATATTGAATATCCTGTATTGTTATGATTAGGCATCATTTTGATCACACCACATTGTGTGGGTGACGTGGGCGCATGTTTGTCCCATTCCCAGTTGCAGATAAGATAATGTTATAAATACCCTTGAAGACGAATTGGTCGTCAATAATAATTAAGTGCACTTCTTACTAGCTGATGTTATATTAGGTTGAACAATCGTCCGTTGTAAATAAATAGTTTTTGTTTTAAAAACTCGGCTTTCTAATTTCAAAAACGTAATTGTATAAATATTTTGTTTTGTTTTTTAGAATTTGATTTTTTTTATGCATTTGAAATATGTAGTTTAATGTTCTGAATAAAAATAAGTAAATATCCTCAATACTGTATTATTTTGAAACTATAACAAAAAAAATATGACTAAAATTATGAAAAAAAAATACTATAAGAAAATATTCTAGATGAAAAAAAAAATCTACGCAAATTGGAGGCGCATTATAATATATTGCCAAAGGCGTAATAGTACCTAGATATGGCTCTGACAAGACGCTTCTGGAGTGTTCCCTTCCAATACATAAACTACCATCGGCCCGAAGGAGAGGCAGTACAGAATTGGACTTGCGTAAAGATAAATTATTGAGTGTTATAAATAAATTAGTATTAGTGAATTGTAAATAAATTATTTCAAGAAGAACTTGGACAATATTCATTACAATAATATGATCATAAATTCACGCGAAGATCATAAGAAATTCCCCAGATGTGGCCCTGTTGAAAATTAACCTATCATAAGCTGTCCGACTACTAGCGACTGTGGGTACGTTCCACTAAACGCCCGCAATGATTGTATCACCCTCTGTATCGTTCCACCTAAGACCACACAGTATTTTTCGCATTTCAGTCGAAAAATTCGAGTCTGTCTGTTTGAATTCCAACGATTTATTGAATAAAAAATCCCTATATTTGTGTAACAGCTGATTCGGAAAAATTTACAAGGAGCTGTCATTTCCTCAATAATTGGTTTATAAAACTGGAAAATGCGAATCTACCTACAAGGTGGATAAACGAGCGCTCAAAAGCTCCTGACTTCATGACTGTGCTTTTCTCGCTTTTTCTGAAGTATATGAAACTGCATATGAAGTTTCATAAGAGAGGATGTAGCGTGACTCTTGTTAGAACTAAGTTAAAAAAAAATGATTCACTAATTACTAATGTAATGAAGAGTTTCACGAAGATTTCCTCGGTCAGCTGTCATTGAAGACAGCGTGGGTTCACTATGTTTTAAAAAGGGCTCCAACGTAATTGAATAAGTGACTCTTCGAAAAAAAATACCTATATTACATCGGCTGAATACGTAAACACCGAATGAAATATTAAAACTAAAAAAAACTGGGTGCCACAGGAGAAGCGACAAAAATATCTGAAAGAATGCAAGAAAACCGCTGAAATAATAATCTTCTAGTTTGTCCATATACTCGCACAGTGCAAACTTCCTATACAGTTTAACACACGCACCACAATATTCAGAAAACGTTGTAAACAATATACAGAGAAAAAAAATAATATATAGTTCGGTACCTCACTTGATCAAGATCAGCTCACAAATTTTTATGAACAGGTAAAATTGATTTCCCAATTTGCACGAATTCAATATGTGTACTTAACTTTCTAAAATAATATGAATCTATAAATTGGAGAAAATTTTTCAATCATTACTTGAGACATACAAAAAAAAAGATATTCCACTTAATATTGAAGGGGAATATACGTCAAGTTGACAATTAAAGAATAAGTCGTGATAATTTAATTTGAAGAATATTCTCTCATTCATTCGAAAATAATAATAGTCTCAATTCATTCACAATGGGAGTTGAGTTCAGAGTGTGAAGGAGAGTACACGTGTGTTATCAGCGAGCCACCTTATCTCTCCAAACGACAATCTGTTTTCAAACGTACGTAAATACACATAACTATTGCATTCCAGTTCAATTTAATATTTTGAATTTGGCGAAAATAAAAATAATAATTGTCCTTGAGACGACTATTAAAAAATCATGAACCCGTCATCAGCGAATACTGTTTCATGACAGACAGTCAAAAAAAGGAAATGTTCATCTCTTTCCCCTGGAATCATCGAAAATCTGCCAATAAATACTCAAAACCGATTTTCATTCCTCTCTGAAGAATCAGATGAGAATAACAGAACCCAAACAACACCACGGATTCCAAGACCACCACCTATCTTTATACACGGTGTAACCAACTACGTAGAAATGAGCAAAAAATTAACAACAGCAATAGCTGATGAACAATTCTTTACAAAAACCCTCTCTAACAACAATGTCAAGGTGAACGTTTCAAATCCTGATACATATAGAAGCCTAGTAAGATTCCTTCGAGAGGAAAATATAATATTTCACACCTATCAAATAAAACAAGAAAGGGCCTATAGAGTAGTCATCAGACATCTTCACTTCAGCGTTCCCACTGACGACATAATAACAGAAATTGAAAAATCAGGCCATAAAGTTAGGAATATAATTAACATACAAGATCGTATGACAAAAAAGCCACTCTCTCTATTTTATGTAGACTTGGAGCCGAAAGAGAACAACAAAGAAATTTATAAGATGGAATTCATCACAAATAGAAAAATATCTATCGAGCCACCGAGAAGAAAACGAGAAATTATACAGTGCACTAGATGCCAAGAATACGGCCACTCAAAAACCTATTGCAACCGTCCATTCATGTGCGTTAAATGCGGCAGCCAACACGATTCCAAGACTTGCACCAAATCAAAAACAATTGCAGCCACATGTGCTTTATGTGAAGGTAGTCATCCAGCAAACTACAAGGGATGTCAAGTCTACAAAAACTTGATACGACAAAAAAACCCACTTATTCAAAGAAACATTCCCGAACCTACCACCGATACCAATAATCCCCAAACCAGAAGTACAACCAGAACACCAGATAAATCTTATGCTCAAGCAACGAGAAGCCATCAGGAACATCAAGAATTTCCCAGTCAAAATCAAAATCAAAACTCTCTCGAGTCGATGATGTCAACCTTTCTATCAGACTTCAAATCCATGATAGCACAATTGATGAACCAGAACCAGATTATACTTAATCTGCTAACCACAGTAGTCAGCAAACTGAACTAGAAATGGCTAAGATTATTCGTCTAGCTACATGGAATGCAAATGGGCTTCCAAACCACAAACATGAATTAACAACATTCATGAATCTCAATAAAATAGACGTGATAATGATATCAGAAACCCATTTCAGTATATTTCAAATACCACAATACCTGACGTACTCCACTCAACACCCAGATGGTACTGCTCATGGAGGCACAGCTATACTAATCCGAAGAAGCCTGAAACATGATTCATTGCCTAATTACGTAACTAATGAAATACAAGCAACCAACATCAGAGTGTACACAGAATCATGGAGCTTCGATATATCAGCGATATATTCACCACCCCGGCACAACATTTCTTCAAACCAATACGAGTCATTTTTTCACAACTTCCAACAACGTTTCATAATAGGAGGTGACTGGAATGCGAAGCATACATATTGGGGATCAAGAATAATAACTCCCAAAGGCAGAAATCTGATGGAAGTAATAACCAATAAAAATTTCGATGTGATTTCACCGGGCTCGCCAACTTATTGGCCAACAGACACGAACAAGATCCCAGACGTATTAGATTTCTTCGTCACGAATGGCATAAAAAACAACCACTTCTCTGTAGAAACTCCTCCTGACCTATCATCTGACCATTCACCAGTTTTAATAACTCTACATACAATACCCAAATCGAATGGAATTAAACCTTCACTAACAACAAATAAAACCAACTGGGACATGTTTCAGGAAATAATAAATGAAGATATAATTCTAAACATAAACCTTAAAACAGCTAATGACATAGAGACAGCTGCCAACAACATAACAAATATGATACAGAAAGCAGCATGGAAATCTACTCCCGTACAATCAAGAATGGTAGATTATCAAACAAAATTACCTGCTCAGATTCGGGAATTGTTAGTGGAAAAACGACGAGCAAGAGGTAAATGGCAAAGATCACGGAACCCATTAGACAAAACCGTATTCAATCAGCTCAGAAGAAAATTACATGAAACCCTACAGCAATACACAAATGCGCAATTCCAATATTACATTGAAAACATTAATGACAACAATGAACACAGCATTTGGAAAGCTACAAAAAGATTCAAAAGACCAATACCACGAAAATCTCCAATTAAAAAGACCAATGGAGAATGGGCTATCTCAGACGACGAAAAATGCAGCACATTTGCCGCACATCTGACACATGTCTTCAATCCAAACGACCCATATCCTGGCATCAGCGATGCGGAAATTGAATCTTTTCTGAATGTTGCATGTCAGATGTCCCTTCCACTTAAATCTTTTACGCCGAGTGAAGTAAGCACTGAGATAAGAAGGCTAAAAAACAAAAAGGCACCCGGATACGATCTTATAACGGCAGAAATATTGAAAAAGCTACCCAAAAAAGCTATCGTCCTGATCACCACGATATTCAATAGGATGATGAGTATATCCTATTTCCCTATCATATGGAAGTATGCTGAGATTATAATGATAGCTAAACCGAACAAACCAGACCATGAAGTGGGATCATATAGACCCATAAGCCTCCTACCAATCCTGGGTAAACTATTCGAGAAACTGCTTCTGAAAAGGCTGAAAGAAGATATAGACATTCATCAACTAGTACCTGACCATCAAATAGGTTTCCGAGAGAATCATTCCACAGTACACCAAATCCACCGCATTGTAAACGCCATCTCAGCAAGCCTAGAGGAAAAAAAACTTTGCTCAGCAGTATTTCTGGACTCGGCCCAAGCATTCGACAAGGTGTGGAATAAAGGATTGCTATACAAACTGAAAAAACTCCTCCCACAACATTATTACATGATTCTGAAATCATATTTAGCAGACCGTTATTTTACCGTGAAATTCGGAGAGGCAACATCCACCCCTTGTAAGGTCAAATCGGGAGTCCCACAGGGAAGTATATTAGGACCACTTCTATACATCCTCTATACTTCAGACATGCCAGAAAACAGGAACACCACAATAGCCTCTTTTGCAGACGATATAGCCATACTTTCATCTCACGAGAATGCCGAAACAGCTTCAGAAAATCTGCAACAACACCTGAATGAACTTGAACAGTGGCATCGAAAATGGCGACTTAACATCAATGAAAGCAAATCAGTTCAAGTAACATTCACAACCAAAAAAACCACTTGTCCTCCTGTCAAAATGTTTGAAAAGGTTTTACCAGTCGATACCAAAGCCAAATATCTCGGTATACATTTAGATCAGCGCCTCAACTGGAAGCAACATATTCAAGCCAAGAAAAACCAAATACATATGAAGATCCGTCAAATGTACTGGCTGATAGGTAGAAAGTCTAAGTTGAATATCCAAAACAGACTACTTATATACAAGGCAATCATCAAACCGATATGGACATACGGCATCCAATTCTGGGGTTGCGCTAAACCATCTAATATACAAATTATCCAAAGACTTCAATCTAAAATACTACGTTCATCAATAAATGCACCTTGGTACGTCTCCAACCTCACCATCCATAATGATCTAAGAATCCCATACGTCACCACCGAAATAGAAAATTACTCAAGAAAATACCACCAGAGGCTGGAAGGGCACGCTAACCAATTGATTGAACAACTGACAGAAAATCCATTCAACTTTCGAAGATTACAACGAATCTGGCCAAACGACTTGTTTTAAAGTAATATAATGAAGTATTAATATGTTTAATATCTTCTCATAGTCTACACATACATAATATTTACTCAATACTTTATAAAAGTAGATTGTAAATTCCAATAAAAGCGATAAAAAAAAAAAAAAAAAAATATTGAAGGGGAAAAAAAATATTGAAAATCATACAGAAAGCTACTATTGTAATTTTGAAGAACTCAACAACGAAGCAATAAATTTCGACCAAATTGAAAGTGTTCAAAACTTCTCAATCACTGGTGAAAATTTCACTTTATGTCCAGGATATTCTTGATTGAAGTCAGCGTAAAAATCGGAATGGTTCTCTACATACCAATTGATGACAAGCAGGTTTGAAACTATCATTCAGAATAACATCACCAATTTTAATTTTCAATCCTTGTCCGAACTCAGGAAAACATAAACCGAAGATCCGAAGAATTCAATATCCCAGATGTTGCTGGATGTTATGTAAAAATCCCAATCGTCGGCGAACTCTATTTCACGTCTCATTCAAAACGTAAATTGAAGATGAAACATGGGTGAAAACAAAAAATACTAGGTATAAATCTTTCTAGATGAAAGTGATTGAATCTCTAACGATATGAATAAAACTCGAAATTATCGAGAAAACAAAATTTCAAACGACCGTATTTACGGAACCCCTGATATAATTCTGCTCATTGATGAACGTGAACGCCACATTTCAGATCCACACCTATCCTGAAAATTTCAAGTCCCTAGGCCTTTCCGTTCGAAAGTTATGATTTTCTATGGTTTCTATGGTTCTGGTTATGCGATCTATAGAAATGTAGCTTGAATATATCATTCTCCATTATTATACAAAATTTCGTCACGATCGGATCTGTAGTTTGGACATTATCAAGAAAACTAAATTTTAAAAGACCATATTTACGGAACCCCTAGTATAATTTTGCTCATAGATGAAAGTGATCACGACAATCGAGATCCACACCTATCCTGAAAATTTCAAGTCCCTAGGCGTTTCCGTTCAAAAGTTACAATTTTCTATGGTTTCTATGGTTCTGGTGATGCGAGCTGAACAAAATTTTGCATGTAGCTTGAACACCTCATTTTTCATTAGAGTACAAAATTTCACCTCGATCGAATCTGTAGTTTCAAAGTAATCAGGAAAACAAAATTTCGAGCGGCCATATTTACGGAACCCCTCGGCGAATTTTGCCCAATAACGAACTCAACCGCGGCATTCGAGATTTGAACCTACCCTGAAAATTTCAAGTTTCTAGGACATTCCGTTCTAGAGTTATCGTGTATACGAACGGCCAGACGGACAGACTCGAATTTTTCGACGGATTCGTCATCAGTGAGTCGAACATAGTCGTTTAAGACCATTTTCGGCTCTAAATTCGAAATATACAGATATCGTGACGAAATGATATAGCCCTCGTGTAAGTAGTACGAGCGCTCAAAAAGGTTCGACAAATAATTCTCATGCTCTCAGTCGAATTCTTATAGAGTCCGACAAACCGGAATATGATACCGTTTTCCAATCAATATTATATCTTAAAGAATTGTGTCAATACAATGATGATAAGTACTTGGCTATACCAAGAATTGCATGCGGTCAATTAGATCAATTAGACTGGCCGATTATTTAAAGTATGATAAAGTACATTTTTGCGGAATCTAATATAAAGATAATTATATCGGATCGGAATATCGGAAGGAATATGAGAAATGCTTATGAATTAAAAAATGATCGAATGTTAAAAATGAATAAATTCGATACGAACAGGATCGATAATGATCCAATGTTGAAAATAAATAAATTCGCAATGACGAATATGATCGATAATGATCGAATATAAAAAATAAATGAATTCGTAAATACGAATAGAATCGAGAATGATTCAATGGCGACAAATGCCTTTGCCAGTAATGCCACAGATGCAAATTATTACGAAAATACGGAAATGAATAGAATCGAAAATGATTCAAATATAAAGAATCATAAAAGTATTGAAATACATAGAATCGAAAAAGATTCATCGTTTATTAAAAATCGAATAAATAAAGAAAAATATGAAGCATGTTTGAAATGGTTAAATTCAAATAATGAAACGGAAATAAATTTTAATGACACAGAATGTTTCACTGTCCAGCGTAATATTGAGCTACGTATTGGATGCGCGAGGCTGCCTCGCGAGGTACGCCTCGCAAAGTCGATACCTGCCTCGCGCTCGATGTTGCCTCACCCTGAGGCTGCCTCACCTTGAGCCAACGAATGTCGGTTTCTGGTCGAGATCAAAGGCGTCTCGCGATCAATTACTCGCTGTATTTGGACCAGTATACATCGTTTTCTCCCTCGCTCGAGGCGAATCGAAAAATTAACCCCGGGAGCTATCAAAATGGACAATGATAAGTGTTTGTTATTGATTGATTTATACAAAGAACATCCTTTGTTTTGGGATCCAAAGAATAAAAAGTAAATTTTTGATGGTATCCTCAACTGCTTCAAATGTCATATCTTGCATTAGCCTATTCATACACTGAAGTCGATTTTTGAATAGCTCTTTCATCCACCAACGCGGCTTCCTATTTCGTTTCGTCCTATCTACCAAAATTCGATGAATTACAATAAAAGAAAATGCAGCGACATCTGTATGCGAAAACTTCGGTGCCATAATGATCGCCTCGCAATGACTGATGGCTCGCTCTGCCTCGTGTGCTTGCCTCATCCGTCCAAAATTACCCATCGAGGCCGCCTCGCGAGGCATGCCTCGTGACGATGCCTCGCGCAGTCGATACGTAGCTTTAAGAATCCTATAATAAAAATTCCATATACGAAGAAAAAGTTAAAGTCATCATCTTCGAAAGAAATTTCCAAAATTATCCCTTATTATGAAGTACGGAAAAAAGGCATAAATATTTAATTATGTTATAGATTCAAAAATGAATCCTTATATCAGGTGCATACATAATTTCCATTTAGATATGTGATATCAGTTTCACGAAATATAATTTCGAATTTTATCCAAAGAATTCCATATAAACTATAAAACCTTAAAATATTATTTGAGAAAAATCTCATTTTCATTTGCTTGTTAGTAACAGAAAACATTAGAAGGATTGAAGTATTCTCCTTCACACATTCTTCGAACAACGGTGTTTGAAACCCTTGTTTCATATTATTGATAATCATCATTATCTTTAGAAAAATTATAGTATTTTCTTTGAGACATGTTTTGAACAATCATACTTCATACACTATATTCCATATTCGGGGAATTTAAAATCCCCTGATATAAATATAAAAATAAATATTTGAATTTAAAAATGGAGTTGTCTAAGACTTCCGTAAAACAAATATTTCCAGTATTGATAACCCCCTGATCAAACTGATACGAGATAAACTCGATTGATTACGAGAGAATTAAATTAGTTCAAAATGAAAATATTATTGGCTGAACAAGATGTTCCAAGTTTTGTAATATTCATATTTCAAGAATTGAAAAGCCCACTGATTATAATGTCACTAGAGCCGGCCCTGCTCAATATTAAAATAATCGCGTTAGGAAAGCCTACGTCTCAAATAACAATCTTCAATGGAAAGTAATGTATTCGACACACATATTACTCTTCAAATTGAAATTCATTATAATTACGAATTATAATCCCAACTCGAATGCATTAGTAGAAAGAAGGCTAGGATGAGCCGATAAAATAAAACTCTTCAATAGAAAGAGCTTCAATTTAAAAATTTCCAAGTCCCAAGTAGACTTGAAGGGATAAAGAACCCTTAAAACTAATTATCATATTATGATTGGATGTTATTCCAATAAAGGACGATATGTACCAATATGTACCTATTGCATTTGAATAAATATGAGTATTAATTTCGAATTATCGAAGAGAAATAAATAAAGTCAAAATTGAATTTTGCTCGCACAGCAAATTTTAAGTAGCACACAAATGATATAAAATATTGATACCATGGAAGAATTGTTGAATGAAAAATATTCAATTAATAATATTAAAAGAGGACTAATTAACTTAAGAGGAAAAATATCGAAGATTTTATTCGGAACGTTAGATTCCGATAACGAGAACTATATAAAATTATTTTGATAAGTATTCAAGAAAACTCTTTCGTTTTTCTGATTGAACAAGTTCTGATAAGAAATCAAACACAGATTCAGGATAATAAAAATAAACACATTTATCATAAGAAAATTCTCGAACAAAGAAAAAACTAGTTCAAAAATTTTGTTACAGACAATGGATTTATACGTCATCTTCGCGATACTACTCGAAATAATTATCGTATCATGTATGGATATAATTCCAATTGAAAGCAACATATTACCAATCGCATTAGGAAAAGCGTATTGTAATACGCAGATGCGATATCTCGTTACTTCTAAACAAAAAAAAACAAAAATAATCTTTCATAAACTTTTTGTGGGATACTGACCCCAATCCAATCGAGCGGTTAATTGGATAGGGCCTTGGATTCGAGCCTTGAGCAAAGTTAGGACTTCGAGTTTACTGAATTTTCCCTGAAAAACCCAATAAATGAATATAAATGAAACAGTGATGAGTTTTCATTAAATATATATTTAAAAAAAATAAATGATCCTTTACAAATTATATCAACACACGCATTCAACCTTCACCAGAACGAATAAATCTCGACAGATTTATCACAAAAACTGTCAAATCAAGGTTTGATTAATTATCTCAGAATAACAATTATCTAAAAAAACTGAGTACCTTATTCAATCTTGTGTGGGAGATTTCAAGACTCGGGACTAGTGAGAACTCAAATAAAACCATGCGTAATTTTAAAATTTCCTTTTCTCATGCTCCGCCACTGGAGGGTTTAATCCTGTCACTGTATTGTTCGCACTTAATAAAGCCGAGAATTCATTGCGCTACAAAACACACCCGTATTTTATTTCGGCGTTTCGATATGATTTTACCCACTTCTTAACTCAGCTAAATTCCCGATAAATGTATACCTACTCAAGTCGAACAAGTTCAGGAATACGAATTCTTTTCCGTTGAAACAAACCTTTTTTCGTCCGATTCTCCCGAATCCACTCCTGATAGAGTCTCCCAAAAACCTTTTCCTACCAAGTCCCGAAAAGAAAAACTACCGCTCCGACTGAGTTCCCTGAACTCCCCTGCTTCGACCGGGTTCCCCGAACCAACTTCTTTTCGATGAGGGAAAATTATAAATCTCCCAACGCTTCATTTTTTTTGGTCATTATATGCGCGATAAGGCATTTATATTTATGGGCCCCTAAAACACTTGAGTTTGGGTTATCAACATAACTCTTGAGTTTGGGTTATCGACATTTTAACAGTCTCGAATAAAACTAAACAGATGGGTACTCGAGTTTTCGTTAAAGTTAAGTCTTCACCTTTCTAGGCGTTCCCACGACTTCGATTTTTTCCTGTATCGACTAGGCCAAAAGAAATAATTCTCTATTCCCGACTATTTGAATTAATTCTGCATTTACCGAAATGTTATCAAGTCTTCCAATTCATTACAGTATGTCACACATAAGAATCTTCAATTTATATATCACGTAGATTTAAATAAAATCGAAGAATTAATTTGGAATCATCAGAAGGAAATAATTAAATTAGAAAAGTCAAAATCTAATTTTGCTCAAACAGCCAATTTTAAGTATCTACAGCATACTAATGAAATCAATATTAATACCATGGAAGAATTGTTGAATGAAAAGATTCGAAAGAGGACTGATTAACTTAGGAGGAAAGATTTAAGAAATTTTAATCGGAACGTTAGATTCCGATGATGAAGATTTATATAAAAACTATTTCGATAGTATTCAGAAAAATGAAAAAGTTTTGATAAGAAATCAAAAACAGATCGCAACAGCCGTAAATGACCTTAAAAATGAGTACATTGAGAAATTTTAGAAATGTCAGAAAACCTTAAATTGCTTCAAGTTATAACAGCAATGCAAGAAATTCAATACATGCATCTCCTGACATTTGAACTTAAATATATCAGAAATATTCTAGATGAAATTGCAACCGCAGTGAGTTTTGCAAGATTACATCTTTTACATGAATCAATTTCACCCTATTCAAAATTCCTTCAATTAATAAAAAATGTAACGATAATACCTTTACATCATCTGAAAGATTATTATCAGATATGTCATACGAAAGTAATTTTCAAAAAGAAAGCATTACTATTTTTAATGTCAATCCCAACGGTATACGAAGAATATTATGATTTATGCAAGTTTTACTATCTACCACAAAACAATTTATCCCCTCCATAAACCGATCCCTATTTACTCTCACAAGAAGAAACCCTGAAATGGTCAACGAAATTTTGCCATCCAGTGGAAGATGATTATTTATGCGATCAAGACATCTTAGCTGAATCACCAGCATGCCTTCGACATATTTTGAAGAACCACACCGAAAACTGTCTAAGAACGACAACGGTACTTTCTCCAGATTTAAAATTATTGGAAGATGGAAATATGCTATCCATCGAAAACAAAAACATTTTAGAAAAATGTCCTCAGCAAACCAGACATTATTTGTGCCTCCCATGACAATTCTACGAACTTAATGTGCTGTGAGCAACACGCGAAAAGAAATCGTTCCAACTACTACATTTAATGAAGAAAAGTACGTGATTTTAACCAAAATGACTTTATTCAACCCAAATTCCACAAATGAAGAATCCCGGAAAGATGAAGACATCCCGGATATCAAGATAGCAGACCTGGACCAATGGAATCTCCAGCCTTCAAGATTTACCCTATTATTCGTTTTTATAATAATCATTTTATTGATAATTACTTATTCTATTTTGAAATATTTAAAAAAAGATATTTTTTGTAAAGCTACACCTACTGCAGGTGATACCTTTATTCAAGGTGGGGAGGAATTACATAATGCCAACCCTGTATACCTGAATCGCTTATCTGCATTGCATTGAATATTGAATATCCTGTATTGTTATGATTAGGCATCATTTTGATCACACCACATTGTGTGGGTGACGTGGGCGCATGTTTGTCCCATTCCCAGTTGCAGATAAGATAATGTTATAAATACCCTTGAAGACGAATTGGTCGTCAATAATAATTAAGTGCACTTCTTACTAGCTGATGTTATATTAGGTTGAACAATCGTCCGTTGTAAATAAATAGTTTTTGTTTTAAAAACTCGGCTTTCTAATTTCAAAAACGTAATTGTATAAATATTTTGTTTTGTTTTTTAGAATTTGATTTTTTTTATGCATTTGAAATATGTAGTTTAATGTTCTGAATAAAAATAAGTAAATATCCTCAATACTGTATTATTTTGAAACTATAACAAAAAAAATATGACTAAAATTATGAAAAAAAAATACTATAAGAAAATATTCTAGATGAAAAAAAAAATCTACGCAAATTGGAGGCGCATTATAATATATTGCCAAAGGCGTAATAGTACCTAGATATGGCTCTGACAAGACGCTTCTGGAGTGTTCCCTTCCAATACATAAACTACCATCGGCCCGAAGGAGAGGCAGTACAGAATTGGACTTGCGTAAAGATAAATTATTGAGTGTTATAAATAAATTAGTATTAGTGAATTGTAAATAAATTATTTCAAGAAGAACTTGGACAATATTCATTACAATAATATGATCATAAATTCACGCGAAGATCATAAGAAATTCCCCAGATGTGGCCCTGTTGAAAATCAACCTATCATAAGCTGTCCGACTACTAGCGACTGTGGGTACGTTCCACTAAACGCCCGCAATGATTGTATCACCCTCTGTATCGTTCCACCTAAGACCACACAGTATTTTTCGCATTTCAGTCGAAAAATTCGAGTCTGTCTGTTTGAATTCCAACGATTTATTGAATAAAAAATCCCTATATTTGTGTAACAGCTGATTCGGAAAAATTTACAAGGAGCTGTCATTTCCTCAATAATTGGTTTATAAAACTGGAAAATGCGAATCTACCTACAAGGTGGATAAACGAGCGCTCAAAAGCTCCTGACTTCATGACTGTGCTTTTCTCGCTTTTTCTGAAGTATATGAAACTGCATATGAAGTTTCATAAGAGAGGATGTAGCGTGACTCTTGTTAGAACTAAGTTAAAAAAAAATGATTCACTAATTACTAATGTAATGAAGAGTTTCACGAAGATTTCCTCGGTCAGCTGTCATTGAAGACAGCGTGGGTTCACTATGTTTTAAAAAGGGCTCCAACGTAATTGAATAAGTGACGCTTCGAAAAAAAATACCTATATTACATCGGCTGAATACGTAAACACCGAATGAAATATTAAAACTAAAAAAAACTGGGTGCCACAGGAGAAGCGACAAAAATATCTGAAAGAATGCAAGAAAACCGCTGAAATAATAATCTTCTAGTTTGTCCATATACTCGCACAGTGCAAACTTCCTATACAGTTTAACACACGCACCACAATATTCAGAAAACGTTGTAAACAATATACAGAGAAAAAAAATAATATATAGTTCGGTACCTCACTTGATCAAGATCAGCTCACAAATTTTTATGAACAGGTAAAATTGATTTCCCAATTTGCACGAATTCAATATGTGTACTTAACTTTCTAAAATAATATGAATCTATAAATTGGAGAAAATTTTTCAATCATTACTTGAGACATACAAAAAAAAAGATATTCCACTTAATATTGAAGGGGAAAAAAAATATTGAAAATCATACAGAAAGCTACTATTGTAATTTTGAAGAACTCAACAACGAAGCAATAAATTTCGACCAAATTGAAAGTGTTCAAAACTTCTCAATCACTGGTGAAAATTTCACTTTATGTCCAGGATATTCTTGATTGAAGTCAGCGTAAAAATCGGAATGGTTCTCTACATACCAATTGATGACAAGCAGGTTTGAAACTATCATTCAGAATAACATCACCAATTTTAATTTTCAATCCTTGTCCGAACTCAGGAAAACATAAACCGAAGATCCGAAGAATTCAATATCCCAGATGTTGCTGGATGTTATGTAAAAATCCCAATCGTCGGCGAACTCTATTTCACGTCTCATTCAAAACGTAAATTGAAGATGAAACATGGGTGAAAACAAAAAATACTAGGTATAAATCTTTCTAGATGAAAGTGATTGAATCTCTAACGATATGAATAAAACTCACTTGGATGTTGGGCGGCTTTAGAAGAAAGAAAACTCCTTTTCTGTACTCAAATAATCCCCTATATACGGGTATTATATTGCTACTTCAAATCACAAACTCGCAATATATTAATGGAAATAAGGAAAATATCCTAATCCCAAAACTATTTGAATTTTCCTAGAGAAAATAACTACGATATCTACTTTCCAAATTCCGAAGTACGAAAGTGTGTTCCTCGAAAAATGGAATATCAAGCCACATGTGGAGAACAAAAAAAAACAGATAAACATTGCAGAATTCCAACTAATGGAAATCTGCGTGGGCAACCCAAATTACACGATTGAGTTTTTTGTGCAGCAATCGAACGCTTCAAGGAAAACTTCATATGAATCTTGATGCCTTTCAAACTTAATTCTTTTGATAAAAATTTTGCACATTGATGAAGAATAATGTATTCAAAATTCAAACTACGTTCGAAATGATGTCCAGATCACATCACCAAGACAATATATACTTCGGTGCAATGAAATCGACATATTGTCTATTATCCAGTCCGTTTTTGTTTTCTAGCCAGTGTTGTAGTCTTCTGTTCATCAGTCTGTCTAGTACCTTTCCCAAGGCAGGAAGAAGGCTTATTGGCCTCAGTGTAGCGTCTTTTTTTGGTATCCATATTACTTTAGCCCTCTTCCATACCTTGGGAAATCGTCCGTATGTCATGCACTTGTTGTATATGTCCGTCATTATGTGTTTGGTTGCGTCAAATATGTGCTCCATAGCCTCGTTCGGTATTCTGTCCTGCCCTGTGCTTTTTCCTGTTTTTAGTCCTTTTATGGTTAGTTCAATTTCTTTCGTTTGCATGCCTGGTTCCTTCGTTTTGTTGTATGTCTATTTCCTGTCTCGAATTTTTTTCTTTTCTGTAGTGTCTGTTGATTCGTTGTCTTGTGTGAAATATTTGTCTAATAAGTACGTGTTTTTATCTGTCTCGTCCGTGCTGTAGCTTCCGTCATCTTTTTGTGTGTTTGTGTTATTTGTTTCCTCCCTATGAATTTCCAAAGTTTGTCCCTTGGATCCGATTCGCAGATTTCGTTTATTTTTCGTTGTGTGTGTTCCATTTTCGTCGTTTTTATTTCTTTTTTGTATTCATTTCTCATTTGTTTGTATATGTTCCATTCGTTTCGTCTGTCGTCTTCGTTGGTTTCTTGTTGTGCTTTTCGTCTCTGTTGTCTCAGTGTCTGTCTCGTTCTTTGTAGGTTGTCTGTCCACCAGTCATTTGTTTCGTTATTGTCCTTTTTCTGTATGTACCTGGAGCATACGTGTGTGCATATTTCTTGTAGCTTCTCCGCTCTTTTTTCTAGTCTATCTGTGTTGTCTATTGTCCATTGTTCTTTCTGTGTTCTCTTTTCTATTTCTTTTTTGAATTTTGCCCAATCTGTGTTTTCAAAGTCATATGTTTTTTGCGTCTTGTTGTTTATTTTTGTGTTTGTTTCTATATTGTATCGTATGTATTGGTGTAAGCTCAACGTCTCTTCGTCCTGTACTTCCCAGTTTTGTATTGTTAGTCCTTTGGTTAACGTCACGTCAATGTAGCTGCTTCCTTGTGGGCCTGAAAATGTCGGTATTTGTGAGGGGTCGTTGTGTATTTCGTAGTGGTGCGTCATGGTCCAGTCCAGTAGTTTGTCCGTCTCTTGTGTCCGTCTTCGTTCCTCCCCATGCAGCGTGGTGAGCTGAGCGTATATGTCCCCGGCTAGTAAGTGTTTGTCTATTGTTCGTCCGTTGATTTGCGAAAAATTCCGTCAGTCTTTTATTGTCGGTCCCGCCCGGTTCGTCATATACTGATGTAATCAGTAATTTGTCGTTTTTGTTCTGTTCGTTATGGATTATTTCTATGGTTGTGTAGTTTTCGTTTGTCATGCACGTCTTGTAGTTATGTTTGTCATTGTCTTTTTTGTTAGTATTTCTGTTTTCCTCTTTGTATCATCTCTGGGTGTAACGTATTCTTCAGGGAAGCTCTGCGTGAGCTTGGCTCAGACAATTTCGTGAAAGTTGTTTGGTGTCCGGCTCATGCGGGGATACCTGGAAATGAGAAGGCAGATACACTGGCGAAGCAGGGGGCCCGATCAGAGTTTGTTGGTCCGGAAGCCGCACTGCCAGTCTGTCGGAAATCTGTCAGGAACTTCTTCAGAAGTTAGCTGGACAGGAAGTTTTCCTCGGAATGGAGCACAGGAGTTGGCCTCAGGCAGTCGAGGCTTCTCATTGAGAGACCTTCATCTGGACCTGAGGTCAGGAGACTCCTGGCACTAGAGAGAAGACAGCTCAGTCTGGTGATCGGTACTTTGACTGGCCACCTACTGAACAAACATTTGAAGAGAATGGGACTGACAAGCTGCTCTTTGTGCCGGTGGTGTAGGAGCACAGATGAAACTGCTGAACACATTTTGTTCAGTTGTAGAGACCTCACTAATCTGAGGACAACACACCTAGGAAACCCAACACCCACTATTCCTATGGTGAAAGGGACTCCTCCTGGTCGACTTGCGGCATTTATGTCTGCTTGTCTGCGGGACTGAGTCTCTCAAGCAGTATGCGGAGGAACAATGGGCCACAAGGCCTCAGTTCAGCCCGGAGTGGGCACCGCACAGAGAAGAAGAAGAAGAACGTATTCTTCGTTGTCTACGTGGCGTTCGTATGGTTCCTGTATGATTGCTATGTCTATGTCTTCCTCCTTTAGCTTCCTCTTCATCAGTGCCGTCGCTTCCCGTCCTCTGTCCAAGTTTACCTGTAGCAGTCTTGGTTCTGTGTTTCACTTTGTCCGTAGTCGATTGTCTTCCGTATCTGTCTCTCTTTCCTCACATATATTGGGCATTTCTTGTCCCTTGCCGTGTGTCTTCTCAGGCCCATGTCTACGTTTAGTGTTTTGTAGTTCGGGCAGTCAAGTGTGGTCGCCTTGCACGTCCTTCCCTCATGTTGCCCTCCACATTTGTGGCAGGTCGGCTTGTCTGTGCAATATTTTGCCACGTGTCCATATTTATGGCAATTGAAGCACAGCGCCACACTGGCCACCTCCTGTACCCTAATCCTAACCATGTCCATGTATATTGTCTCTTTTTTTAATAAATGTCTAGCTATTGTGGCGTCAGTTTCTAGGGTTATATTTTCCTTGTATTCGTTTCTGCACGTTCGTCCTGTTACTATTTTTGTCCTGTTCTCGAAAAGGTCTCTGTACGTCGTGTTCAATTCTTCGTTTTCGTCAATTATTTGTTTTATTAATTCGTCGTCCGTGTATCTCGTTATTCCTGTCAGTAGTATAGCTGTTTTTTTTTCTTTGCTTGTTCTAATGTCTATGTCTGATATTGTCATCAGGGCCTGGTTTACCATTTCATGTTGTGTCGTGTCTGTACACTGTAGTAATATTTTTCCGTCTTTTAGTGGTACTATGTTTTTTATTGCATTGTCCTTACATATGTCTTTCGTAGCGTTTTTCAGTCTGTGCACAATTTCTTTGTGACTGTCCACGTTTTGTATGCTTACGACTGTTTTGTTTATGTCTGTCTTTTCTGGTGTTTTCCATCCTGTTTTTTGTCATCTGTGCGTACGTGTTTCTTGGCCTCCTCTGTCTCTGTACTGCCTTCCAGTCTTCGTCTGTTTCTGTGTCAGTCTGTGTTAGTAAGTCTGGGTCTGTCTGTGTACGTATATCTGTATCAGTCTGTCTGCTAGTTCCTGGTTCTGTGCGTGTTTCGAGTTTTTCCTTCTGTTATGTTGTTTTCTTTTTCCCTCTCTGTTCGCTCGCTGTTTTGTGTATGTTTTCTGTTCTGTGTGTTCTGTGTTCCTTTTCTTTCGTTTTTTTTGTTTCTTGTTCCGTTATTTTTTCTTTCAAGGATTCTATGTATGTTTTTTGTCCATCTACTTTGCCTAGTTCGTTCCCCCAGCTGCCTCTGCACGATTTGTTGTTCCTCTCTATTAAACTGTATTTTCCCTGACTAATATCGAGTTGTGGCCTTCACTATGGCGTCTTTTGCCTCCATCGCTCTCGCTATCATGTCCCACATCTGTGTATTTGTTTCCGTTGTTTGTGAAGTGATTTGTTCATTCGTGTTTTTTGTACTTTTTTCCCTTGTCTCTGTTCCACTTTGTGTCTCTCTTCTCCCTCAGTTGTTCCCTTCTCTCCTCCTGTTCGATTTCTGCGAAGGAGCTATTCAGGTCCTCCGCATTGTCTACACACATCCTGCTTACGCAGAATGTTTTTCGTACCTTCGCATCCGGTGACCTTGTCATCGACATGCGCCTCGGAATATGTCCGAGCTCCATTGCTTCCTTTTCCAGCCGTCTCCATTTTTCCATCTGGAAGCTCTCTTCCTTCAGTAGGCAGCAGGCTGCAGCCACCCCCGAAGGGGCGCCAAAAATATCAAAAATAAAAAAATAGAAGCGCCAAGCAAAAAAAATTGATTCGAAAGATGACAACACGGTAACGTAAGTAAGTTATTCGATCACAACATTTCGAAACATTGATATTTACGTACAGAATGGAAATGAATTAAGGTCAGAAATACGAGAAATATGGTCCAATTGTTATAAAAATTTTTCAAAGATGCCGCACTCTGATCATAAATATTACAATCGGCAATATCGTCATGCTATTTCAAGTACAGCCCTTTTATGAGTTGTTTACACTACATCCCTTATCGCATCCAGCTTGTTTGGATGGGCGGCGTCTTTGATGATGGTTCATAATGATGGATTTGTTTAGATTTTTAGGCCACATCTGTGGTATTTTAAAACGATTTGTATTGCCAAAAATTCGCCAATCAGAGTTTTGAGCTCAAGAAGTGGGAGAAAAATTGGGGAAGCTTATTCTATTCTACATAAATATTGAATTCTTTCAATTGTGAAGGGAAGAGCAAAAAACTTAAATTTTAATGTCCGTTTAGTGTGTATCCAGATTTAAAGTGTTATATGTTTTGAGTTTTTTTCATTATCTGACTTTTTTGTGCCATTGTGCTTTTGGATTCGAGCATTATAAATTGTGCTATTGAAGGTGAGTTGTACTAAGTATTAGTTATTTTTTATGACATTATTCTGGCATCGGATATATTTAATTACATATTCGTATTTTAACATAATAATATTTTTCCTTTGAATTCAAGAAGAAATATGTTCGGTTTATTGCGGAAAATATGGATTTTCAAACTTGAGTTCTCACTTCTCAGAGCGTCTTTTTTTGAAATCTAATAAAACTCAAATTTTAGTGTTAGGTTTCATAGTTTTCATTGAATCTTCAATCTCATCTGGTAAAGATTATTCTAGTGATTTTTTTTTTTCTTAACGTATGGACTTCTTGAATATTGTAACATCGAGCCCTGTACTTCAAATGGTTATAAAATAGTATTGTATGCTAAATTTGCAGTTTTTTTTGCAGAGATTGTGATTTTCGATTATTGTTCTCTAGTCAACTTACCAAAAAAATTTTATTTTACGTTTGCCGTATGTATTTTTAAATTTTAAGTTGAAGAATTTATGTTTTTCGAAATAAATGTTCGTATTTATTACATAAATAATTTCTCATTTTGTTTTCTCAGAATTTGTTTTATTTTCATGCATTTCATTTAAACAAATTTTAGAAGGATGATGAAATGATATAATGTGAGAAAGAACTGGAAAAGATAAGCATATTTCATATTTTCAACCTTTCCAGAAAAACATGAGTAAGAGACAGACTACATTATTCGGTTATTTCGAACCTAAAAAAGCGAAAGTGATAATCAGCCTTCAACATCGGAATCACAGTTTCGAAAAAATTTTTTTAGCAGTGTTAGCAATTTGGACTCAGAGTTTGGAATAATCAAAAATGACATTTCACAATTTGTGAAATCACAAGAAATCACAATTAATTTATGGAAGCAACTTGAAGAAATTTGGGTACCAGGAAAAGCTTTCAAGTTTCCAGGCACATCTTTTGGAAAATTTGAGAGGCGTTTTCAATGGTCGTGGTTGTCAAAATATAAGTGGTTAGCCTATTCAAAAATTTATAATGCAGCTTATTGTAAGTACTGTGTTTTATCAAAGATAGATGCGGTAGGACATAATAAAAATCAAATACCTGGAAAATTGGTCTGTGGCGGTTATAAAGATTGGAAACATGCTGTTGAAGATTTTAACCATCACTCTAATACGTACTATCACAAACAATCTGTTTCGCGAATGAACACCTTCAAATGTGTTTCAGAAAATAAAATAATGCCAATTTCGAAACAGCTTGACAAAGCTATGGCCGACGAATGCTTGAAAAATAGGCAAATATTATCATCTATATTAAAGGTGGTAATTTTTTGCGGAAAACAAGGAATTCCTTTAAGAGGTCACAGAGATTCTGGTCCATTCAATATTGAAGAGACACCAACTGAAAATGAGGTAAATTTCAGGGCATTATTACGCCAGAGAATTGATGCCGGAGATGAGGTTTTACGAACGCACTTTCTGAATTGTAAAAAAAATGCTACATACATTAGTTGGAATAAATAATAATAATAACCAAATAATTATCAAATGTTCGGATTATTTGCAAGAAATGATGGTCGCGAAACTAAAGAAAGCCAAATTTTTTTCTATTTTGGCTGACGAAACTACTGACATTTCAACAGTAGAGCAATTTTCGTTATGTGTGAGATATGTTGATGAAGAGAATTTCAAGATTTGTGAAATGTTTCTAATGTTTCAGCCACTTGAATCAACTACGGGCGAAGAAATCTCAAAACAAATTATTGATAAGTTAAAACAACTTGGGTTGAACATAGAATTTTTGAGGGGACAAGGTTACGATGGAGCAGGCGCAATGAGTGGAAAATTTATAGGCACGCAAGCTAGAATTTCTAAATCATTTCCAAAATCTTTATATGTCCACTGTATGTCCCACTCATTGAATCTATTGGCTATTTCGGCTTCATGTGATATACAAGATATACGAAACTGTATGGGCGTAATCGAAAAAATTTATGTATTTTTCAAAACACCCCAGAGACAACAAGTTTTAGAGAAAAATATTAAGAGGATTTGTCCCGAATCGAAAAAAACGGGTTTGAAAAGGGTTTGTCCAACAAGGTGGGTCGAAAGGCATGATGCTATTTCGGTATTCACAGAACTAATCACGCAGTTTTCGTTAGCTTAGAAGATATATCGTTGTGGATCTACAAAGATACCTCATCCAGTGCAAGAACCCTGTATGTAATTGAACTTTTTGAGCGCTCGTACTACTTACACGAGGGCTATATCATTTCGTCACGATGTCTGTATTTTTCGAATTTTGAGCCGAAAATGATCTCAATCGACTATGTTCGACTCACTGATGACGAATCCGTCGGAAAATTCGAGTCTGTCCGTCCGTCCGTCCGGCCGTCAGCACGATAACTCTCGAACGGAACAACCTAGAGACTTGAAATTTTCAGTGTAGGTTCAGATCCCAAATGCCTCGGTTAAGTTCGTTAATGGGCCAAATTCCACCAGGGGTTCCGTAAATATGGCCGTTCAAAGTTTTGTTTCCCTGATTACTTGAAAACTACAGATTTGATCGAGATGAAATTTTGCACTCAAATGGAAAATGAGGTGTTCAAGCTACATGTGAAATTTTGTCCAGATCGCATGACCAGAACCATAGAAACCATAGAAAATTGTAACTTTTGAACGGAAACGCCTAGGGACTTGAAATTTTCAGGATAGGTGTGGATCTCGAATGTCGTGATCACGTTCATCTATGAGCAACATTTTACAAGGGGTTCCGTAAATACGGTCGTTTGAAATTTTGTTTTCTCGATGAATTCGAAACTGCGGATTTGATCGAGATGAAATTTTGTATTTTAATCGAGAATGATATATTGAAGCAATATTTTGTCCAGATCGCATGACCAGAACCATAGAAACCATAGAAAATTCTAACTTTTGAACGGAAAGGCCTAGGAACTTGAAATTTTCAGGGTGGGTTTGGATCGCAAATTTCACGGTCACGTTCATCAATGAGCAAAATTAGACTAGGGGTTCCGTGAATATGGCCGTTCAAAATATTTTTTTCCTGATAGTTTCGAAACTACCGATCGGATTGGAATGAAATTATGCACCTAGCTCAGGTATAATGTATTCAAACTACGTGCAAAATTTTGTCCAGATCGCATCACCAAGACCATAGATACAGTGGAAAATTCTAGCGAATTATCGGAAAAAAATTGATCAGCTGAAGCACCGACATGAAGTCTGGAGTTTCGCCTAAGTTTCAGAATTTTTTTGACAGCAGTCAAAAATTCCTTCAATTGATTTCTAAAACTGGAAAATGCGAATCTGCCTACAAGGTGCATGTACGAGCGCTCAAAAGCTCCTGCCTTCACGGCAGTGCTTTTCGTAATTTTTTTTTTAGTTATACTGCTAAACTGAGTTAATTCCTTCAAACAGTAAACATAGACATTGCCAAGGCAATGGATTGTATCGAATCTGTAACAAAAAATATTTCGGAGCTAAGACAAAATTCTGAAACCCATTTCAAATCTATTTTTGATAAAGTGAAAGAGATATGCCAGAAATATGAGATAAATATAAAAATTCCAAGAATAACAAAAACCCAAATTTATAGACATAACGTAGAGTCTTCATGTCCGGAACAGTATTACCGAATTTCAATTTTCATACCTTTTGCTGACCATTTATTAGCCCAATTAGAATCTAGATTTTCGAAACATAAAGATATTTTATCTTCATTTAAATGCTTATTTCCGAACAAAGAAGATGATGAAACGGAAAATTCTGAATATTTCTCGAAACTTTGTAAATTTTATGAAAGTGACATCATGGAAAATGAAGCTATTGTAACAGAAAATTTACTGAAGTCTGAATTATGATGTGGAGTGCTGAATATAGGACGATTTCTGAGAATTCAGATATCAAGAAACATAGTCCAATAGATTTATTGGCATATATCAATAAAGAATTGTTTCCGAACATTTATTTATTGCCTAAAATATTTTGTACCATACCTGTGACAACATCAACGACAGAGCGGAGTTTCTCTGAGAAATTCTATGTCGGAAAATAGACTCACAGGCTTAGCCTTATTCTGTAATGAAATCCATATCGACCCCGAAAAAATAATTGAAAAACTCGCCGAAGAGAAACGTCGTCTGGATTTTTTAATGTAATAGATTGTTTTTCATTGTTATTGTTTATTGTATTAATAGATTGTTTATGAGTTTCGTTTGATCATATTTCGAATAAGATTTTTTTATTTTATTTTTTTATATTTTTATATTGAAATTATAAAATATTTCATATCTTATACATTTTTTTTTAATGTTTTTTTTATATTATTTTTATATTGAAATTATAAAATATTTCATATCTTATGCCTTTCGATTCAGCCCCCCCCGAAATTTAATCCTGGGTGCGCCCTTGTATACAGAATGTTTCATTGGTAAATGTACATACTTCAACGAACTTATGCCGGACCTGTCGCGTCTAGATGTTTCCACGCCATTCTCGATAGATCTCGACTTACCAGAGTATTCCAGAAGCCTATGATGCGCTATATAAAACGACATCGGCCCGAGCGAGAGGAATACAGTATTGGAATTAATAGCGCGCGTACAGATAAATGATTGAGTGTTGAAATAAATTAGTATTTTAGTGTCATCAGTGAACTGTAAATAAATTATTTTAAGAAGACTTTAGACAATATTCATTACAATACGTTAATATATGATAGGTCATATCAATTTTATATGTATTCGCCAATATGTTCAATTGTTTATAACTTTTGAACCATCCAGTATATTTAAAACGTAAAACACACGTTCATGGGTAAAACCATTTATCCTTGAACTGAACAAAAAATCCTGGTCCGGATAAGAAAAATATGGGTTAAGATTCATGAAGGATTATTGGAATTTGATTAGAATATCCGAAAAGGGCAGAACATTTTCGATGGGAATCAGTATATTTCAGTATCCCGCACGACATTTGACCCATCAAAATTTTTGTCGAAAGATTTAATTGGATAGTGAAATTCCACTTCCTTCGCAAAAATGTCGTATATTGAGATTGAATTCGAAAAATTGTCTGATGGAAAATTTGTATTTTTGAGCGCACGTACTACTTACACGAGGGCCATATCATTTCGTCACGAAGTCTTTATTTTTCGAATTTTAGGTCAAAAATGGACAATCGACAGGGTTCGACTCACTGATGACGAATCCGTCGAAAAATTCGAGTCTGTCCATCCGGTCCTATACACGAACGGAACGACCTAAAACTATGAAATTTTCAGGGTACGTTCGAATCTCGAATGCCTCGGTTAAGTTCGTTATTGGGCAAAATTCGACCAGGGGTTCCGTAAATATGGCCGTTCGAAATTTTGTTCTCCTGATTACTTCGAAACTATGGTTCGATCGAGGTGAAATTTTGCACTCAGGTGTAGAGAATGACGTGTTCAAGCTACATGCAAAATTTCGTCTAGATCGCATGACCAGAATCATAGAAACCATAGAAGTTTCGATCGGAAATGCCTAGGGACTTGAAATTTTCAGAGTAGGTTTAGATCTCGAATATCGCGATCACGTTCATCAATGAGCAAAATAAGACTAGGGGTTCCGTAAATATAGCCGTTCCAAATATTTTTTCCCTGATAATTATTCAGAAACAACTGATTGGATTGGAATGAAATTTTTCACATAGATGAAGAAAAAATGTATTCAAACTACGTGCGAAATTTTGTTCAGATCGCATCACCAAGACCATTGATATCGTAGAAAATTCTAGCGAATTATCTAAATAAAAATTGGTCACTAAGCACTGACGTGAAGTCTGGAGTTTCGCCTTAGTTTTAAATTTTGACAGTCAAAAACTTTTTCAATTAGTTTTTAAAACTGAAAAAATTACAAGGTGCATGAACGAGCGCTTAAAACCTCCTGACTTCACGGCAGTGCTAGTTATAATTTTTTTTCATATGCTAATGAATAATTACAAAAATTTTTCTAGAAAAATATGGTTTTTGAATAATTCATTCAAAATGATCAATGGTGAAAAAATAAATAAACAAATGAGTTAACAAGATTGCATGTTGATTTTATTTAGCCCATCGATTCAAATTCCTCAAATTAAAGACTCCATCCTTCGGAAATATGCCTCATCATCACAGGAACCATACGTATACTCCGTTTAAGAATTATTGACATCTCGGTTGGCTGTGAAAAATCGAATTTAAGTTGGTAATAGGCTATTCAGTAATATTTTGGGTTGCCGAATTCAGGTTGGTATAGGAATAACACTAACATAACCCATAGAGATCTTGCTTTGATGATTTAATCGAAGATATTGGTGAATAATTATAAAAATTAGCTCTGAATTTGAGAATTTCTTTGTCTTATGCTATTAAAATGGCTGGAATTGACCAGGATACATCGAGCCTAACAAGAGAACGCCAGGCAGATTTGGCATATATTTCCGCTAGCATTAATCGAGTTTCACTAGAGCTTCAGGTAAACTGTTATTCACCTACTCAAAGTGTATTCTGATCGATCAATGTCTCTTAAATTTTCAGATTTCTCCAAGCACTGTCCGTAGAATATTAGCATGTTATTATAGCCTGGAATTAGCAGTGGAAGAAAACCTGTGCGATACGATAATTCCTTCAAAGAGACATTGAATTACTTTGTTTTTGCTAGAATCAAAAACAATGAATATATCAGTTTAGATATCCTTTTTGAACTGGCCAAAGAGCACCTAGGTTTCAATCGATCGAAGTCAACATTATATTATATCATGAACAAATTGGATACGAATACAAAAAAGTTGATCGAAGGAAAATTCTTATTGATAAACAGAAAAATATAATAAAAATAGTACGATATTGTAATCAATACCTACCGAGAATACATGGAACAAAACGTAAAATTCATTTATCTAGATGAAACTTGGATATTCGAAAACGGTATTCAAATTCGTCAGTGGACACTAGAAAATAATCCAAAAGGTATGCCGAGTATATTCAAGGGTAAAGGCAGAAGGTGCACTATTTTGAATGCTGGAACAACGGATGGATTTTTACCTGGATGTGATCTGGTTCTTGACCGTGGTATTAATGATAAGGATTACTATGAATGGTGGATTATTTCATAAATGGGTTATTGAAAAATTGAAACCTTCCCTGCAAAAGGATGCCCATCAATAGGATTATGTCAGCTTATTCAATAAACACATCCAAATCACTACACGTGGAAACAAAGTTTTCAATGAGATTTTCATCTTTGCTCTTGTATCATTCGTAGATATTTTAAGTTTATTTATTATACCTATACTGTATGATACCCTGTACACATTTCCTCTGCTCGTACTAAAATTGAACACATGCTATGTTGTTCACAATTCAAAGGTATACTGAGAAATTGTAAAATTGCTCATCAATTATAATATTTGCTATCATTCATGGACAGTTTTAATGAATGAAAATAAAAATTGAAAAAGTATTCAACACGGAGCAATAAATAATTCCCAAATTGGTTCATTTATTGAGAGTTACGGTACAAATTTCATGTAAAAATTATTCATGTACTACATAGATTCTTAATTTTTGTTTCTCTCTTATTTCAATAATAATAATATATGTTTAGTTCCTACAATTATTATAATACAATAATGGAGAATAAGTCAAATAATTTCAATGGTTACTGGTTACAGAGTAGATGTAAGGTTTAGCTTTACTAGAATCCAAATATTCTAGCAAGTTGTATGGTTCAATATTCAGCAAAAATTTAACTAAGTCTTTTTCAATATATTAATATTTCTTATCGAATGAAACTGTTCGGGTAACGCATTGTAGATCTTCATGCACATGTATTTTGCATTATTCTGTGCTAGTGTCAATTGTTGCCTTGGGTATATATAAGAATCAATTTTCCTAGTTGGGTTGTTGTTCAGGAACTGTTCAAACAGTTTACTGTGGCTTTGTAGGAATATAACATACTTTAGCACATATATTGCTGTGGACGTCAAGATTTTATTCATTTTGAGAACACCTCTACAAGTTTCTCTATATTTCATTCTATACATAGCTCGGATTGCTTGCATTTGTGTTTTAAATATTTTGTTTCGTGATGTACTGTTTCCCCAGTAAACAATGCCATATGAAAGGGTTGACTGAAAATTGGCTGTGTATAGGAGCTTCAATGTATCTTGTTGGATATGGTATTTCATACCATTGAGGGTAGATTATGGTGGCGACTTTCCTGTTCAAGTTTTCTATTTGGGGGTTCCATTTCTTGATATATATAACGTTGAACCTGAATTCCCATTTTTAAACTGCAGTCGGAATATTCCGGCTTAATTAATAATTATTCGATAATTCGTATACTGAACACTTTTCTAGGTTATATTTATGCTTGATGTTTTATTTCTATGATGAAAACAGTAACTTTTTTGTAACCAGAAATAAAGCCTCGACTGGACGTTCATGGCCTGCTTCGATGTCAATAATTCTTAAATGGACTATAGACGAATAGTCGAACAACATATCGCTTCTCCGGAACAACATGGACGTAAGTGCAAATCTGGAAAATTTTGAGTTATCAATTCTGATTAAAGTAAGAAAAAAAAGTAGCACCACCTCAAATAGATGAAATTCACTTTATAGAAAGTCCCTTCTATTATAATAAAGATGATTCGATCGCGGCAATTCAGCGTACCTACCGTAAGATCCATTCCTCAAAACTCGTTTCCTGAAAAGTTGATCGGCATTTACGTATATGTTGTTCCAGAGAAGCGATATCAGCATATTGATATCTGTTAAATCCCACTAGTTCTTATTCAAGTAGGCTACAACAACACTATGTCATAAATTTTTCAGGAATGTTTATTTCCAGCATGATGGGGCTCCACCTCATTTAAGAGATATTGTCAGGAACTTTCCAAATATGCGGATAGGCAGAGGTGGACCGCATGCATGGCCCCCTAGATCACCAAATTTCAATCCTATGGATTATTTCGTTTGGGGATATTAAAAATCTTCAGTATATGCGTCTGAGATTGGAAGAGGGTGTTTTCCGTATCGAAGCCTGCAATAAAATCCGTAATCATTCATAAATGATCAAAATGGCTATTAGACATCGTTTGAAAAGAGCAAGAATGTGCATCGAGCTAAACAGTGGCACTTTTGAGCAACTTTTATGATTTCTCTCGACTGTTTCACTTGTTGACTCATTTTGGATAAATTATTCAAAATTCATATGTTTCTGAAAAATTCTTGAAAATATTTATTAGAATATGAAAAAAAATACAAATTTTCCATCTATCCCACAGACAATTTTCTCGAATTCAATCTCAATGTACGACATTTTTTTGAATTTAGTGGAATTTTACAATCGATTCAATCTTACGACAAAAATTTCGATTGGTCAAATGTCGTGCGGGATACTGAAATCTACAGATCCCCCCATCGGAAATTTCTGCTCTTTTCGAATATTCTAATCAAATTCCAATATTCTAGGTGTCATATTCATCTTATACGGACCTGGATTGAAGCAAATATTGGCAAATACATAAATCACCTTGCATCTCGGCTATGAAGTTGATTAGACCTATCATATATATATAGGTATATATAGGTTTTTTGGCCGTTTGTAGAACCCTCCAATGAATATGCAAAAAAATTGAAGCACAATATACATATCCGTACCTCAGAGCAAAAGGGTATTAAGTCACAAAACTTGAGTTTCCAAGGAGAGCGTAAAATACTTGATACTATGTTATTTTCGTTATTTTGAGTCCAATCGTCTTGAAGGTAGACCACTGAATAGAGCGCGAAATTTAAATGAAGGTGAACCAAAAAACTCGAAAATTGAAATTTTGGAGTTAATACCCTTTTGCTCTGAGGCTCGGATATATTATTTGACAAACTTATGCTCCCTTGAAAAGACGCTATTGAAATTCCTGGTTGCATTTACCCCCAGGGCCGTATCTAGGGGGTGGCAAGGGTGGCACTTGCCACGGGCGCTAGGCCCGAAGGGGCGCCAAAAAATATCATAAATAAAAAGATAGGAGCGCCAAGCAAAAAAAATTAACTCGTAAGATGACAACACGGTTACGTAAGTAAGTAATTCGATCACAACATTTCGAAAAATTGATATTCGAAGTACAGAATGAAAATGCAGTAAGGTCAGAAATACGAGAAATATGGTCCAATTAATATAAAAATTTTTTAGAGATGCCGCACTCTGATCATAAATATTACAATCGGCAATATCGTCATGCGATTCCAAGCACAGTCCTTTTATGACTTGTTTACAACCTTATCGCATCCAGCTTGTTTTGAAGGGCGGCTTCTTTGATTATGATGATTCATAATGATCGATTTGTTTAGATTTTTAGGCCACATGTGGTATTTTAAAATAGATTTTTATTGCCAAAAATTCACCAATCAGAGTTTTGAGCTCAAGAAGTGAGAGAAAAATTGGGGAATCTTATTCTCTTCTACATAAATATTGATTTCTTTCAATTGTGAAGAGAAGAGCAAAAAATTCAAATTTTAATGTTCGATTAGTGTGTATCCAGATTTGAAGTGTTATAAGTTTTAAGTTTTTCTTATATTCTGACTTTTTTGTATCATTGTGCTTCTGGATTCAAGCATTATAAATTGTGCTATTGAAGGTGAGTTGTACCAAGTATTTGTTATTTTTTATGACATTATTCTGGCATCGGATATATTCAATTATTCGTATTTTAACATGATAATATTGTTCTTTTCAATTCAAGAAGAAATATGTTTGGTTCATTGCGGAAAATATGGATTTTCAAACGTGAGTTCTCACTCCTCTCTCAATCTGATAAAACTCAAATTTTAGTGTTATTTTTCATAGTTTTCATTGAGTCTTCAATCTCATCTGTCAAAGATTATTCTTCATCGGGCCCTGTACGAAACTATTAGTACGTGTTTCAAAGGGTTATAAAATAGTATTTGTATGCTAAATTTGCGGTTTTTTCACAGAGATTGTGATTATCGATTATTGTTTTCTAGTCAACTTACCAAAAATTTTTATTTTACGTTTGCAGTATGTATTTTTGAATTTTAAGTTGAAGAATTTATATTTTTTAAGATAAATGAATATTTCATTTTGTTTTTTTCGGAATTTGTTTCATTTTTATGCATTTCATTTAAAATGTGTACTGGAATGTTTTTAATGAAAAAATTTTTCCATAAAAATGTGTATTATTTTGAAACTTTCACGAAAATATATGACTAGCATTATAAAAAAAAATACTATAAGAAAATATGATGGATGAAAAAAAATCTACGCAAATGGGGGGGCGCTGTCTAATATATTGCCACAGGCGCAATAGTACCTAGATACGCCCCTGTTTACCCCCCACTTATCTCTAGGAGTGGAATAATATATTTAAGGAGGTTCAATATGATATCATAATCTTGGAGAGATGTGTCCTCTCCTCCGATAAAAATACAAATGTTTTTGAGCGCTCGTACTACTTACACGAGGGCTATATCATTTCGTCACGATGTCTGTATTTTTCGAATTTTGAGCCGAAAATGGTCTCAATCGACTATGTTCGACTCACTGATGACGAATCCGTAAAAAAATTCGAGTCTGTCCGTCCGTCCGGCCGTCCGTCCGTCAGCACGATAACTCTCGAACGGATCAACCTAGAGACTTGAAATTTTCAGTGTAGGTTCAGATCCCGAATGCCTCGGTTAAGTTCGTTAATGGGCCAAATTCCACCAGGGGTTCCGTAAATATGGCCGTTCAAAGTTTTGTTTCCCTGATTACTTGAAAACTACAGATTCGATCGAGATGAAATTTTGCACTCAGATGGAAAATGAGGTGTTTTAGCTACATGCGAAATTTTGTCCAGATCGCATAACCAGAACCATAGAAAGCATAGAAAATTGTAACTTTTGAACGGAAATGCCTAGGGACTTGAAATTTTCAGGATAGGTGTGGATCTCGAATGTCGTGATCACGTTCATCTATGAGCAACATTATACAAGGGGTTCCGTGAATACGGTCGTTTGAAATTTTGTTTTCTCGATAAATTCGAAACTTCGGATTCGATCGAGATGAAATTTTGTATTTTAATCGAGAATGATATATAGGAGCAATATTTTGTCCAGATCGCATGACCAGAACCATAGAAACCATAGAAAATTGTAACTTTTGAACGGAAAGGCCTAGGAACTTGAAATTTTCAGGGTGGGTTTGGATCGCGAATATCGCGGTCACGTTCATCAATAAGCAAAATGAGACTAGGGGTTCCGTAAATATGGCCGTTCAAAATATTTTTTTCCAGATAGTTTCGGAACTACTGATCGGATTGGAATGAAATTATGCATCTAGCTGAGAAATAATGTATTCAAAGTACGTGCAAAATGTTGTCCAGACCGCATCACCAAGACCATAGATATCGTAGAAAATTCTAGCGAATTATCGAAACAAAATTGATCAGCTGAACAGCGACATGAAGTCTGGAGTTTCGCCTGAGTTTCAGAATTTTTTTGACAGCTGTCAAAAATTCCTTCAATCGGTTTCTAAAACTGGAAAATGCGAATCTACCTACAAGTTGCATGTACGAGCGCTCAAAAGCTCCTGCCTTCACGGCAGTGCTTTTCGTAATTTTTTATTGATCTGATGTTTTATCAATTCATGGAATCAGCGAGCAAAGAATTGCATCATAATTTTAATTTCAATTCGTTAAAATGCCGATAGTTTGGGATTGGAACTTGGCCTTATTTTACAGTATTTTTCACATTTATATTTTTGAGGATTTCATTTTGTACAATACAAATATTATTATTCCAAAAGAAATATATAAATAAATTTCAACCTGATTTTTTCTCGATGAGAGTCAAATGAATCAACTTCCACGTCATGAAAATGATTGAATTTTCGGTTTTATTTAATATTATTTATTCGAATTATAAATCAATGGAATACAAGCATACTTCAATATTCTTCGAAACGCTGTCTAATATATTTCCACAGGCGCAATAGTACCTAGATACGCCCCTGTTTACCCCCCACTTACCTCTAGGAGTGGAATAATATATTTAAGGAGGTTCAAGATGATATCATAATCTTGGAGAGATGTGTCCTCTCCTCCGATAAAAATACAAATGTTTTTTATTGATCTGATGTTTTATCAATTCATGGAATCAGCGAGCAAAGAATTGCATCATAATTTTAATTTCAATTCGTTAAAATGCCTATAGTTTGGGATTGGAACTTGGCCTTATTTTACAGTATTTCTCACATTTATGTTTTTGAGGATTTTATTTTGTACAATAAAAAAATTATTATTCCAAAAGAAATATATAAATACATTTCAACCTTATTTTTTTTCGATGAGAGTCAAATGAATCAACTTCCACGTCATGAAAATGATTGAATTTTCGGTTTTATTTAATATTATTTATTCGAATTATAAATCAATGAAATACAAGCAGTCTTCAATATTCTTCGAAACATTCATTATATTCACTTACATAAACCTTTCCAGGGGAACAATTAGGTTTTATTTCTATAATATGTTTGCCCCTCTTTGTGATATTTATTTGTACTGGTTTGAAAGTTTGATCTACATATTTTCGTTGAGTTGACTTGCTTTTTGATTTGAGATTGGTACTTGATGAGAAACTTCGTTCAGTGGGAGTTCCTATATCAATAAAAGGGTTGATATGGGGTTTTCGATTTGAAGCTATATTTCGTTTTGTAATTGTAGAAATTGGATAGAAAATTATTTCCTCTTGTTTTTTCGAACGAATGGATGAATTCAATGTATGTTCTAACAGGAATTCTGATGTTTCATTTATAGCCGTGGTGTGTTCAGTGGAAAGTTCTCCTGTAGAATTGATCAACCTGGTTGTTACTCTAATGTGAATAGGTTCAGTTGAATGTTGCACAGATAAAATATATTCTTGTGGTCGTTTTTTCAGAATTGTCGAGGGAATAACTCGCAACTTTCTTCTTTCACTAGAGGTTGTTCTCGAAGGATGATTTGTCGATGACGAGACGAGAACGATAGAAAATAATAAATTTAAAAAAATCCACACGGATATCGAAAGCATTTTTAACATCACGAAGTACCTACGATGTTTTCTATAGAACTGATGTTTGCCTCTGAATATGTTATCTCTGTGACCTTAAACTCAACTCTGGGCCGAATCTTTGAAATTATATCGATATGGTTTCAACTATCTGCGTCTAACTCATTTGAAATTTTATGCTTACTTTTTCAGGCACCTATAACTCTCCAACTTTTTTGTTCTATTCCAAAAGACTCTCATTCAATTGATTATCTAATGGTTTATTATTTCCAATAATATCTTCCTCATAAATACTTGAATTTTTGGGTCCCACGTAAGTTTGCTTCGCGCCGTCCAAAGGTCACATGGAATAAGGAATATTTATTTTATGTTGTTACATGAATTTGATTGAAGAATATCATCAATGAATAAATTACGAAAAGCACTGCCGTGAAGGTAGGACCTTTTGAACGCTCGTACATGCACCTTGTAGGTAGATTCGCATTTTCCAGTTTTAGAAATCAATTGAAGGAATTTTTGACAGCTGTCAAAAAAATTCTGAAACTTAGGCGAAACTACAGACTTCATGTCAGTGCCTCAGCTGATCAATTCTTTTTCGATAATTTGCTAGAATTTTCTACGGTATCTATGGTCTTGGTGATGCGATCTGGACAAAATTTTGCACGTAGTTTGAAAACATTATTCCTCAGCTAGGTGCAAAATTTCATTCCAATCCAATCAGTAGTTTCGAAACTATCAGGAAAAAAATATTTTGAACGGCCATATTTACGGAACCCCTAGTCTTATTTCGCTCATTGATAAACGTGACCGCGATATTAGCGATCCAAACCCACCCTAAAAATTTCAAGTTCCTAGGCCTTTCCGTTCAAAAGTTACAATTTTCTATGGTTTCTATGGTTCTGGTCATGCGATCTGGACAAAATATTGCTTCAATATATCATTCTCGATTAAAATACAAAATTTCATCTCGATCGAATCCGTAGTTTCGAATTTATCGAGAAAACAAAATTTCAAACGACCGTATTTACAGAACCCCTTGTATAATGTTGCTCATAGATTAACGTGATCACGACATTCGAGATCCACACCTATCCTGAATATTTCAAGTCCCTAGGTGTTTCCGTTCAAAAGTTACAATTTTCTATGGTTTCTATGGTTCTTGTCATGCGATCTGGACAAAATTTCACATGTAGCTTGAACACCTCATTCTTCATTTGAGTGCAAAGTTTCATCTCGATCGAATCTGTAGTTTCGAAGTAATCAGGAGAACAAAATTTTGAACGGCCATATTTACGGAACCCCTTGTGGAATTCTGTCCATTGACGAACTTAACTGAGGCATTTGGGATCTGAAGCTATACTGAAAATTTCAAGTCTCTAGGTTGTTCCGTTCGAGAGTTATCGTGCTTACGGACGTCCGGACGGACGGACAGACTCGAATTTTCCGACGGATTCGTCATCAGTGAGTCGAACATAGTCGATTGAGACCATTTTCGATTCAAAATTCGAAAAATACAGACATCGTGACGAAATGATAAAGCCCTCGTGTAAGTATACGAGCGCTCAAAAATTAGAAGGAAGTGAACAGACTAATTTGAAAAAAATTATAAAAAGCACTGCATGAAGTCGGGAGCTTTTAAGCGCTCGTCATCCAATTTGTAGGTATTAGATTCGCATTTCCCAGTTTTAGAGACGGAGTATTAGTGGAGTGGAGTTAATGCTTCAGCGTTCCTCAAGAGGAGTTCATTCGAGGGTTGCTCATTGTGGCCTAGTCTCATGGGGAACCTCTGGCTGAACTCCTTACTTTGAGGAAAGGGTTCAATCGTCTTTATCTGCCTTTACCAGACTCGAGTCTCATTTTGGTGGATGCGCCACTTCATATCCCGGCTCCTCCACTATTACTATCATTATTTGAGTTTCTTAGACCTGAGTTCCATTTTGTTGGATGCGCCACATCAGATCCCAGTTTCCTCACCATTAGTATCATTATTTGAGTTTTGCAGACCTGAGCTTCGTTTTGCCACACGATAAGTATCAATATTTAAGTTCCCAATACCCGAGTTTCGTTTTGGTGGATGCGCCACTTCATATCCCAGATCGTTCATTATAAGTATCATCATTTAAGTTTCCCAGACCTGAGTATCGTTTTATTGATGTGCCATTTCACAATAATCATTTACGTTTCCCGGACCTGAATTCAGTTCACACCCTCAGTAGAGGTTCTTGGACACCGTCCGGACGGGGCCGTATTCCGACTGGACGTCACTGGTCACGATTGCGTGGAACACAGGGGAGTTCGCCATCTTGCCGAACCTCTAGACTCTAGACCGTTTTGGACGTGTCATTCTTCAAGTTTTTCGCATTTGTCCGCATTTCACCATCTCAATCATTTTTTTCGCCATTTACCCCCGCTTACCGGTTTGTGGTATTTCAGACCCGCTGCCTGCTCACCTCGCTTGTTCCTCGTCCGCTTGGCGTCATTGCATTTTATTTATTTTTGTGTTGAGATTTAATTTTTTTTAGTTGGTCGTAGGATTGTGTCCGATATTGTGTTAACGTTTTTCCAGTATACTGTAAAGTGTAAATAACCAAGAAGTGCATAAAATTGAACTAACATTGCATATCAATATACAGGGTGTCTCCTTTTGAAAAGACCAAACTTCAAGGAGAGATCAAACATGTGATTTTCAACAAAAAATGTCATATAATATATGGTCGAAATGTTGACGATTATTGTTCAATTTATAATTTTTTGATCACGGAATATTTCAAGTTTTTCCATTAAATCAATTATACTTTATACTTCAGTTATCCTTGTAGCCTCATCAAACCTTACAACATATCCGGAAACGGCATTAAATTTGCTATAAGATAACAATTTCTGCGTGCCAAAAAAATCCTCATTGCGAGCGTGGTAAGGAGATGAATGTCACGATTCTGAAGTGAACAAAATCAGTCATATTTTTCCATTGGTTTTATCGATGAAATATGAATTTTCTTTTTCAAGAGGGTTCAGATTATTTAAAATGTTACCATAGAAATTATTGTAAAATTATTAGAATGAAGAAAGCTGATTTTTGACGATTGAGAAATGTCATGATAGAAATAGTTTTTTCAAAAAGATTTATTAAAATTGAGATTTGAGAACGTAAGATTATCGAAGATTTATGCAGCCTGACATCATGAAGGAGATACCGGAACCAAACTGCAGTATACTCATTGCCGACTTCACAGTTTAGAAGAAAACTGTGGGATAAAACTGCCCCAACAGCTCATTCCAGAAATATTAGTGGAACCCGAGGCAATACATCTTATAAAATTCCAAGATATTCTCTACGAAACGGAGGAGAAATTTGAAGCTTGCATTTTGATGAACTATATTCAGAGTAAGCTGTTCACTGTGAGTTTTTAATCTATATCTTGTTCAAAAGGAGTAATAATTTAGAATGTATGAAATTATTAGAATTAGTTTATTGAATTTAAATAATAAATGTTGTAAACAAAAATTATTTTATTTGTGCACCTTGAGAACCCTCATTAAAAAGAGTCGCGGGAAAAATAAAAGAAAAATTGAAAAACAAAATTATTAGAATATTGTTAGTGGTTCTTTCATAAAATTTCAAAATTGAAATTTAATATTATTATTATTAAAATTGAACCATAACAATAGACATGTTTTCTTCTCAGAACCCAATACCCCATTTAGCGTGCTTTCGAATGAGATATCAACTTTGGTGCTTGCTGCTTGTCTTCTGCTATAATCTTCTGCTATAATATTCCAAACCTATTGTGGCGGCTCTCCGCCGTCGTTGGAAGATGGCGTTGTCGGCTACGCCACACCGCGTTGTCTCCCGCGGATCTCTTCATAGATGCACTCGACGAGCGGAGAGTACCACTTTCCTTGTGGAGGTGTCTAGGGCAACAGTTTGCTGGATCAGCCCTACTGATCAGTCCACCAGCAAACTGTGGGACGAAACACACATCCATTTCCCCATCAGGGAGCGCGATTCGAAATAGCGATAACACCTCGCTTAACTATAAATTTGCTTCACTATCAAGCTCTTTATGATTTAATATCATAGTAATTCTCCTGGAAATCATGAATTTTTTTATCGAATTAAAATAATTCAAACGAATAAAATAAATTTCAATAATACAGATTTTATGAAAAAATGTAAGAAAAAGACTATTACTACTCATAACAATTGTTCAAAATGTCCACCCTCTTGTTCAATTCATTCTACTCATCGTTTTCGCACTGAATCTACAACCCTGCGAAGTTCACAACGTGTCTGACGCATTTCTGCTCAACACAAATTTATTCTTTCGATCAGATCATCTAGTGTATGAACGCGAATTTGATATACTTTTTCTCTCAAGGTGTTCCAGACATACAAATCCAAAGGTAAGGTCGGGGCTCCTTGGCCGCCATCTTACCGGACCGTACGTTACGATCTATTGTACCCCAAAAATATCATTCATTCATTAAGTCCCATACATTCCAGCCATTTGAGACCAGACCAAGCAATAAAGCAGATATAGGGTGATTCTATGACAAAAATCGTAGAGGAAAACCACGAGTGGGAGGGGGGGGGCGGAGGTTGTACGCGCCGTACGTGAGGTGGTCCATGGATACGTTCTCGACTCGCAAATATGATTACTTTTCTTGTAATTGCGAAGAAACACCTAAAAAAAACGGTGTTTTTTTAGTTCTTTGCTTGTAGAATCTGAACCAATCTAGCGGTGCTGATACTTTTAACAGACGAATTGTAGAGAATGACAAGACGAAGAAAATGAATGCTAGTGCAACTCAATCGGGTCTTCATTACAGGAGGAAAGCCGGAAAACCCGTACAAATCAGCGTTTTTTCAAAACTTCATAACTCGGCCAATTATGAAGTTGTAGCTCTGGCTTCCCGAATAAAAGTAGTGGTTAATAGGTACTTCAAGAGTGCCCAACCCAGACGTTGTCGCATGAATATTTTTTGCGTTATTGCGATTTGAATTATTTTGGGCACTATTTTCCGGAACAGCTGGATGCGTCGGAAGTTGTCTGATTTCAATTTACAAAACGGATTTTGAAAGAAGTATAATACTACAAAACGAAAATCTTGATTTGCCGTTAAAATGTTGCAAAACAGGTGAAAAATACGTGGAAATATGACCAAAACCGGCCGAGTGCACTTCCGCGGACGAATAGTGGTGGTAAGCGGCAGACGCGGGGGAACGAAAATTGAGATGCGGCTGGGCGCGAATATTTACATTTATGCCCCCCCTACTTGACTGCAATAGAGCGTTCGGCTGGTTTTGGTCATGTTTGCACGTTTTTTTCACCTGTTATTCAACATTTTAACAAAAAAATCAAGATTGTCGTTTTGTAGGTCTATACTTTTACTTTCGGAATTCGTTTTGTAAATAAAAATCGGAACACTTCCGACGCATCCAGCTCTTCCGGAAAATAGGGCCTTAAATAATTCAAGTGTCAGCACCGGTTCATTGGTTCAGATTTTACAAGCAAAAAATTACGAAAAGCACTGCCGTGAAGGCAGGAGCTTTTGAGAGCTCGTACATGCACCTTGTAGGAGGATTCGCATTCTTCAGTTCTAGAAACCAATTGGAAAGATTTTGACAGCTGTCAAAGAAACTTTCAAACCAACGCGAAAATCCAGACTTCACGTCAGTGCTTTGGTGACCATTTTCTTTTTCGATAATTCGCTAGAATTTTCTACGGTATCTATGGTCTTGGTAATGCGATCTGGACGAAATTATACATTATTCTTCATATATGTGCGAAATTTCATTTCAATCCAATAAGTATTTTCGAAATTATCAGGAAAAATATAGTTTGAACGCCAATATTTACGGAACCCCTAGTCTAATTTGGCTCATTGATGAAAGTGTTCTCGAAATTCGCGATCCGAACCTATCCTGGAAATTTCAAGTCACTAGGCCTTTTTGTTCGAAAGTTATGATTTTCAATGATTTCTATGGTTCTGATCATACGATCTGGAAAAAATGTAGCTCGAATATATCATTCTCAATTTAAATACAAAAATTCGTCAAGATCGAATCCATAATTTTGAAATTATCAAGAAAACTGACTTTCAAACGGCCATATTTACGGAACCCCTAGTCTAATTTTGCTCATTGATTCCAGCTCTGGTGAACGCTACATTCACGATCCACACCTATCCTAAAAAGTCCCTAGGCCTTTCCATTACAAAGTTATAATTTTCTATGGTTTCTATGGTTCTGGTCATGCGAGCTTAACAAAATTCTGCATGTAGCTTGAGTACGTAATTATCCATCTGATTGCAAAATTTCACCTCGATCGAATCAGTAGTTTCGAAGTAATCAGAAAAACAAAATTTCGAGCGGCCATATTTACGGAACCCCCTGGGCGAATTTTGCCCAATAACGAACTCAACCGCGGCATTTGAGATTCAAACCTACCCTGAAAATTTCAAGTTTCTAGGACATTCCGTTCGAGAGTTATTGTATATACGGCCGGACGGCTGGACGGACGGACGGACAGACTCGAATTTCTCGACGGATTCGTCATCAGTGAGTCGAACATAATCGATTGAGACCATTTTCGGCTCAAAATTCGAAAAATACAGACATCGTGACGAAATGATATAGCCCTCGTGTAAGTAGTACTGTAATGAATTGAAAGACTTGATAACATTTCGGTAAATGCAGAATTAATTTAAATAGACGGGAATAGAGAATTATTTCTTTTGGCCTAGTCGATACAAGAAAAAATCGATATCGTGGGAACGCCTAGCAAGCCATCTGTTTTGTTTTATTCGTTGAAATGTCGATAAGCAAACTCATATGTTTTAGGGACCCATAAATATAAATGCCTTATCGCGCATATATTTTTCCATATGTTTAGTTTTATTTGAGAGTGAAAATATGTTGATAACCCAAACTCAAGTGTTTAGGGACCCATAAATATAAATGCCTTATCGCGCATATATTGACCAAAAAAAAAATGAAGCGTTGGGAGATTTATAATTCTCCCTCATCGATTCCACGAAACACTTGATTAGGGTTTAGATGGAAAAATTTCACACCATACCACCATACCATGCGATAGGTGATTGGTTCAGAATTTTCAGACCAATAATTGCCGATGGTTGGTTTGCGAACCGCCTTAAAAAAGATGATTGAAGGAGGTGATTGGTTCAACGAAAACTAAAAAAATCATTTGGAACCACCTAGAATGGTAGGGTTGAAAATTTTCTTGAGACGAAAAAAAGATCGGAGTAAGTCAGTTGGTTCGGGGAACCCGGTAAAAGCAGTGGTCGTCGATCGAGGGTCGGTTGTTCGCGAGTTGGAGGGGCTCGGAAAGAGTCAGTTGTTACCGGTCTGGGACCGAAGGGGAATTGTGCGGGAGTAGAGAACTTTGGAGATTTCGTTGTTTTGAGTCGGTGACTCGCATTAGGGCAGAAATTGAAAGTCGGGAAGGTGCCACGATAGGTACAGAATTTTAGGTTCACTTTTCGATTTAGAGGCAGTGCTCGCAGGTAGAGAACTGATTAAGAATTAGTCGTACGGGGTCGGTTTTCCGGTTAGAGGCCGGTGTAGTTGGAAGTCGGGAAGGTGCCAAGATAGGTACAGAATTATAAGTTTCGGTTCGAGGCCGGTGTAGGGACTAAATTGAGGTAGTAGTCCGTTGTAGGGAAATAGCTTTAGTATTTTCAGTCCGGAGTTTTTTTTTTTTTGAGTCCGGATTAGGGAAAAATCTGTGATAGCTTGTGGAAGTAAGTAGTGTCGAAGATGGTGTGTTTTGTAGCGCAGTGAATTCTCGGCTTTATTAAGTGCGAACAATACAGTGACAGGATTAAACCCTCCAGTGGCGGAGCACGAGAAAAGGTAATTCTAAAATTACGCATGGTTTTGTGGTTTTAATTTTTTTTTGAGTTCTTACTAGTCCCGAGTCTTGAAATCTCCCACACAAGATTGAATTAGGTACTCTTGAAATTCAGTTTCTTTTAGATAATTGTTATTCTGAGATAATTAATCAAACCTTAATTTGACCTTTGGGGCTGCAGCCCCCCCCCAAAGATACAAATTCTTTGATTGAATTTAAAAATTAATGAAATTATATGAAACTGATTTATAAACTGCTAACGAAATAAATAATAAATAAATGGAAGAAGGTAATGTTGAGAACTACAGACTCAAGATTTAGCACTTTCTTAATGTAGTATACCAGTTACTTCCGAATATATTCATATGTCTGAAAATATTGTATACGTTACCAGTGTCAACGGCCACACGGGAAAGGACATATTCTACCCTTAAAAGATTAAAAACGTAATTTAGGACTTAGGGGAGCACAATAGGAACTGAGAGAATGACTGGACTTGCTCTGTTGAATATACAGGGTGTTTTTTAAGGTGAGGCTTTTTTTGACCGGTGCTAGAACTCATAAAAAGCGATCATTTCGCCGGAAGTTGATCATATAAAATATTCAATTTGAAAAACAGTGCGAAAAATATTGGTCATCAATATCTTAATCCCACTCTGGACTCACTCACCATTATCACCTCAGAAATTATTTTACCAGTTCAGTACCCACCGGATTTCAGACATTAGTCCTGGTTAGTCATTCAACAAAACCCATAGACTAATAATAATATTATTATTAGTCTATGACAAAACCTGTACACGAATGGGTGAATTTTTGATGAAGATTTGTAAAATTTGAGCGCGACTAGTCAAAATTCATATTGTCCTGGTTTCAGGTTAAAAAAAATGGTCACCTTACTCTGGATGAATTTTTCTGTAAGGGGCCATGCGATGTTTGTTTTCTCGGCATTCATTTATCGCAAATTTGTATTCTCTTTCAAATTTTATTAGGAGATGTTTTCAAAAAGGTATTATTTTTAAAGTTCAAACTGAGGAGATGAAAAATTACTGATTGAAAAGGATCACAAACTCACATATAAAATAAATTGATCCGAATTGTTTTCAGGAATTGTTCGAAATGGTCACCATTTGTTTGATGTGCATAAAGTCTTGCTTGGCGTAATTTCGAATTGTCACCTATACACTAATCTTTTCAAATGACACCCAAAGAAAGAAATCACAGGGATTTAGTTCAGAAAACTTAGTCATCATACGCATCATATAAATTAATTCCCGTATACTGACCTCACACAGTTGGTTATATCTGAAAATTTAAATATCAATACGAACCTAATGAAGATCTGTGCTAGGAAATTCTCATATTTGCGGATAATTTTGATTTCGAAATACTCGGTCTTGGTGAATATTTTATATGAACGATTTTTGGTATATCGACTTATTTTGACGAGTTCTATTGCTGGTCAAAAATAAGCCTCTCCTTTGAAAACACCCTGTATATTATGATTACGAATTCAATATTGACGACGTATTAGATATATCAGGAACATCTGAAAGAATGCTGAATATTTAATATTATTGAAAAGGTCTAACCTTGTAAGGAAACGAGAATAAAATCAATCGATTTTAGACGTTTTGAAAATAAAATATTGAGAAGTTATGAATTCTTGAATTGGATTGTTCATTGATTCTCTGTTTTATTATTCCTTCCTTCTTTTATTTTTTTCCATCTTTCTTATATTTCGTGTTTCATTATTAATTGTTCAGTTCAGCCCCCCCTAAAACAAAATCCTAGCTGCGCCACTGGCTGAGGGAAGTATTACTGGTCCGAAAAGTTCACCTCTCATGACTCCCAACCACACGGTGACCCTTAACTTATGTTGGAAATGGGAGACAGAAGTCTCATGGGGGTTTACTCTTTTCCATGCATGGCAAATTAATCATAGCCGATTTCGTATAAGTTGCCTTATCAGTCCATAATATCCTAATACCCTCGCACTCTCCTAACTCATTCAGGTACCTACCACCTACAAAATGATAGTCTCGTCTGCCGTCTCAGCATCTACAGTTAACAGATTATGCACCCTTCTCAAATGAAATGAATGTAACTTTTTTTTTAAGAATTCTGTGTACTCTAGAATGATGAATCCTTCATTTTGAACCAATTCGACGAGTAGATACTTGTTGTGGGATCCTCCCCGACAGCTTGAAGTATAGCAGGTGCATGCTGGCCTTGCTGACTATTTCGACCACCTTCTCTGATTCGTAGACCACCAAATGGGCCAGTCAGATTTAAATTCGATGTTTAATTTGATATTCCATCACAAGCAGCTTCAAGATCGAGGATATTCATCTCCTTACCACGCCTGCAATAAGACATTTTTTGGCACACTGAGATTCTTTTCTCATAGCAAATTTAATGCCCTTTCTAGATATGAGGTCAAATTTGGTGAGGCTACAAGGATAACTGAAATCTAATTGGTTTCATGGAAAAAAAGGAATTATTTCGTGAAATCGAGAAATGTTAAATTGAAGAATAACCGTCAACATTGCGACCATTTGTTATATGACATTTTTTGTTGAAAATCACATGTAATAATAATAATAATAATAATAGTATATTTAATCCTTCAAGATACAATACAGTATATAGGACAAGTCACAATACAAAAAAATTTTTACAACTACACATTTAAGGTATGAGAATAGTATTCATTTACATAATAAAAGCTTTTCTTCAATAATATATCCTTAATTTTTCTTTTGAATAAACTCACATTAAGCACTTTCAAGGAGGATGGTAAGTGATTGTTCATCTTTATACTCTGGTATAACGGTGAACACCCAAATTTGTGAGTTCTATGCCTAGGTATTAGAAGAACCTGTGAATTTCTGGTATCATATCTGTGACAGTCAGTTAATTTTGTCCATACATTTTCTTTCTCTTTTGCATAAATCAAACATTTCAAAATATATATACTCGGTAATGGTAGAATCTAATTTTCAATGAATATTGACCTACATGACATTCCTGGTCGTAAATTAAAAATAGATCTTATTATTCTTTTTTGTGCAACAAATATCCTAGAAACATCAGTACAGTTTCCCCAAAGCAAAACATTATAAGACAGATGACTATGGAACATGCTATAATACACATTAATTAATGAACTAGTTGGTAATATTTTCTACTTATAGCGAAAAAAGAGGTGTTAAGTTTTTTACAAACGTACTAAACGTAGTCAACGTGTGATGACTATCTCAAATTGTGGTCTATGTAAATTCCAAGGAATTTGGTAGATTCAGATGATAGTCTGATCCAAGTAACTTATGCAAAAAGAGTTCCCATCACTTTTTTTCAAACCGTAGTACATACAAACGGTCTTTTCAATATTTACCATCAGGTTATTTCTACGACACCACTTTACAAATTCCTCTACGATAGCTTCACAGGCTTTTTGAAGCTCCCCACGACTATGTGCCCTGACAACCATTGATTCATCATCTGCAAATAGTGCCAATAGAAAGCAGGTTAACCAAATTGGTAAATCGTTTATGAACAATAAAAACAACAGCGGTCTCAACACGGAGCCCTGGGGAACTCCTAGCCTAATACCGAGATATCTCTATCAGTGATAAAACTTCGCAGCCATTCACCGAATAGGGGAAATGTGTCTGATACGGCATAGCTAATGAGATGGCATACAACGTGTTTCAGAGGTTGACGTTCAATTTTTGGCGCTAGTTCAATGCGTATACTGTAGAATAAGACGTGGTTAAACGTCTGCGTGGGTTCTAGTAAATTTTGTAGTAGTATTTGGTCAGCGCATGCGAAGAAAGTTTATCGGGTTGCCTGAAAATTTAAAGCAGCGGTTGTTTTCTGTGAACAGGTGAAAAAAACGGGTGGATCGAAAAGTGCAAATGTTTTCTATTATTTCTGCATATACTTAAGTTTCAGAATAGTATGTTATTTTGCATCTTAGTTTCCACCATTGTTATAAAGAAAGAAAAAAATTACTGGTGTTTGCTTCTGGGAGAGATGGCATACGTATGCTGATGAGATGGCATAGGTTTGCCATGTCATCCAGGCACTTTCTTAATAATAACTAATTATAATATATGGTGATTATATAAAAGCAATTTTGAGGCTAACGACATATGGAATGTCGAAGAATCAGCCTTTTCAACAGTACCTTCGTCATAATTCATCATGTATGCCATCTCATCCATAGTGTTGAGGGTGAGATGGCACATGAAGACCTTTTTTGATTTTCATGTTACACCTTCATGATATCAAAATACTCAATTTTGAATAAACAATTGAATAGACCATACATTGCACATCATTTCGTCTGGTCCTAACATTTTAGAAATATTTATATTGAGAGGTATAGACCCAGTTAAAAAAGTATGCCATCTCAGACACATTTCCCCTACGCCTCTGAATCCCAGACTGTAGCACTTATCTATTATAAATTCAAAGGAAAAAGTATCGAAGGCAGATGAGAGATCGAAAAACAATCCTGCTACATGAAAATCTCCATCCAAACTCTCATAGACGGATTCAACAAATTTCAGTGCAGCCGATTGGGTTGAGTGACCGCTTCTAAAACCGTGTTGTGCGGGGTTTGGAAAATTCATCATTTTTGCAAAAACAACCCTTTCGAATACCTTCGAGAATACTCTCAGTATTGATATGGCGCGGTATGGAGCTATCTGCTCTACGTCGCCATTTTTGAATACTGGAATAACTATAGCTTTTTTGAGAACCGTAGGAAATCTTCCAGTGGTTGCAGATACATAAACGAGATGGGCAAAATGTCCACTAATAACATAAGCACACTCCTCAGTATCTTTGATGAGATTGAGTCTACACCAACCCATTTTTTATTTTTCTTTTTTTTATAGTTTCTTCTACCTCAACTGCTGAGACAGGATAAAAGAAAAATTGTTGCTCATTAATGGTGACACAGTACAGCACAATGATAGGTTCCGACCATAGCATGACTGCAGTTTTACCTCAGCCATAGTGGCAAAATGTTTGGCGAATATCTCCGCTAACTGATCGGAATTACTGTATGAGATATTATTTACAGTAATGGACATTGTTTCCCGAGCTTTTCGTGATGTACCAGTTACATTCTTCACGATACTCCAAATTGTCTTGTTCTTGTTATCCGATTCTTGAATGGCTAAACTATTCTGTGCATATTTGGTGTTTTTTATTTATATTTTATGTTAATGTTTGGCCGCTTTATATCTCTCGTAACTGTTCTAAGACCCAATATTTCTTTGTATCCAATGAAGACCCAACAAGTTGCGCTTACTTTCTACAATTTCCGGTGTTACCCATCTTTTTCTTGAATTAGAGGATACCTTTTTCATTGGACAACATTGTTCAAGATAATATTGTATAATTAATATGAATGTTTCAAAACAGTGATCAGCATCAGCCTGCAAATAAAGTTCGAAAAAACTACAAGTAGACAAGCATTCAACTAAATTGTTTAGATTTTCACGACAAAGATCTCTAATATAACTCGTAACCGATTTCGATTCGTATACTGGCTGAAGGTTTGCCTCAAGTAATATGGCTCGATGATCAGTTAATAGAGGCTCAAAGACCACTTCCTCAAAATTTTGCGGAGCAATATTAGTCAAGATATAATCTACCTTGGATATAGCAGTATAACCATTTACATTAGTAAATATTCTGGTTGCGTACTCTGATGACACCTTCAGTCCAAAACAATCCAACATTTCCTTAAAATATTTGGAATGCTTACAAAAAGGTTTCAGATAATCGATATTCAAATCACCACATAAGAATATAAAATCAACAGAGTCAAAATAAGCATCCAATGCACAATACAGTCTTTCAAAAAATAAATCTACATTACCAGTACATGGTCTGTAAACACTTATAATTCCTAATCGAGACGCTTGAACGTGAACGATACCACATATTCCGATATGCATTTCCTCAGAAAAGTCCGACACCGATAGTTTCTTCACTCGCAGATCACTCCTCGCAAACAGCATCGAACCACCATGCTGTCGGTATTTGCGACAAAAATAATCAGCCTGTACATAGCCTGGAATTACCATAGAACCGACATTGTCCACACTACACCAATGCTCAGAAACACTCAACACATCAGGATTTTTTTCCTCCAACAAAATTTCTAAATCGTCCAATTTATTTGCAATACATTGTGCATTTTTTTGTAGGATTTTAAAATTACCATTGACTACAGTTGGAATAAATTTATTTTCTCGTTGTTTATCCCTCGATGATGGAAAAAATGATGAACATTGACTTTATTGGGCCAGTTTGATCCATCAAGTGCTCCATCATATTCCGAGCTTGGGATTAGTACTTTAAAGGACGAGTAGTGCTCTGGGAAACGCGATGATAATTTCTCACATTTAACATACGAGAAATTATTTCTAAGGAAACTTTCCAAGTTTTCAACACATGTTTCAGGCTTCAGATTTGAAACATGAAAAGCTCTCAACTTATCTGTACCTTCAACATAAGCTGTGCCGGAATATGTACCCACACACAGGGATTTTCTAGGCTTACGCTTTCTTCTTTCCTTTGTAACTACCTTCCATTCAGCACAGTCATTTTTACTTAGTGAAGTATAGACTGCAGGCCCCATGTTATAATCTGCCTGATTCTGAGACAGTTGTACCGTCTCGATTGCCGTAGGAACCACCGTCGATTTGGACTTCTTCGTAGGATCGTATCTGCGATCGGGGCGAGCGACAGTGGGAGATCGCCCAGCAGTTACGCTTGCGCTCGAAATCAAAAGTTGATTATTGTCTGCTGCTGTTTGTATGATCTCCCCTTGAAGTTTGGCCCTCTAAAACCTCTCTATCGCCGGAAGTTGGAGGGCCCTACCGGTATGCGCATTATTGCTATATGTGCGGAATATACGGCCTAACTCTTTCATGACCCTTTCGCACGGATTCGAGGCTGGTTGGCATATCGACGAATAGGTGAAGCCGATGCTGTATGTGGGCAGAGTCTCCCTCCATACGGTCGCGGTGAACTGGGAGCCATGGTCCAATGTACCTTCCGAATAGGTATGATGTTGTTATAATCGTGAACAATCTTTAGGGCTGCAATCTAAGCCTGTGCTCGCCGCAAGGGATATAATTTCACATACTTCGAAAAATTGTCGATGAACAAAAATGTAGGCCACTTTGATTCGGCTCATGGGGAGTGATCCATAAAAATCAACACAGACCAAGTCTCCTGGCTTCACACTGGTTATAGGGTGGGTAGGAGATATTCCCAAGGATACTTATTCCGTTGACAAACATCGCAGCTCCTAATAGTCTGATGTATCTGCTTTCTCATTTTCTGGAATAACAGGCACTGTTGTAGGACGATACACAGCTTATTTGTTCCAAAATGCCCATACAATTGGTGGTAGGCTGTCACCAGCTTCTCCACTAGGACGTCAGGAACAACTATACGTGATGGGTATGAAGTGTCGGATTGGTACTGTAAGATCCGGTCTTGGCTCATCCAACAAAGTGACAGGTACCTGTGTTGGGCAGCTGTCAGCACGGTGGGGACTCCAGTAAAGAAACGATAAATGGCTCCCTAGTATGAACAGCTCGACTAATGTTTGGCAATCTGACGCACAGTATCACTAACTTCATCGATATGCTCGGCTTCAAACAAGTTCACTAAGACCGATCGGTCATTACTCGATCCTGCTGGACCACAACCCACCCTGATGAAGTTTAACACAGCCACCAAGAGGCCTTCCTTCAATATATTGCTGTTAGACATCAGATCGGGATGGTATCTGGAGAGCGTGTCCGCAACAATGTTTTCCTTCCCAGGAACATACTCCACCTCATAGTCGAACTGGTTTAGAAATAGCGACCATTGGGTTAGTCTCTCATTTAGGAGACGATACTGTTTGAGGAATTGTTTCCCATGATCAATGTCTTGTATTTGGTAAAAATTATGACCAGTAACTCCTTTTTAGCCACCGCAGAAAGAACGGGCGTGGCTAATGGGGGAATCGAAACGTTACTGTATTGAGAGCCCTTTTAATCTTCCAAAGGCTGTGTGTTCTAAGTCTTGCCATTACTCTCTACTCTGAAATCGGTATTATAAGAAACTTCCTCATTTTCTGGATGACAATCTAGGACCGATCTATGACAGAATGTGAAATAATTTGTCTGGACACTGCACAAAACAAATTCGAATTTTTAACAAACTAATGACCATTTCATCAACTTGTTCAAAACACTACGCAAAAATGTCAACTTCTTTTCGTTCTTGTTTTCACAATATGTAATAATAATAATAATGGCAATTCAACTTGACATTCGAACTGTTGAACGTAAACGTAAATACATAAAACGAAACCAAAACCACTTTGCTTTGCCACACGGCACTCGGCAGCCTCAGTTCAAGTCTGACGTAGGGAAAGAAAAATCAAAGAGGGCATGCTCTCTTCTTATTGGTCAGATTTTTGGCACGTATTGTGCATTTTAACGGATGCTCTATGCTCTATATGAGTACATATTACCAAAGAGGAACAAGAGAGACCACTCTCGTAAATTCACTGAACTCTATACTACCTGGAACGGACCCGTCCCTTCAAATTTATCATCAAAAGTGAGGCCAGGGGCAGGCAAGACAAAGAAAGACTTATTTACGGTAACCTCTCCTTGTCATACTCATTGAATTCAAATGGAATGCTGACTGAAACGAGTTATGTTTGTTTGAAAATCTTTTTTGTTTGCCTGATATTCGAAATTAGGTGTGTGGACTGACTATTATTGTGATATTTGTGATAGTTCGAATGGGGGGATGTCGAATGGGGGGATGGCCAAGTCCGGAAAGTACGTACTTTCCGGACTAGGCCGGGAAATGTTACTTTCTCAAAAGAAAAGCGTCTGGGAAGTGAGTACTTCCCGGACAGTTGCCGAAAAACATTATTTCCTTGGTTAACTTGACAAATAGACAATGAAATTGACATTTCTGTTGTTTTGAAATTCATCCCGACGATGCACGAGGGATCGGTTATCGGATACTTCGTGTTTGCTATCTGCATTCTGATTGGTACTCCGTTTTAGCACTGCCTCGGTGTTTTGATATTGAATGGCGTTCCTTTCCTTGGCCTTGGGCAGCGTTGCCATCCGTACGGTAATTACCGTACATGTACGGTAATTTGACTCAAAATTAGAAAAAATTTAGAAAAGCACTGCCGTGAAGGGAGGAGCTTTTGAGCGCTCGTACATGCACCTTGTAGGTAGATTCGCATTTTCCAGTTTTAGAAACCAATTGAAGGAATTTTTGACAGCTGTCAAAAAAATTCTGAAAGTTAGGCGAAACTCCAGACTTCATGTCGGTGCTTCAGCTGATCAATTTTGTTTCGATAATTCGCTAGAATTTTCTACGGTATCTATGGTCTTGGTGATGCGGTCTGGACAAAATTTTGCACGTACTTTGAATACATTATTCCTCAGCTAGATGCATAATTTCATTCCAATCCGATCAGTAGTTCCGAAACTATCTGGAAAAAAATATTTTGAACGGCCATATTTACGGAACCCCTAGTCTCATTTTGCTTATTGATGAACGTGACCGCGATATTCGCGATCCAAACCCACCCTGAAAATTTCAAGTTCCTAGGCCTTTCCGTTCAAAAGTTACAATTTTCTATGGTTTCTATGGTTCTGGTCATGCGTTCTGGACAAAATATTGCTTCAATATATCATTCTCGATTAAAATACAAAATTTTATCTCGATCGAATCCGTAGTTTCGAAATTATCGAGAAAACAAAATTTCAAACAATTTCAAGTCTCTAGGTTGATCCGTTCGAGAGTTATCGTGCTGACGGCCGGACGGCCGGACGGACGGCCGGACGGACAGACTCAAATCTTCCGACGGATTCGTCATCAGTGAGTCGAACATAGTCGATTGAGACCATTTTCGGCTCAAAATTCGAAAAATACAGACATCGTGACGAAATGATATAGCCCTCGTGTAAGTAGTACGAGCGCTCAAAAAGTACGGTATACGGTCCAAATGGGCTACCGTACGCCGAAATACGATAATTTCAGAATTCTAGGGGGATTCCACAAAAATAATATTTCATATGAAGTTTTCAACGTGTGCAGACGTGAATGAAAATATTTGTTAATTTATTTATTATTTTCATAATATTTTATGTGTAATTGTACGATATTTCGATGGAGAAGCCACAACAGCTGAACATTATTTTCAAAAAATTCTCGAGAATTTTGACTCGAACCAAATTTCTAGAGAAAATATTATTGGATTTGCTTATGATGGGCGAATTTTATTCAGTAGCATCTAGGTTTAGGAATGAGTTCCCAGGGATTTCCATAATGAAATGTGATTTGTTTAGACCTTTTGCTCAATTGTATCTTACCAAAAATCTCATAATATGAACGCGAGAATGAACGCATAAATATTATTATTATTATTGTTTACTTTAGTTTTATCGTATTGTCTTTTATCCTATTTAGAGCTTGGGAAAATTTGGGCAAGTTCGATTTTCAATTTGTAGGTTAGGTATGGCCACAGAAATGAAAGAATTGTTTATCTATCTCTCTCTATGCAGTTCTGTGGTAGGATGTACGGTAAAATTGTCCCAAATACGGTAATTTCTCGTCCCCGATACGGTAATCTCAAGATTTTGGGTTGGCAACGCTGGCCCATGGGAGATTCAGTCGAAGGTCAATGCCGTCAATGGTTAGTTGACGAGAGAGCAGGAACTAGCAAAGATTAGACAACTCTTACTCTTTGCTATAACACTTAGGGATGGCACGAAAAGAACGGAACAGGTTATTGGGAATAGGTATGACCAAACTGTTCCAGGAACCTGTTATTTACAAAGAACGGAACCTGTTCCGCAGAACAGAAACTAATATCAACGCGGCGCGGCGTTCCTCGTTCGAAATTCACGTAACTGTTCCGATATGAATGTGTTATTGTTTTCGTGTTCATGTTGCCTGTTCTTAATGTACCTATTCTTCCACGAATAGTTAACTAGGAGAGGAACGACTGGTACGCGTCGAATAATTTGCGATATTTAAAATTTCGAATCATGGTGGTTGTTTTGAATTCAGCTGATAAATGTTCATTTCGAAATTGGTTGTTATAAGACTATATCGGATTTCAGAGATTCGATGCCAAAAGAATACCTTGTTATTGAATTATTTGGGCATCTTCCATGGTTTTTTGGATTAAGTCTATCCAACGTTTCGGCCGAGTAATCGGATTTAACAGAAATTGAGAATTATGTTAATGAGACGAATTACCTATATGACAACGAGTTTGTATTAATTAAGTAATAGCAAGAGGGTAAAAAAATCACAATCACAAAAAATGTAAAATATAAGAAAAAAAAAATACTTATTAAGTAGTTCAGGTACTTTGGTACATTATACAATATCTACATAAAAAATTACGAAAAGCACTGCCGTGAAGGCAGGAACTTTTGAGCGCTCGTACATGCACTTTGTAGGTAGATTCGCATTTTCCAGTTTTAGAAATCAATTGAAGGAATTTTCGACAGCTGTCAAAAAATTTCTGAAACTTAGGCGAAACTCCAGACTTCATGTCAGTGCTTCAGCTGATCAATTTTTTTTCGACAATTCGCTAGAATTTTCTACGGTATCTACGGTCTTGGTGATGCGATCTGGACAAAATTTTGCACGTAGTTTGAAAACATTATTCCTCAGTTAGGTGCAAAATTTCATTTCAATCAGATCAGTAGTTTCGAAACTATCAGGAAATATTTACGGAACCCCTAGTCTAATTTTGCTCATTGATGAACGTGACTGCGATATTCGCGATCCAAACCCACCCTGAAAATTTCCTGAAGAAGTTCCTAGGCCTTTTCCTTCGGAAGTTATAATTTTCTATGGTTTCTATGGTTCTGGTCATGCGATCTGGACAAAATATTGCTTTAATATATCATTCTCGATTAAAATACAAAATTTTATCTCGATCGAATCCGTAGTTTCGAAATTATCGAGAAAACAAAATTTCAAACGACCGTATTTACGGAACCCCTAGTATAATTTTGCTCATTGTTAAACGTGAACGCCACAGTTCAGATCCACACCTATCCTGAAAATTTCAAGTCCCTAGGCGTTTCCGTTCAAAAGTTACAATTTTCTATGGTTTCTATGGTTCTGGTTATGCGATCTGGACAAAATTTCACATGTAGCTTGAACACCTCATTCTACATTTGAGTGCAAAGTTTAATCTTGATCGAGTCTGTAGTTTCGAAGTAATCAGGAGAACAAAATTTCGAACGGCCATATTTACGGAACTCCTGGTGGAATTCTGCCCATTAACGAACTCAACCGAGGCATTTGGGATCTGAACCTACACTGAAAATTTCAAGTCTCTAGGTTGATCCGTTCGAGAGTTATCGTGCTTACAGCCGGACGGCCGGACGGACCGACTCGAATTTTCCGACGGATTCGTCATCAGTGAGTCGAACATAGTCGATTGAGACCATTTTCGGCTAAAAATTCGAAAAATACAGACATCGTGATGAAATGATATAGCCCTCGTGTAAGTAGTACGAGCGCTCAAAAAAATGTCTATTATTTAGGAAGGAATAGGATAAGGAACGGAAACGAGAACGTTCCTATGCGTCGAGCGTTCTAGATAATATGAATAACAGGTTACCAAAAGAACAGGTACGAGGAACAGGTTCCCGCTCAGGAACGGAACAGGTTGGAACTGTTCCCTGAATTTACCTGTTCCGTCACATCCCTAATAACACTAAATCGGGGCCTGCAGAAATATTAATGATAATAAATGATAGAGATGAGCGATATTTCACTACCGGTGATTCAATCACCGTGAGTTTCAAATCACCGATCACTGGCGTGATCGAAACATTCAAATCACCGCTCCTGTGATTTTCAAGTTGAATATCGTTCTCAGTTCTCGGTGTTCTCACTCACGCTCTGGGATACTCGATATCACCAAAGAGTAACTTGTCTAATCTTTGGTTATAGTGGCCGATCATAATGAAGTAATATAGAAAGGAAGTAAGTCAATATAAATCCTAAAAAATCGATATCGAAGTTTTCAAGAGATATTAATAACCGATGGTATTTAATTTGGTCCTTGAGTAGTTAGTACAGTTAGGTGCTTTCCTATGATTTTTTCTAAGAGCAAGAAGGTCAATCTGCAATGTACTGATCACCATTAGGTCCTGGTAACTTTACGCAATACTTTATTTCCAGAGCATTTGAGTTTTATACTTTCGAAAATGGCTGACAAATCTGAATCTCGTTTTTCCACGCTAGATTCAGCTAAGAGACATACTTATAATTATGTAAAGAAAGAGATTAAAACAGAGGAGATGGGAACAGTTGAACAGTATATTAATGAAACCAAAGAATCATCAATTGAATATGAGTGAGTATTTTCTGTAATTAAATAATATAATTTTGGCCCTCACTAACACTATGCAAATGAAAAATCGATCAAAACATTGTCTAACTTCGAGCGTCAGTACAAAACTGAGGCCCCAATGGGATTTAGCAGGTTTTCTATGTGTTGATTTGCTATTGAGTTCAAAGCAGTTTTTCGTGCTCGGCTTTTCTACCACATTGAATATTGATATCGACCTATTTCTTATGCCATAAGGTAGGTAATCGTCTGAACTTTATGATCAGCTCAAAAAGTAAAATTGACCAAAAAATGGACTTAGCAGGTTAACGAATTAGGCCGACAATATGACGTTGTTTCTGTAAGTTTGAAAAAAAATATGGTTTTCATATTTCATTTAGTATGAAATAAAATAAATTATCTATCACATGAGTTAATAGATGTTAACAATTTTGGGCAACTTAATAATCCCTTGATATATAAATAACTATTTCGAAATTTTTAGTGTATAATCTTCATATTTTTCAGACTCGGTATTACTTCTGCCGGGGTCTTAATAATGTAATCTATTTGGGATAATTTTAATCGGGAAATGATTCCTTAAAATTTCCAACTGCCCGAAACTATTTTTCAAAACTGTTTGATCTGTTCCAGTACTCGATATACGGCCGATGAAGGGACCTCTGAAAGCTTAAAAACTGAAGAAGTGGACATTATCGAACAATTCATCGATGAGGATGGAGTGCACAAGAGGAGTGAACTCTTGAAAATGCAGGAAGTAACATTTTCTTCCAAATTTGAAACGGAAGCGATTACGAATTTCATTGAAGGACAGGAAAATAGGAAGAATTCACATGCCGATGCAGCAAAACGGGAAATTGATCTCGAACTCCGCAATCATTCCGTTCGTTCGAATTCAAAGAAACATAGGTGTCACTTGTGTGATTATGCTGCAGTTCGGAAAAGTATCCTCGAAATGCATATAAAATCAGTGCATTTGAATATGAAGGAACATAAGTGTCACTTATGTGATTATGCTGCAGCTCAAAAGATCCATCTCGAAACGCATATTAAAATGGTGCATTTGAATATGAAGGAACATATGTGTCACTTATGTGATTATGCTGCAGCTCTAAAGAATAGCCTTAAAACACATATTAATTCAGTGCATTTGAATATGAAGAAATATAAGTGTCACTTATGTGATCATGCTGCAACTCGGAAGTATCGCCTTAAAACACATATTAATTCAGTCCATCTGAATATAAAGGAACATGGGTGTCACTTATGTGATTATGTTGCAGCTCAAAAGACCAATCTCGAAACACATTTAAAAACAATGCATTTGAATATAAAGGAACATAAATGTCACTTATGTGATTATGCTGCAGCTGGGAAGGAGTCGCTTAAAGCGCATATTAATTCAGTGCATTTGAATATGAAGGAACATAAGTGTCACTTATGTGATTATGCTGCAGTTCAAAAGAGCCATCTTGAAACGCATATAAATTCAGTCCATTTGAATATCAAGGAACATAAGTGTCAGTTATGTGATTATGCTGCAGCTCGAAATAGTGACCTTAAAACACATATAAAATCGGTTCATTCGAATATGAAGAAACATAAGTGTCACTTGTGTGATTATGCTGCAGTTCAAAAGAGCCATCTTGAAACGCATATAAATTCAGTCCATTTGAATATCAAGGAACATAAGTGTCAGTTATGTGATTATGCTGCAGCTCGAAATAGTGACCTTAAAACACATATGAAATCGGTTCATTTGAATATGAAGAAACATAAGTGTCACTTGTGTGATTATGCTTCAGGTGAAAAGGGTACGCTCAAAAAGCATATAAAATCAGTCCATTTGTATATGAAGGAACATGATTATGCGGCCGTTCAGAAGAGCCATCATAGAACGCATATTAATTCCGAAGAGTAACAACAAGAGACGTCACTCTGTCAAATTAGTACTGAATCCCCCGTAAAATAGCTGGTGACCTCGAAACTGCTCGAAGGCTATCGATGTAGGAGTTTGGAAAGATTTGGTAAACCAATTAGATCGCTCCGAAGATTGAAGGTTTGAAATCTGACGTTTGTCGATTTCCATGATAACAATGGAGGTGGAAATATTTTGTGCTTCAAATGAATTTACCAACAAAAAACTGTTTGGAAAATCTAGAAATTTCTTCGTGAATTAATTATAAGGGAGATTTCAATGTATGAATAAAAGTTGTAATTTTTTCAAGACAAACTTAATTTTGTGTTGTATCCGATGATGAATATATTGCTAAATAAATGGTATTTAATGTATATGATTATTAATGGTAATTGAAGTATTGCTACTTGTAACATAAGATTAGAATTTTTTGATTTTGTTGCTATGAACATGCAAGTGTTCTTAATATGAGCATTGAAATTGTTTCCTTCAGTTCTTTATATCGCCAACATAAGATAATATTCAGGGAAAACACTGAAATACAAATAGCCACTGGTTCTCTGTTTTCTAGATAATATCAATTGCTCAGCATTTTCTTCATAGCATATAAGTACATAGAATAAATAAATGAATATTCCTTAAACGTTATATAAAATTTGCATTTTTCACCGCTGCTAAATGGTTCATATTCCATAACTCTCGATAGTTAGTGTAGAATGGTTTCCTGAAGCGAACATAATATTTAAGAAATTCAATTCTTACTGAGAACCTGCGAAGTTTCTCTCTGAAAACTATACTTTTATCAGATCCTTTTCATTCTCTAGTCGTGTTTTACAACCATTTATCTATAATTGTATACGAATAATTCACATCTATGGAATTAAAAAGAGTAAGTAAGTCATAATTGAACTCCTTCGATTACTTCGCAGAGAGACAACTATCGTAGACGCACCTTCAGCTAATCTCTCTCCCACTAATTACTTTCCGCAGCTAGGTATCGTCATCATACTTTTTATTCATTCTTCAAGGGGACTGTTCTCATTGGCTCTTTTTAATCGTGGGAGAAGGGACTATTCTCATTGAATATCACCCCAACTAAAATTGGAGAACGGTCCCCAACAGCACAAATAAATATTTTATTTTCCTGTTTTGGGTGCTAAAAATATGTGTTTTGAATTTCCTATTTTCCCGTCAATCTCTTCTATTGAATGAAGGGTAATTTGAGTTGCATACATAACGTAGAGTCCTTCAACCACAATACGATCACGAACTTGGACAAAGATTATTAAGAGTAATATTTTCACGTTAAAAAGAACTCAGTTAAGGTAGAGTTCTAGTTCTTTGGGGTTTTCAATAGAAAACTGTAATGTCGGTTATGGTTTTACCGCATAAAAGTACCAATACAATTGTAAATTATTTTTTTTTCCTAGTACTAGAACTTTGTTCACCCATTGTTGTATAATGCAATGTCGTTAAATGAATAATACAATATCAACCAAGCACATTGAAGAAGAGTGAAGAAGAAGAGAATACAATAAACCAAGCACATTGTAAAAGAATGAAGAAGAAAATATAATACTCATTGACAAATGACAATTGTTTATCCTGCAGTGCAGGGCTCAAATGACGATTCGATTTAGAGTTATCAAAGCAAAGAGTAACAATTGTCTAATCTTTGGTGTTATAGCGGCCAATAATAATGGAGGAATATAGAAAGGAGGTAAGTCAATAGAAATCTCAATAAATCGATATCGAAGTTTTCAAGCGATATTAACAACCAATGGTATTTAATTTGGTTCTTGCGTAGTAAGGTGCTTTCCTGTGGTTTTTTATTAAGTGGTAGTTTCTAAGAGTAAGAAGGTCAATCTGCAATGTACTTATTGCCATTAGGTTCTGTTAACTTTACATCATACTTTATTTCCAGAGCATTTGAGTTTTATACTTTCGGAAATGGCAGACAAATCTGAACCTCGTATTTCCACGCTAGATTCAGCTGATAGACTTAATTATAACTATGTAAATAAAGAGATTGAAAGAGAAGAGATGGAAACAGTTGAACAGTTTATTAATGGAACTAGTGAATCATCAATTGAATATGAGTGAGTATTTACTGTCGTTTTATTCGCCTGAATTAATCTAATATTTTCGAAGATAACATAATGTATTATAAACAAATAAAGGAGCAGAATTCCTTCGTAGACAATGTTCTGTGAAAGCAAATTCAAAAAACTAGCAATTTTGCTAGGTATTTTACTAAATAAATTTTTTCCAATGGGTTGAACTATGCAACGGTTTTCGCGATACGTTAGAAAAAATCTTTCCGGAACCGATGGATGCAAAGAGATATGCTTCCTCACTAGACCTAATGCAGAGAACTCGTGTTCTTCCACAATTGTAAATTTCAACCACCATAACAGAGCCCCCGTCTTAAATGTGATTAATCTTCATATTCGAAAGTTCTTGACCTCTACAGCCTTGCATTACATACCTTATGTAGTAAGTGCCCTTGATGAGAATCATTCTCCAAAAATTCGATAATATCATCCCGACTGAACACTTGAGACTTTTTTGGTTCATGGTTTTTACTTTTTCGTTTGACAAACAAATCGCCTGAAATCTCAATTCTCTCCAAGCTTTCATTAATTTTTACGAATTATAAATTGTGACAAATATTTACAAACTTGTCAGTTGATATATCCATGGTAATCATGCCTACTTAACTGTTGAACAACGGTCGTTCCATTTTGAAAACCAACAAAATTTGGTTTTCATATTTCATTTAGTATGAAATAAAATAAATTATCTATCACATGAGTTAATAGATGTTAACAATCTTGGGCAACTTAACAATCTCGAGAGACTTATTTCCTTCAGGATTGAAATCTGTAATTAACATTTCCAACTGCCCGAAACTATTTTTCAAAACTGTTTGATCTGTTCTAGTACTCAAAATACGGCTGACGAACGGACCCCTGCAAGCTCAAAAATTGAAGAAGAGGACATTATCGAACGATTCATCGATGAGAATGGAGTGCACGAGAGGAGTGAACTCTTGAAAATGCAGGAAGTAACATTTTCTTCCAAATTTGAAACGGAAGCGACTACGAATTCCATTGAAGGACAGGAAAATAGGAAGTATTTACATGCTGATGCAGCAAAACGGGAAATTGATCTCAAACTCCACAATCATTCTGTTCGTTCGAATTCAAAGAAACATAGGTGTCACTTGTGTGATTATGCCTCCACTCAGAAAAATAATCTCAAAAAGCATATTAATTCAGTCCATTTGCATATGAAGGAATATAAGTGTCACTTATGTGATTATGCTGCACTTCGGAAAAGCCATATGGAAACGCACATAAAATCAGTTCATTTGAAAATGAAGAAACATAAGTGTCACCTATGTGATTATGCTGCAGCTCAAAAGATCCATCTCGAAATGCATATAAAAACAGTACATTTGAATATGAAGAAACATAAGTGTCACTTATGTGATTATGCTGCAGCTCAAAAGGCCAATCTCGAAACGCATTTAAAAACAATGCATTTGAATATGAAGGAACATAAGTGTCACTTATGTGATTATGCTGCAGCTCAAAAGATCAATCTCGAAACGCATATTAAAATAGTGCATTTGAATATGAAGGAACATAAGTGTCACTTATGTGATTATGCTGCAGCTCTAAAGAGTAGCCTTAAAACACATATTAATTCAGTGCATTTGAATATGAAGAAATATAAGTGTCACTTATGGGATCATGCTGCAACTCGGAAGTATTGCCTCAAAACACATATTAATTCAGTCCATCTGAATATAAAGGAACATGGGTGTCACTTATGTGATTATTCTGCAGTTCAAAAGACCAATCTCGAAACGCATTTAAAAACAATGCATTTGAATATAAAGGAACATAAGTGTCACTTATGTGATTATGCTGCAGCTCAAAAGACCAATCTCGAAACGTATATTAAAACAGTGCATTTGAATATGAAGGAATATTAGTGTCACTTATGTGATTATGCTGCAGCTCAAAAGATCAATCTCGAAACGCATTTAAAAACAGTACATTTGAATATAAAGGAACATAAGTGTCATTTATGTGATCATGCTGCAACTCAAAAGACCCATCTCGAAATGCATATAAAAACAATACATTTGAATATAAAGGAACATAAGTGTCACTTATGTGATTATGCTGCAGCTCAAAAGATCAATCTCGAAATGCATATTAAAACAGTGCATTTGAATATGAAGGAATATTAGTGTCACTTATGTGATTATGCTGCAGCTCAAAAGATCAATCTCGAAACGCATTTAAAAACAATGCATTTGAATATAAAGGAACATAAGTGTCATTTATGTGATCATGCTGCAACTCAAAAGACCCATCTCAAAATGCATATAAAAACAATACATTTGAATATAAAGGAACATAAGTGTCACTTATGTGATTATGCTGCAGCTCAAAAGATCAATCTCGAAATGCATATTAAAACAGTGCATTTGAATATGAAGGAACATTAGTGTCACTTATGTGATTATGCTGCAGCTCGGAAGGAGTCGCTTAAAGCGCATATTAATTCAGTGCATTTGAATATGAAGGAACATTAGTGTCACTTATGTGATTATGCTGCAGCTCAAAAGATCAATCTCGAAATGCATATTAAAACAGTGCATTTGAATATGAAGGAACATTAGTGTCACTTATTTGATTATGCTGCAGTTCAAAAGACCAATCTCGAAATGCATATTAAAACAGTGCATTTGAATATGAAGGAACATTAGTGTCACTTATGTGATTATGCTGCAGCTCAAAAGATCAATCTCGAAATGCATATTAAAACAGTGCATTTGAATATGAAGGAATATTAGTGTCACTTATGTGATTATGCTGCAGCTCAAAAGATCAATCTCGAAACGCATTTAAAAACAATGCATTTGAATATAAAGGAACATAAGTGTCATTTATGTGATCATGCTGCAACTCAAAAGACCCATCTCAAAATGCATATAAAAACAATACATTTGAATATAAAGGATGTAACGAAGTGAATTTCGTTACTAGATCGGCCGGTATCATTCACGTAAATTTTTGTAGAAAATTTGGGGAAATTGTTCAATATTTCTGAATACGAGGACATATGGGCCACCCTGTATGTTTTACGTCGATTTCTGGAGATTTTACTCAGATAAATCCTCATTCCCCGTCAGGAAGTTTCATAAGTCACCCGGTATAATCGGCCGGGATTTCGAGAAAATTTGTCGGAATAATTTTCATGTCGCATATGAGGCGAATTTAACGCGATCATTTAAAATCCGAGCCTATGTAGAAAAACTATAGGATTTCGTCGCGGAAGAGATAACGCTGGCAGAAGCGAGTTTTTGTATGTTGACTGGGAGTTTTTTGGAAAACGACGCCGTTTTCGAAGGTCCGAATTACCCCCATCAAACCGACCTTATAAAAGGAGGAATGGGACGGAATTGAGGCAATTCCAATTTAGCCGGCGAGACTAATATTGGTGAAAAGCGTTATTATCAGAATTATTCGTCGTGAGAAACTTCGTTATAAATTGCTGATAGAACAAGTGAATAATTTTCTCGACTAGAAAAGCCGCTCGAGATCGTGTTGCGCTTGGGATAATTACCGACTTTCGTTCGGGGTTATCGTAAAATCGAGAAATTGACTCTAAGCCGTTTTGTGCTGTTGGAAGTGTGTCAACGCTTGTGCAGTGTGTGCTGCCCGTACAGGAAAGTCCTAGAGCTGGTGAGCTGTATTTCCGTATTAACCTGAGTTCATTTTTAACCGTAGATTATTCTTCCTGTGTTCCGTGATCGTTACTTGTAAATTCTGTAACTTTTATTTTTTTATCATCAGTCCCAAGAGACAATTTAGCTAAGTCATTATCACCTTAGATTATCCGAGATTTGGTCCGACGGGGAATTCGGAGCTGTTACAATTTTTGTAGATAATCAAGCCCCTTGATAGACTTCGTTTGCATTCATTCTGGCTTTAGTTCCAGTAAGTGGAATCTTAACCCCACCGAATAAGTAGTATACCCTGGCAGCGTGAAGTACCGCGTCGGTGCTTCAATGCCCCTCGAGTGAAGTTCTGACGTCCATTGCTCATTGCGGTGTTATCTTATGAGTAATGCCTGAGGAACTTTATACTTCGAGGAAAGGGGTCGATATCCTTCAGTAAGTCACCACAAGTCCAAGCTTCATTGCGGTGGCAACCCTCGTCCAAGTTTTAAATTTTTCCACCATCGGTGGTCTGGCCTTTTTCTTTCTCTGATTAAAGTTTCTTTTGGGTGAATATTTCACCACATGTCAGGACCGACCCACGACAGGTGGCATACGTCCAGTAATTGAAATCTCAACTCCATCGAATAACTAGTATACCCTGGCAGCGTGAAGTACCGCGTCGGTGCTTCAATGCCCCTCGAGTGAAGTTTTGACGTCCATTGCTCATTGCGGTGTTATCTTATGAGTAATGCCTGAGGAACTTTATACTTCGAGGAAAGGGGTTTATATCCCTGGTTAAATTGTCCCAACTCCGAATCTCCGAGAAGTGACAACCATATTTCAAGTTTCTTTTTCTCCACCGTTGGTGGCCTTGCTTATAGTTCCCCGAACAAGGTTTAAGTTTTGTCAATATCCCACTCCACAGTAATATTGTGGTGGATACGCCCCTTGCTTGTTTCAGCTTCCTCTCCGTGGACCCCTTTGTATAAAATTCCCCGACCAAGAATTGTTTTGGGTAGATGCGCTATTTAAACTTCGAGTTTACTTATTGATTACATGATAATATACTTCGTCTGGACTTGGTTTCAGTCTTGACTTACATCAACCCCGGTTGGTTCAGCTACTATTAGGCAGCGCCGTGCTGGCACTGATCAAAGTTGTTTTGGTGGATGCGCCAATTAAGCTCCGAGTTTACTGATTGATTACACGGCAGTATACGTTGTCTTGACTTGGTTTCAGTCTTGACTTACTTCAACACCGGTTTGTTTAGCCGTTGCTTGGGCAGCGCCGTGCGGTCACTGAACTTAAGTAATCCCGATTTCGCGGAACACAGGTTAGGGTATCATCTCGCCGAAACTCTGGACTGTAAACTGTTGTTTTATTACCATTTTGTATGCTTTCACACTTGTTCGCATTTTGACCACGCTTATCATCGCTTTCTACATTTGCTCTGCTTATTGCCTGCTAATATAATAACTGCTGATCGCTCGCCTCACTCATACCTCGTCCGCTTGCCGCCAACCCATTGTATATATTTTGATATTGAGAGTTATTTTTTTTTGATCTTTAGACTGAGAATTATTTGTTTTGTTGATCATACGACTGCGTCGAAACGATTATTATTGTTGTCTTTCGTACTGGTTGTGACATTTGGGGTGTAACAATTTGACCAATTAGACATTATAGTGTCCATAATCGGACATACTATCAGAGTGAATTTCATTTATTACCTCAATAGCCTCCTCCTTCTCGCCGGCCAAAGAAATCGACACTTGCCAATCGCTACTACCTCAGATTGGGTCGAACTCTGTCTCCAACTGTATCAAAGCTACCCGAGTTTGGACTCAGTAAGTGTCATAAGGTATTGCGACCTTATAAAACCTATCGCAATTGGCGCCCGAGTTTATTCGTAAATCAAGTTGAAGGCGATTTTTCTCAACCGGCGAAAAACGCCGTTACAAATTGGCGCCCGAGCAGGGACCGATTTTCTTGTGAAGAATACAGGTCAAAAAGGCCTTTCCGGTATTGTAGATTATCGAGATAGAGGAGTATGGAGGTTAACCGATTAAGAGCGGACGAGCTGATGTGGGAGTTGGAAGCTCGCGGCCGTCCGGCCGGCAGAACCGTCCAGGAGAACCGTATGGAGCTGCGGAAGGTTTTAGCGCAGAACGTGCGATTCTGTCCGAGAGAGAGGGACATGGAAGAGGAGTTAGGTGAGGCTGGTCGAATCCTGAAGAGTCTGGTGGAACAGGTTCAGGATTTCGATGAGGATAACGCCATAAACGAAGAATCGCGTATCAGGAGCAGACTCACCCACCTCAAGCACCGTCTCGGTCAAATGCGACCAACTACCGTGGAAGAGCAGGATAAGGCCGACGAACTGTCCGAATTGTGGGAGCAAACTGAAGAGATGCTGAAGGACGCCGTGATCCTGGCCGGAGCGAAGTCGGAGTTGAACACTCCGTTGGAGGATGTTGCCGAAGACGCAGGACGCCTTCAGAGGAGGGAAACCTCCCAACCCGAGGGAGATTGGCCGTTGATCTCTTTTGAGGATTCTTCACCGGGGAGCCAACAAGTCTCGCATCCCGAAGGGACCCACACCGTCGCAGGCGATATGGAAGGAACTCCTAACGTCTCCAGGGAGCCAATAATGTCCAGGAGCCGCACACTACTGAACCAGACACACCTTAACCGAACCCAGCGGAACCAAACCCGGGTTCTGCAACCAGAGATCCCTGCAGGAGGTTTTACTTTAAGTTTCTTCCAGAGGTTGCATAACCGGGTCTGTGAAGCCGTCCGCCAACGACTGAACTTCACAGTTCCGTGGGGTACAAGTAGAAATGGAACATACGAGTCTCCTACACCAAGAAGTCGTCCGGCAGTGGCAGAGTCCACTCGAAGAATCGCGTTCCCACTTTTAGAACCAAAGGAGTCAAGAGCGAACAGGCAGAGTACGATTTTCACAGGTGACCAAGCTGGCTCAAGTGGATTGAGTGAGGTCGATCAGGGTCAAACTGGACCAGTCAACTGGACCCGGACCGATAGATCGTTCAACCATCCGCCGTCCGTACCAGTATACAAATGGAACGTTTGTTTCGACGGAGCGACCAGCGTCGATGCTTTCCTGCAGGAGGTGGAACAACTAGCAGACACTCGGAGGATTACTCGTCAGTACCTCTTCGAGTCGATCTTCGAATTGTTGCGAAAGGACGCTAGGGATTGGTACATCCCTAGAAGAGGTTCGTTCAGGGATTGGGAGGACTTCAAAGAACAGCTTCGTGAAGCTTTCCTTCCCCTGGATTACGAGGAAACCCTCCTAGAAGAGATAAGGAAACGAACTCAAGGAGAAGGCGAAAAGCTGCTGCTCTTCGTCACCAGGATGCAAAACCTCTTCCTGAAGCTGACCACTAAAAGACCTCCTGAGGAAGAGCAGGTGAACATGATCAGGAAGCGACTGTTACCAGCCCTGCAGAAAGCTCTGGCGTTCCAGGAGACCAGATGTTACACCGAGCTTTTGGCCCGAGGGAAGAGGTTTGAGTTGGTCCAGTGGCACGTGGACCAATACACTCCACCTCCAACAAACAAAGGTTTGATCGACGACCCTCATTTGGTGTACGAAAATTCCCGCCGGAAAACCCAGACTATGACCGTCCAGTATTCGCCACCAAAGGTGCCGGAAGTCATCAAACCGACCGTGAATATGCCGAGACCACCGCCCCCGGTTCAGACCGGTACGACACACCGAAAACCGAACCCAGCGCCAGCTAAAGTGGAGGAGTCACCACCGCGCGATACGAGGGCCGTTCGTTTTGAGGATACCAGGTTGGGCGGCATCCAGTGCTGGCGTTGTGGGAAGACCGGACACTTCAGGAGAGAGTGCCCATCAGCGCCGAGGTTGTTTTGCTCTCGATGCGGGAGACAAGACGTGATGTCCCGAGATTGTCGTTGTTCGGAAAACTAGAAAGGAGCCGTCTCACGGGGAAGAGACAGTTCCGCTCAACCGCATCCCCAATTAAACAACCAGCCTGTACCCAGGATAACCGGCCAATCATCACCGTCTGGATTGGAGAACGACCCATAAAAGCCCTGCTGGATACCGGAGCGTCGAAGTCATTTCTGAGCAACAACGCAGCCGAGGCTTGCCGGAGAATGAAAGTATATCCGTCCGAAATAGCTGACATGACGGCCACAGTGGCCGATGGAAGTTCAGTCACCGTAGGAGAGGTGTACGAGCCCATGATACAGTTCGGGAAGGAGAAGATCAGACCCCGACTGTACCTGGTACCCCGTTTACCGGTCGATTTGATCCTGGGAATGGACCTGTTGGCTTCCCACGATTTCAGGATTGACCTCCGTACCTCTCGATGTTTCCTGAGAGGAGAGTTGTTGGAGAGATCCGTGTCACCACCCGGTACGCCGCACAACTCATCAATCAGTTCCTCGGACCGAGAGAAAGAACGAGTACTCCAAAGGTTTCTGAAGAAGGAACTGGCAGACTTTGAAGAGGTAAGAGGTCTGACCGATATGACTCAGCACGAGATCAGGGTCAAACCTGGAACCATACCGATCAAGCAAAGATACCGTCCGTGTAACCCGAAGATGCAGGAAATTATGGATCAAGAGGTGGACCGAATGCTGAAAGAGGGTATTATCGAACCTTCGAGGTCACCGTGGAGTTCTTGCGTCGTAATTGTGAAGAAGGCGAACGGAAAACCCCGGTTTTGCATCGATTTCCGGGCGGTTAATGAAGTCTCAGTGAAAGATGCATACCCTTTGCCGTATATTGCCGGAATATTGGACAAGTTGAGACGAGCAAAATATATTTCTACGTTGGACTTAAGGCAAGGATATTGGCAGATTCCCCTCACCGAAGAGAGTAAACCGGTTACCGCTTTTGCCGTGTCTGGAAGGGGTTTGTTCCAGTTTAAAGTTATGCCGTTTGGCCTTCATTCCGCCGGGGCCACATTCCAGAGGCTCTTGGACCGTGTCATAGGTCCTGAGTTGGACCCAATCGCCTTCGCCTATCTAGATGACATAGTGGTCCTGGGAGAAACTTTCGAGGAACATCTGGAAAACCTAAGGGTAGTATTCCGTCGACTCCGGGAGGCGAACCTGAAGATCAATCCGGATAAATGCGAGTTCGTCCGGAGTTCCCTCAAATATTTGGGTCATGTGATCACCCAAGACGGGATTGCGACCGACCCAGACAAAATTGAGGCCGTCAATTCCATGCAACCGCCGAAGAACGTCCGCGAAGTTCGCCGATTCTTAGGAGTAGCAAGTTGGTACCGTAGATTTGTGGAAGATTTTACAAAGATAGTCACCCCACTCACAGGACTGTTGAAGAAGAAGCAGAGGTGGAAATGGGAAGGGGAACAGCAACAGGCGTTTGAGGCACTGAAGAGGAAACTCACTGAGTCACCAGTGCTGGCCTGTCCGGACTTTTCCCAGCCGTTTACCCTCCAGACCGACGCCTCCGAGCACGGCCTCGGAGCAGCCCTGACGCAGGCCCTGGATGGACGCGAAAGAGTAATCGCTTACGCCAGTCGTACCTTGAATGGTGCCGAGAAGAATTACTCGGTGACCGAGAAGGAGTGTTTGGCGATCGTATGGGCCATCAATAAGATGAGACCGTATCTGGAAGGGTACCGTTTTACCGTGATAACCGACCACATGAGCTTGCGCTGGTTGCAATCCATTAAATCCCCATCGGGACGGATTGCAAGATGGAGCGTCTTCCTGCAGCAGTATGATTTCGAGATCAAATACAGGAAGGGCGCTTTGAACCGAGTGGCAGACGCCTTGTCCCGAGATCCGCTACCGTCCGAAGAACAGGTCTGTATGACCGAAAATCCGATCCGATGTCCGTGGTACGTCAAGAAATACCAGGAAGTCTCGAAGGAACCCGTTGACTTCCCTGATTACCGAATACAGGAGGGAAGGCTGTACAGGCACTTCTGGAGCGCTGACGACTTCACCGAACCCGAGATGGGAACACCGTGGAAATTGTGCGTTCCAGCCGAGGATCGACAGTCAATTCTACGAGAAAACCACGACGAGCCGTTGGCTGGTCACTTAGGAGTCGCAAAGACCATATCCCGAGTGGCCCAAAGCTATTACTGGCCAGGGATGTTTCGTGAAGCGGCTCAATATGTACGCAGGTGTCCGCGATGTCAGAGGTATAAAGTTTCCCAGCAGAAGCCTCCGGGAAAGATGCAACCGTACCAGATCAGTGAACCGTGGAATACCGTCAGCACAGACCTGATCGGCCCGTTACCCCGTTCGAAGAAAGGTAATACGTTCCTGGTGATGTTTCAAGATCGCTTTTCGAAATGGATCGAGTGTAAACCCCTTCGTACCGCAACGGGTAAGGGAGTGTTCCAGGCATTCTACGATTTAGTAGTGCTGAAGTTTGGATGTCCGAAGACCGTGATCAGTGACAATGGTTCACAATATGATGGCCGTCTGTTTAAAGGAAACCTGAAGAGTTTGGGTATCCGTCATAGATTTGCTCCGGTCTACTCACCGCAGTGTAATCCAGTAGAAAGAGCCAACAGAACTATAAAGACAATGATCGCGCAGTTTTGCGAGCAAGACCATCGCTCCTGGGATGAGCGCATAGGAGAATTGGCTTTCGCGGCGAACTCAGCCAAACATGAATCTACTGGGTTCACACCGGCATTCCTGAATTTCGGCCGGGAGGTTCACTCCCCAGAAACTAGCAGTCGGCTGACAGGCACAGAAGAGGGCTCAGAAGAGCAAACCGAAGAACCGCCCGTCCAAGAGGTAGACCACTACGCAAACCGTATTCAGCGACTCAAGGAGACGCGGGAGTTTGTGAGACTCCAGTTGGCCCGAGCTTTCAACCAACAGAGTCGGTATTATAACCTCCGTAGGAGAGCATGGTCATGCCGGATAGGTGATAAAGTCTTGCGCCGGGAACATCCGCTGTCATCGGCGGCAGATGGTTTCGCGTCTAAGTTAGCGCCCAAATATTCAGGACCTTATACCATTACCAAGGTTATATCTCCCGTAGTGTATGATTTGCGAGACGCGTCGGGTAAATACCTTCGCCATATCCACGTGAAAGATTTGAAACCCTTTCACGAGAGTGAATCGAGCAATGAGCAGCCCATAGTCGCGGAAAATTCGCGAGGGTCAGGTGAAAAGCATACATAATCCGTTGGTATATCCGTAATAACCGTCCGTGTTACCCCGTGGATAAGGCCGTCCGTCCGCCAGTTTGCTCCCGGAGCAGGTCATCGTTGGTCTCAGAAAAGTCAATGCGAACGATTACTAATTCGGTTGATTTCAGAGTAGGAATGTCTAGAGAAGAATGGGATCACATCGATGCCGGGCTGATAGAGTCCATACCGGCCAGCTTCGACGAGTTGGTGGAAGAAGAGTTCGACTGCTGGAAGGAAGGACGTCGAGAAGTAGCAGCCAAGGAACCGTCTACATCCACACCGAACCGTACCGAACCAACCGAGAGACCCATACCAAAGGAGGTGCCTAGCAACCCTACTAGGAAACGCCCACGACGTGGAGGACCCTCACGGGAGAACCGGGACCAGCCAACCCCAAGGACCAAGTGGAACTCCGCCAGTACGACCCGAACCACTCAAGAGGACGAAGAACACCCAACGGAAGCGGACCCGGAAGGGAACTACCGGGATGCCGAAGAGGAAGGCCCCTCAATACATACAATTGGTAGAAGGAGCCTGCTGGAGATGCGGCCTGTCAGGCCACCCCAGGAAAGACTGCAAGAACGTCGCCCGCTTGTTCTGTTCACGTTGCGGTCGCTTGGGCGTCATGTCTAGAGAATGCCCGTGTCCGAAAAGGGCCCCCCATGGGACGAGAATAGGAACCAGTTTATCGCAAGGAGCCTCACCAGACGGGATAGCCACCGTCCAGGAAATCCGGAGCAACCGACCCGAGGTCAGATCACTGGGAATCCAATGCGAGCTTCTGCGGCCGGGGGCGAATGCCCAACCTTGGCCATTCGAACTCCGTCAGGGAATGATCCTGGCGGTGTGCCCATAGAAATGTTGTAAATAACGCGGCGGCAGGCGGAGGTGAGAAAAAAAAAAACTGTCGTTTTTTTTTTGGGAAAGTAGAGGGGGTGTGTAACGAAGTGAATTTCGTTACTAGATCGGCCGGTATCATTCACGTAAATTTTTGTAGAAAATTTGGGGAAATTGTTCAATATTTCTGAATACGAGGACATATGGGCCACCCTGTATGTTTTACGTCGATTTCTGGAGATTTTACTCAGATAAATCCTCATTCCCCGTCAGGAAGTTTCATAAGTCACCCGGTATAATCGGCCGGGATTTCGAGAAAATTTGTCGGAATAATTTTCATGTCGCATATGAGGCGAATTTAACGCGATCATTTAAAATCCGAGCCTATGTAGAAAAACTATAGGATTTCGTCGCGGAAGAGATAACGCTGGCAGAAGCGAGTTTTTGTATGTTGACTGGGAGTTTTTTGGAAAACGACGCCGTTTTCGAAGGTCCGAATTACCCCCATCAAACCGACCTTATAAAAGGAGGAATGGGACGGAATTGAGGCAATTCCAATTTAGCCGGCGAGACTAATATTGGTGAAAAGCGTTATTATCAGAATTATTCGTCGTGAGAAACTTCGTTATAAATTGCTGATAGAACAAGTGAATAATTTTCTCGACTAGAAAAGCCGCTCGAGATCGTGTTGCGCTTGGGATAATTACCGACTTTCGTTCGGGGTTATCGTAAAATCGAGAAATTGACTCTAAGCCGTTTTGTGCTGTTGGAAGTGTGTCAACGCTTGTGCAGTGTGTGCTGCCCGTACAGGAAAGTCCTAGAGCTGGTGAGCTGTATTTCCGTATTAACCTGAGTTCATTTTTAACCGTAGATTATTCTTCCTGTGTTCCGTGATCGTTACTTGTAAATTCTGTAACTTTTATTTTTTTATCATCAGTCCCAAGAGACAATTTAGCTAAGTCATTATCACCTTAGATTATCCGAGATTTGGTCCGACGGGGAATTCGGAGCTGTTACAATTTTTGTAGATAATCAAGCCCCTTGATAGACTTCGTTTGCATTCATTCTGGCTTTAGTTCCAGTAAGTGGAATCTTAACCCCACCGAATAAGTAGTATACCCTGGCAGCGTGAAGTACCGCGTCGGTGCTTCAATGCCCCTCGAGTGAAGTTCTGACGTCCATTGCTCATTGCGGTGTTATCTTATGAGTAATGCCTGAGGAACTTTATACTTCGAGGAAAGGGGTCGATATCCTTCAGTAAGTCACCACAAGTCCAAGCTTCATTGCGGTGGCAACCCTCGTCCAAGTTTTAAATTTTTCCACCATCGGTGGTCTGGCCTTTTTCTTTCTCTGATTAAAGTTTCTTTTGGGTGAATATTTCACCACATGTCAGGACCGACCCACGACAGGTGGCATACGTCCAGTAATTGAAATCTCAACTCCATCGAATAACTAGTATACCCTGGCAGCGTGAAGTACCGCGTCGGTGCTTCAATGCCCCTCGAGTGAAGTTTTGACGTCCATTGCTCATTGCGGTGTTATCTTATGAGTAATGCCTGAGGAACTTTATACTTCGAGGAAAGGGGTTTATATCCCTGGTTAAGTTGTCCCAACTCCGAATCTCCGAGAAGTGACAACCATATTTCAAGTTTCTTTTTCTCCACCGTTGGTGGCCTTGCTTATAGTTCCCCGAACAAGGTTTAAGTTTTGTCAATATCCCACTCCACAGTAATATTGTGGTGGATACGCCCCTTGCTTGTTTCAGCTTCCTCTCCGTGGACCCCTTTGTATAAAATTCCCCGACCAAGAATTGTTTTGGGTAGATGCGCTATTTAAACTTCGAGTTTACTTATTGATTACATGATAATATACTTCGTCTGGACTTGGTTTCAGTCTTGACTTACATCAACCCCGGTTGGTTCAGCTACTATTAGGCAGCGCCGTGCTGGCACTGATCAAAGTTGTTTTGGTGGATGCGCCAATTAAGCTCCGAGTTTACTGATTGATTACACGGCAGTATACGTTGTCTTGACTTGGTTTCAGTCTTGACTTACTTCAACACCGGTTTGTTTAGCCGTTGCTTGGGCAGCGCCGTGCGGTCACTGAACTTAAGTAATCCCGATTTCGCGGAACACAGGTTAGGGTATCATCTCGCCGAAACTCTGGACTGTAAACTGTTGTTTTATTACCATTTTGTATGCTTTCACACTTGTTCGCATTTTGACCACGCTTATCATCGCTTTCTACATTTGCTCTGCTTATTGCCTGCTAATATAATAACTGCTGATCGCTCGCCTCACTCATACCTCGTCCGCTTGCCGCCAACCCATTGTATATATTTTGATATTGAGAGTTATTTTTTTTTGATCTTTAGACTGAGAATTATTTGTTTTGTTGATCATACGACTGCGTCGAAACGATTATTATTGTTGTCTTTCGTACTGGTTGTGACATTTGGGGTGTAACAATTTGACCAATTAGACATTATAGTGTCCATAATCGGACATACTATCAGAGTGAATTTCATTTATTACCTCAATAGCCTCCTCCTTCTCGCCGGCCAAAGAAATCGACACTTGCCAATCGCTACTACCTCAGATTGGGTCGAACTCTGTCTCCAACTGTATCAAAGCTACCCGAGTTTGGACTCAGTAAGTGTCATAAGGTATTGCGACCTTATAAAACCTATCGCAATTGGCGCCCGAGTTTATTCGTAAATCAAGTTGAAGGCGATTTTTCTCAACCGGCGAAAAACGCCGTTACAAGGAACATAAGTGTCACTTATGTGATTATGCTGCAGCTCAAAAGATCAATCTCGAAATGCATATTAAAACAGTGCATTTGAATATGAAGGAACATTAGTGTCACTTATGTGATTATGCTGCAGCTCAAAAGATCAATCTCGAAATGCATATTAAAACAGTGCATTTGAATATGAAGGAACATTAGTGTCACTTATGTGATTATGCTGCAGCTCAAAAGATCAATCTCGAAATGCATATTAAGACAGTGCATTTGAATATGAAGGAACATTAGTGTCACTTATGTGATTATGCTGCAGCTCAAAAGATCCATCTCGAAATGCATATTAAAACAGTGCATTTGAATATGAAGGAACATTAGTGTCACTTATGTGATTATGCTGCAGTTCAAAAGACCAATCTCGAAATGCATATTAAAACAGTGCATTTGAATATGAAGGAACATTAGTGTCACTTATGTGATTATGCTGCAGCTCAAAAGATCAATCTCGAAATGCATATTAAAACAGTGCATTTGAATATGAAGGAACATTAGTGTCACTTATGTGATTATGCTGCAGCTCAAAAGATCCATCTCGAGAAGCATATAAAAACAGTGCATTTGAATATGAAGGAACATAAGTGTCACATATGTGATTATGCTGCAGCTCAAAAGACCAATCTCGAAACGCATATAAAAACAGTACATTTGAATATGAAGGAACATAAGTGTCATTTATGTGATCATGCTGCAACTCAAAAGACCCATCTCGAAATGCATATAAAAACAATACATTTGAATATAAAGGAACATAAGTGTCACTTATGTGATTATGCTGCAGCTCAAAAGATCAATCTCGAAATGCATATTAAAACAGTGCATTTGAATATGAAGGAACATTAGTGTCACTTATGTGATTATGCTGCAGCTCAAAAGATCAATCTCGAAATGCATATTAAAACAGTGCATTTGAATATGAAGGAACATTAGTGTCACTTATGTGATTATGCTGCAGCTCAAAAGATCAATCTCGAAATGCATATTAAAACAGTGCATTTGAATATGAAGGAACATTAGTGTCACTTATGTGATTATGCTGCAGTTCAAAAGACCAATCTCGAAACGCATTTAAAAACAATGCATTTGAATATAAAGGAACATAAGTGTCACTTATGTGATTATGCTGCAGCTCAAAAGATCCATCTCGAGAAGCATATAAAAACAGTGCATTTGAATATGAAGGAACATAAGTGTCGCATATGTGATTATGCTGCAGCTCAAAAGACCAATCTCGAAACGCATATAAAAACAGTACATTTGAATATAAAGGAACATAAGTGTCATTTATGTGATCATGCTGCAACTCAAAAGACCCATCTCGAAATGCATATAAAAACAATACATTTGAATATAAAGGAACATAAGTGTCACTTATGTGATTATGCTGCAGCTCAAAAGATCAATCTCGAAATGCATATTAAAACAGTGCATTTGAATATGAAGGAACATTAGTGTCACTTATGTGATTATGCTGCAGCTCAAAAGATCAATCTCGAAACGCATATTAAAATAGTGCATTTGAATATGAAGGAACATAAGTGTCACTTATGTGATTATGCTGCAGCTCTAAAGAGTAGCCTTAAAACACATATTAATTCAGTGCATTTGAATATGAAGAAATATAAGTGTCACTTATGGGATCATGCTGCAACTCGGAAGTATTGCCTCAAAACACATATTAATTCAGTCCATCTGAATATAAAGGAACATGGGTGTCACTTATGTGATTATGCTGCAGTTCAAAAGACCAATCTCGAAACGCATATAAAATCAGTCCATTTGAATAAGAAGGAACATAAGTGTCACTTATGTGATCATGCTGCAACTCGGAAAGAAAACCTTGAAAGGCATATTGATTCAGTCCATTTGAATATAAAGGAACATAAGTGTAACTTATGTGATTATGCTGCAACTCGAAAGGAAAACCTTGAAACGCATATTAATTCAGTCCATTTGAACATGAAGGAACACAAGTGTCACTTATGCGATCATGCTGCAGCTCGAAAAAGCCATCTTGAAACGCATATAAAATCAGTGCATTTGAATAAGAAGGAACAAGATTATTCGGCCGTTCAGAAGAGCCATCTTAGAACGCATATTAATTCCAAAGAGTAACAACAAGAAAGATCACTTTGTCAAATTAGTCAATTAGATCGCGTCATGATTTCTAGATTTTCTAGATAATATCAATTGCTCAGCATTTTCTTCATAGCATATACATAAAATAAATAAATAAATGTTCCATAAACCTTTTATTAAATTTGCATTTTTCACTCCTGCTCAATGGTTTATATTCCATAACTCTCGATAGTTGGTGTAGAATGGTTTCCTTGAACTAAAATAATATCTAAGAAATTCAATTTTTACTGAGGAACTGCAAGTATGTATTTTGAACAGCGTTCATGATCATTACCTCCAATAATGACATCTTACTTTTCGGAGAAACACAATTTGTATGTTCACGATTTTAAATAGATTGAGGAGAATATGGTTTCGTCCCTCGATAGCTGATGGAAGGTCATCATATATGAGAATTCTCACCAGTCAACCTGTTGCTGTTTATGAATATCCTTTACTTGTGGATTAACGGTATTTGAACGAGAGAAGAAGAGAGTCCTTTTATCATTCGACCAGAAGTTGGCGAACCCTCCCCAACAGCACAAATAAACTTTTAATTTTCCTATTTTGGGTACTAAAAATATGTGTTTTGAATTTCCTATCTTCCCGTCAATCTCTTCTATTGAATCGACCGTAATTTGGGTTGGATACACAACTTGAAGTCCTTTAACCACTATACGATCTTGGCCAAAGATTATCTAGAGTAATATTTTCACGTTTAAAAAAAACTCATTTAATGTAGAGTTCTACTCCTTTGCAGTTTCAATAGAAAACTGTAATGTCGGTTATAGGGAAAAATCTAGGAGTGGGCGACATCTACTTTTAATCGTTTGAACTACCTGAGTGATGAGCAACAAACTAACGTGTGTGTGTTTTTATGGAAAAGTGTGAAATATTTGTATGATTTTGAGTCATTTATGTATCGAAAGTGATATATTAAGGTGATAATGTATGGACAATTGTTTCAAATAAACTGTATACGAGCTGAAAATGCAGCTGATTGTGGGAATAAGATCGCGAAAAATGTGATCTGTTCCTCAATGCTCATCACATAGTTCTTCTGAAATTTCTTTGCATAAATTCCTGTTGAATCCCAAGTCAGTTATAAAATGGCAGACAATCTTGAAGATTGGGAAACGTATCTCAAAGAAGTTGTTACTTTGCAGCAAGCACTTCCTGAAATATGATTTTTTTGTCGTAAGTTCACTAATTTTCTATTATATAGTGGTCATTTGCAATCACATTCACGTTCAGATAATCAAAAAAGCTATCCCGACTTTCACAGGCATTATTATTAATTCCGCAATCTTATGAAAAATATTTGATTTACTTGTTATGCAAGACAGAAATGATAGAATAATTTTGACCATCACTCGGCCCGACATCTTGTGATTTCAAGCGCCATCTAGCGGTTCGTGATTGTTTCACGTTAAGAATAACTCATTTAAGGTAGAGTTCTACTCCTTTGCGGTTTTCAATAGAAAACTGTAATGTCAGTAATATTTTTAACGCCTAAAAGTACAGTAATATACGTGGTAATTGCCGCTTTCGTTTAGGAGTTTCGTTTTTGGTGTTCCACACACGATTTTCGGATTAAATCGAATCCGCCAATGTCAGTGTTTCGTGCACTGGAGGAGCTCAGATAGCCAGATCGAAAGCTACAATTGTTAACTTGATTTTTTTTTGTTTTATGAGTGGAAGCAGAAATTAGGTTATTCCACAGAGTAACCTAATGTCAAAGAGGAATAGTCTTGGCTAATGTGTACAACATTTATCATTAATAATCCTGCAGGCCGAGAGGTGATCAAAATATTCTGTCATTTGTATCTTTCATAACAAATGAATTTTTCATAAGATTGCGGAATTAATAATAAGGTCTATCTCTAATAAAGTCGAGATAACCACTTCGAACATTTTTGATAATGTGGGTGGACTTGAATGTGATAGCAAATGACCACTTTATTATAGAAAATTATTGAACCTACGTTAAAAAAATCATCTTTCAGGAAGTGCTTGCTGCAAACTAACATATTCTTTGAGATACGTTTCCCAATCTTCAAGATTGTCTGCCATTTTCTAACTGCCTTGAGATTTAACGGGAATTTATAAAAAGAAATTTCAGAAGAACTATGTGATGAACATTGAGGAACAGAGAACATTTTTCGTGATCTGATTCCCACATTACCTCTTACAATCCGCTGCATTTTCAGCTCGTATACAGTCTATTTGAAACAATTGTCCATAAATTATCATCTAAATATATCACTTTCGATAAATAAATGACTCAAAATCACACAAATATTTCACACTTTTCCCATAAAAACACACACACGTTAGTTTGTTGTTCATCACTCGGGTAGTTCAAACGATTAAAAGTAGATGTCGCCCACTATGCGATTTTTCCCCATACCCTGGAATTTGTTTTCTTCCCAGCTTTATGTTGGCTACTCTGTGGTTTGAAGTTTAGAATATTCTCTTTCGAGGTTATATCTAGTTTATCGAAGTTTTGAATTTAACAGAAGAAAGTGTTGGGATGATATCTTTTCAGATTTCCCCGGAATGTGTTTCGCCAGCACCAGATGCGCGACCATCGAGCCCGGCAAGTCGTGGGAACTCCACCCCTTCTGCGGCAGATCCACTTGCGTAGTTTCTGAGGACAAGCCACCAAGGCTTCTCGAACTCGTTGAAGATTGCGGTCCCTTGCCTTTGGCCAATCCCAAATGCAAACTCGACGAAGGTAAATCCATCAGCATTAACCATAGAAAAATATACTCATATTTCTATGCTACTTTCACAGAAAAGACCAACAAGACAGCCGCGTTCCCCTTCTGCTGTCCAGTGTTCAAGTGCGAAGATGGCGCCAAGCTGGAATACCCGGAAATCCCAACAGTCGCGCCTGTACCAGAAGAAGTCTCCACTCCTAAAGCCTAAACGACACTTTGGTCAGTCAAATCTCCAAACAACTGCTTCACCAAGTCTTTATTACACTCTTCAACTAAATTATTTTTTATTCCAAGTGTTTCTTCTTTTCTTGTTCTGTGACTATAATTCATTGTTTTCTCATCACCGTGTATATTTTCGAGTCGCTGACATTTCGAAAAAATCACTGTTTCACCCCACAAACACTACTTATATCATTTATTGATGTAAATTTATTTTTCTTTTTTCATGTATCTAATTATTTCTCAATAAAAATAATTTATGACATAACGAGTGAAGTTTTTATTCTCGAAGGAAAATGATGAAACTTAACAAAACTGAAGAACAAATTATATCATTTCATATCGATGTTTCCATTTAAAAATAAAGTTTTTCGTACTTACCAGTTCTAGAAAATATCACTGGGCACAGATGTAACCAAAATACTCAAATATTTTTCTGCTAAACAAGCTAAGAGAGGATAGAAAAAATCTCTCATAATCGCGGAATTGGCAACAGTTTTCAGAGTAGTACAATGTTATTTTTTCAGTTATCCAACATATTCTGTCGCAAGCATAGACGAATAGCAAGTCACAACTTTGTTATTTACGCATAGAACATCAATATCACGGCTACGAATTTTGGGATTGGGACTTGCTGGTTGAGTTGTTTTCTCGATAGTTTTCAAATTCTAAAACCTGATTTTAGTTTCGATTAATACAAAACTGGGATAGCTGGTTATGTCTAGTCTAGACAAGAACAACAGCGTCGATGATCGTCTAATGAAGGGACTCTGTGTTTCGTAGATACCACAGAATTCTCACTCTTTTACTAATAGAAATGTTGGGAAAGTTTAGTTTATTAACTAAAAACTAGTTTAAAACCCACATAACAATTGTTTTCTGGTTACATTGGAAACGGATTCCGATGCCATAGCTCAAGGCATAAAAATAAGAAAAGAACTGCCAGAAAACCAGTCCTTCACCTTGAATTTTGCAATTTCAACACAAAATATTTCATAATTGTATTGTATCCAATTGACCGAAACAATGCGACCATATACAGAATTTAGGCGTTATTGATATTTCAAAATAATGATTTCAATTAAAAAAAAATCCTCCATACATAATTTGAATTAAAGAGTGATTATGACGTTTCTTTTGGAGATTGAAAGATGTGAAATTATGTCCGACAAGTTTTACAGATAATTTGTTTGAAGTAGTTTTTTAGTGAAAGAAATGCATGTATAAGTTTGAAAGAAGTCATAGTCTATAAGATTTGTGTAATTATTCTCAGAATTTCATAAGATGTTTTGAATACTAGATATAAACAATGTTGAATAGTTAATAATTGGAATATTTGATGGAACGTTTGTTAATTCAATATACTTTAATATTTGGAAACCATACAAAATGCATATCAAAATGTAGAGAAAAATATAGTCGAAGAAAATTCCGAAAAACATCATATTCCAGAAAATTTGACATTTCGATTTTCGTTTGTTTCGTAAAAAACTATACAAGGCAGAGGAAAATTCATAGATTTCAGTTGATTTTTAACCATCGTCGAATCCACGTCGCTCAGTAGTGAAAATCTCTCCATTTGTTCGTGAAATTATATCTAGAAAGGAGTATAAACACGTGCAATTTTGTTCTTCGAATGTTATTTTGAAAATGCTTACGTGAATCAAAAGTTCAATAAACAGAAATTCAACTAGAATCCAGTAGTTATATGGTACAAGATCGAAGTGATTGTGCCAAATATAAGGATTTTATCAACACTCGGTGGAAAACCAAATAAATTTTGGATAATTGGTTAATTTAGAGGTTAACACATAGAATTATATTTTGATGTCATATATATATAATTTTTCTTTTAATTTCATTACAATCTGAAGGAATTTCAGAATTGTCGAGTCAAACCTTGAACTCTCCCCGAGTGAGTCTGATGAATTTTAAACCCAGGTAAATAAAAATGAAAATATTTCATTAAAAGTTTATACAATTTGGAAGAAGTGAAAACTGGCGCCCTTATTAAAAATTTCATCCGATTAATAATATTATAAATAATTCAATTCACGGGTTTTCATAACAATATATATATATATATATATATATATCAAAATAAAGAGCAATATATTTCTAGTTATAGAAGGAAAATGAGAAACATTTATTGTAAAATTGACATTTATTAGTTTAAGAAGAACCACAGATTAATAATAACACAATTTATTATTAGTCTATGAGAAGAGAGATGTCCTCTCAATTATTCTGAAAGCACAAACAATATGAGACATTCAAGGGTCGCTTAAATTAAGTAACATTCAACAATTTCTTTTTATATTCAAATGCATTGTTTTTAAATGCATTTTGAGATTGATCTTTTGAGATGAAGCATAATCGCAAAAGTGACACTTGTGTTCCTTCTTATTCGAATGAACTGCTTTTATATGTGTTTAAGGTCACTCTTTCGAGCTGCAGCATGATCACATAAGTGACACTTATGTTCCTTCATATTAAGATGGCTCTTCTGAACGGCAGCATAATCATGTTCCTTTATATTCGAATGGACTGAATTAATATGCGTTTCAAGCTCACTGTTCCGAGCAAAAGCAAGATCACATAAGTGACACTTATGTTCCTTCTTATTCAAATGAACCGATTCTATATGCTTTTTAAGCTGATTCTTCCGAGCTGCAGCATAATCACACAAGTGACACTTGTGTTCCTTCATATTAAGATGGCTCTTCTGAACGGCAGCATAGTCATGTTCCTTTATATTCGAATGGAATGAATTAATATGCGTTTCAAGCTCACTGTTCCGAGCAAACATAAGATCACATAAGTGACACTTATGTTCCTTCTTATTCAAATGGACTGATTTCCTATGCTTTTCAAGATGGATCTTTTGAGCTGCAGCGTAATCACATAAGTGGCACTTAAGTTCCTTCATATTCAAATGCACTGAATTTATATGCTTTTTGAGACTTGATTTTTGAACCGAAGCATAATCACATAAGTGACACTTATGTTCCTTCATATTCAAATGCACTGATTTTATATGCATTTCGAGGATACTTTTCCAAACTGCAGCAAACTCACATGAGGGACACTTATGTTTCTTAATATTCAAATGGACTGAATCTATATGCATTTTTAGACGGCTCTTTTGAGCTGCAGCGTAATCACACAAGTGACACTTATGTTCCTTCGTATTCAAATGGACTGCTTTTATATGTGTTTTAAGGTCACCTCTCTGAACTGCAGCATAATCACATAAGTGACATTTGTGTTCCTTCATATTCAAATGAAATGATTTTATATGGATTTTGAGACTTTTTTTCTGAACTGCAGCATAATCACATAAATGACACTTATGTTCCTTCATATTTAAATGGACTGAATTAATATGTATTTTAAGGCAATCCTTCCGAGTTGCAGCATGATCACATAAGTGACACTTATGTTCCTTCTTATTCAAATGAACTGATTTTATATGGTTTTAAAGGGTACTCTTGTAAACTGCAGCATAATCACACAAGTGACACTTATGTTCCTTCTTATTCAAATGGACTGAATTTATATGCATTTCAAGATGGCTCTTTTGAGCTGCAGCATAATCACATAAGTGACATTTGTGTTCCTTCATATTCAAATGCACTGAATTTATATGCTTTTTGAGATATTTTTTTTGAACCGAAGCATAATCACATAAGTGACACTTATGTTCCTTCATATTTAAATGGACTGAATTAATATGCCTTTCAAGCTTTTCTTTTCGAGTTGCAGCATGATCACATAAGTGACACTTATGTTTCTTCAAATTAACAATAAGATCACGGTGTTCGGGATCAATTTCCTGTTGTACTGCGAATTCACGTGAATCATTCCTATGTTCCTGTTCTTCAATGAAATTTGTAGTTGTTTCCATTTCGAAATTGGTAGAAAATGTTCGTTCACGGATTTCCAGGAAATCACTCCTCTCGTACACTCCATTTTCATCGATGAATTGTTCGATAATGTCAATTCCTTCAATTTTTAAGCCTTCAGCTTTTCCCTCATCATCTGTATACCGAGCACTGGAACAGATCAAACAGTTACGAAAAACAGTTTTGGGCTTGCATGTTAGTAATAATTTATTTTCATTTCTTCAGTTATTACAAATAATTAAGTAGAAATGAGGTCAAATAGAGATCAATAATTTACATTACTTGAAGTTGAAGTTAACTAGGAATTGGTGTACTTTCTTATTCTGACAATTAAAAATCTTAGGGAATTATGTCCCGATTGAAATTATCCCAAATAGTATTTCAACTGACACCACAGTTACTAAGACCCAGCCAGAAGTAATACAGAGTCTGGAAAAAATGAAGATTGTGCACTAAAAGTTTCGGAAAGTAATATAAACAGTATTTGTATTTGGTGAAATAGTTTATTATCGAATACGTGAAGGAAGTTAGTTCTTGATGAACAAGCCACCCCGTCTAGCAGCCCCCCTAGAACGTGATGGCTTTGGTCTGAGCTCATCAACAGAGGCTATGTACCCAATCTCAGTGTAATCTTCGTCGTTCTATTCTCGGGGTCCTGAGGAACTGCAGGAGTCTTGGTAAAACCAATCCCCAAAAATGGTTTATCGCAATCACTTGTAGAACACAAATCACGAATTTTCCAAAAACTCTCCAAACTTTTTGAACAATTAGCACTATACAAACATTAATTTAAATCTTCGTCGCTGTTTTATATAGTATTTTTAATTTTTTAATACTTTGTGGGCTCCAAACTGGGACATGAGGAAAGTACACACAGTGTATTTGGTGAAATAGTTTTTGAACGAAGTAGTTTATTATCGAACACGTGAAAAAAGTTAGGGTTATGTATATACGAAAATATCAGACAAATTCAGGCGAATAAAATAACAATAAATACTCACTCATATTCAATTGACGATTCTTTAGTAGATTCATGGACATGCTCTTCAATTTTGTCTTCTTTGTCGATCTCATTCTTTATATTATAATAATCAGATTCACACTTATCTGCCATTTTCCAAAGTATACAACTAAAATGCTGAAATGCTCTGGAATCTGAACATTCTGAACATTAAGTATAGACAAAGACTATAAAGACGTTTCACTCGCAAATCTGAGCCGAATCCGTCGAATTGACCTTGGGTTGCCAGGATTTTAGTGGGGGGATGGGCGCGAAATTGCCGAAATTTGAATTCAAATATTTCCATTTTAACTTTCAGTTTATTTTGACCTGAAATTGTTACTGTTATTGAAACGATTCTTAAATCATGACTAAGATTCATCTTCTGTTTGATCTTGATTTATCTACTATATAAAAATAAGTCGGGTTTTCCTTCCTGACGCTATAACTCCAGAACGCACCAACCGATTTCCACGGTTTTGCATTCGTTGGAAAGGTCTCGGGCTCCGTGAGGTTTATAGCAAAGAAAATTCAGGAAAAATTCAGGACAAACCAACATTTCAAGTAGATGGCGCCGGTTCGTGATACATTGTTTGTTTGACAGCTACTCATTGTTCTCTGCTCAGGTAATTTCATGTGACAAACCGGTATTGTGTTCACTGAAATTGTGAAAAAAAAGTAAAAAAAACATATAACGTATATTGTGCAAATTTTATTTCTATTTCAATTTCAACAGCAGGCATTTGTCTTTAGGGTCGTAAGTTGAACTGTGTAAATTATGTGGATCGTGCATTCGAGGTTAAATTCACCACTCTGTCCATAGCCCAAAATGCCTAGAGGACGACGTGCGAACATCGGCCGCCGCACAAGACATGAAAGCCAGCAACAAGTGTATTCACAGAACTTAAGCGAAGAAACACAAAATATAATAAGAGAAAATGCCCGATTGAGACAACGCGTGAGCACACGAAGATCATCGGCATCATACAATCGCTTAGCATTCCAATATGATCCCACTGCGAACTACAGTGATGATGAAAATTTAGATATTGGACCAATGACGACTTTATGCCGATATTGCAATGCGTTCAAGTTCAAAAGAGAAACGGCTGGATTGTGCTGCGCAAGTGGAAAAGTCAAACTGGATCCATTACTTACACCACCACAGCCACTGAAACCATTGTTCGATGGAAGTGATCCCGATTCCAGCCATTTTCTTCAACACATCCTTGAATACAATAACTGCTTTCGCATGACTTCCTTTGGAGCTAATATCATTCGAGAAGGCGGCTTCATGCCGACTTGCAAGGTAAAAGATACAACACACATAACCAATCACTCACACTAACACAATGAATTGCAATACATAACAACTACATATACACCACACACTACACCATCACACGATCAGAAGTTACACCGTATTCTTCAACAAATGATTGTTTGCAATTACAGATACAAGGACAAATATATCATTTGCATGGTTCAATGGTGCCAGCACCAGATGAACCGCATCAATTTCTGCAAATATATTTCATTTCGTCGATGGTGGATCAGCTGAATGTGCGGTGCAATATACAGGGAACACAACAGTTAAAGAGACGAATTATTGAACAGTTGCAAGCATTTTTTCACGCTAATAATGCTGTGGTTAATATGTTCAAAACAGCATTGGAGCGAATGCCATCGGATACGCACAAATTTGTCATAAGAGTGGATTGTACCCCAACAGGTGAACATGTGCGAAGATTCAATGCACCCACCGTTAATGATGTTGCTGCAATTATTGTTGGCGATCCAACTAAATAGCGAGGCATTGTCGTTCAGCGAAGAAGCAATATCATGCATCGTGTAAACGAGACACAACGTTTGTACGATGCGTTACAATATCAAAAAAAAACAAAAAAACAAAAAAATAAAAAAAAATTTTTCTTCATCTTTTAATCACCAAACGAAATGTTACATAAAACGAAGCCATCTGGTGGCGAAACGGAGTTCGCCGGGTTTGCTAGTCAGATATAAATAGCAATTTGAATACGTTTTTTTCAAAACGATCATATAGGCTTTTTATTTTCTTGATTTTTTACATAATTTCTACTTGCAGCCATTTCTTCTGGGATAATAGTTTATTTTCAAGTTTTAATTTACAGTTGTTTGCATGCTGCTCATCAATGAAACCTATTAGTTACTCAAAGAAATATATGATGGATGTAATTAAAATCGTACCATTTATTAGATGATTCAAATATCTTCTGAAATGTTAGAAAATATAAAACAATATGCATAGATTTTATATAACTCTCATTAAAATACATGCATAATTTGTGATTAATTTTCAGAAAAACATTATTTTCTTGGTACAACTTGACAAATAGACAATGAAATTGACATTTCTGTTGTTTTGAAATCCATCCCGACGATGCACGAGGGATCGGTTATCGTGATACTTCGTGTTAGCTATCTGCATTCTGATTGGTCCGCCGTTTTAGCACTTTTAGCGGTGTATCGACTGCGGTGCCTTTCTTTGGGATATTCAGTCGAAGGTCAATGGTTAGTTGACGAGAGAGCAGGAACTAATTTACGAGAGTGGTCTCTCTTGTTCCTCTTTGGTATAGACGTACACGATTAGCAATGGCCATCGAGTATTTTATTTTTTCTTCACTCTTTTACAATGTGCTTGGTTTATTGTATTTTCTTCATCTTCTCCATTTTTTTTCAATGTGCTTGGTTGGATATTGAATTTTCATTCAACGCTTTCAACATAGACAAATAATTGATTCATTATTCATCTATGGATATAATAAATAATTCATTTTTATCTACGCATACGCGATTCCAAAGGTTTAATCGCCCCCTGCCGGCTGAATCCCGAACCTAGAAATCGAGTATTTTTTTCATATTTCACTTGCTCTTAAACCAGATAATTTCGTTTTATATCCAGAAACCAGGTATTCGTGAGGTATATTTGGGAATTTTCATCGTTCACCGAAAGGAGTATAAACACGTGCAATTTTGTTCTTCGAATGTTATTTTGAAAATGCTTACGTGAATCAAAAGTTCAATAAAGAGAAATTCAACTAGAATCCAGTAGTTATATGGTACAAATCGAAGTGATTGTGCCAAATATCAAGATTTTATCAACACTCGGTGGAAAACCAGATATTATAAATTTTGGATAATTCGACTATTTAGAGGTTAACACATAGAATTATATTTTGATGTCATATATATAATAAATTTGTATTTTTCTTTTAATTTCATTACAATCTAAAGGAATTTCAGAATTGTCGAGTCAAACCTTGAACACTCCCCGAGTGAGTCTGATGAATTTAAAACCCAGGTAAATAAAAATATTTCATTAAAAGTTTATACAATTTGGAAGAAGTGAAAACTGGCGCCCTTATTCAAAATTTCATCCGATTAATAATATTATAAATAATTCAATTCACGGGTTTTCATAACAATATATATATCAAAATCAAGAATAATATATTTCTAGTTATAGAAGGAAAATGAGAAACATAAATAATAATAATAAATTGACATTTATTAGTTTAAGAAGAACCATAGATTAATAATAACACAATTTATTATTAGTCTATGAGAAGAGAGATATCCTCCCAATTATTCTGAAAGCACAAATTATGAGACATTCAAGGGTCGCTTAAATTAAGTAACATTCAACAATTTTTTTTTATATTCAAATGCATTGTTTTTAAATGCATTTTGAGATTGATCTTTTGAGCTGAAGCATAATCGCAAAAGTGACACTTGTGTTCCTTCATATTCGAATGAACTGCTTTTATATGTGTTTTAAGGTCACTCTTTCGAGCTGCAGCATGATCACATAAGTGACACTTATGTTCCTTCATTTTCAAATGGACTGATTTTATATGCGTTTCGAGATGGCTCTTCTGAGCTGCAGCATAATCACACAAGTGACACTTATGTTCCTTCATATTAAGATGGCTCTTCTGAACGGCAGCATAATTATGTTCCTTTATATTCGAATGGAATGAATTAATATGCGTTTCAAGCTCACTGTTCCGAGCAAAAGCAAGATCACATAAGTGACACTTATGTTCCTTCTTATTCAAATGGACTGATTTCCTATGCGTTTCAAGATGGGTCTTTTGAGCTGCAGCATAATCACATAAGTGGCACTTATGTTCCTTCATATTCAAATGCACTGAATTTATATGCTTTTTGAGACTTGATTTTTGAACCGAAGCATAATCACATAAGTGACACTTATGTTCCTTCATATTCAAATGCACTGAATTCATATGCGTTTTGAGATGGCTCTTTTGCACTGCAGCAAACTCACATGAGGGACACTTATGTTTCTTAATATTCAAATGGACTGAATCTATATGCATTTTTAGACGGCTCTTTCGAGCTGCAGCATAATCACATAAGTGACACTTATGTTCCTTCATATTCAAATGGACTGCTTTTAAATGTGTTTTAAGGTCACTCCTCTGAACTGCAGCATAATCACACAAGTGACACTTGTGTTCCTTTATATTCAAATGGACTGTATTAATATGTGTTTTAAGGCTATCCTTCCGAGCTGCAGCATGATCACATAAGTGACACTTATTTTCCTTCTTAGTCAAATGAACTGATTTTATATGGTTTTTAAGGGTACTCTTGTAAACTGAAGCATGATCACATAAGTGACACTTATGTTCCTTCATATTCAAATGCACTGAATTTATATGCGTTTTGAGATATTTTTTTTGAACCGAAGCATAATCACATAAGTGACACTTGTGTTCCTTTATATTCAAATGGACTGTATTAATATGTGTTTTAAGGCTATCCTTCCGAGCTGCAGCATGATCACATAAGTGACACTTATGTTCCTTCTTATTCAAATGAACCGATTCTATATGCTTTTTGAGCTCATTCTTCCGAGCTGCAGCATATCCACATAAGTGACACTTATGTTCCTTCATATTCAAATGCACTGAATTTACATGCGTTTTGAGATATTTTTTTTGAACCGAAGCATAATCACATAAGTGACACTTGTGTTCCTTTATATTCGAATGAACTGCTCTTATATGGATTTTGACCTTTTCCTTCCGAACTGCAGCATAATTGCAAAGGTGACACTTATGTTTCTTCAAATTAACAATAAGATCACGGTGTGCGGGATCAATTTCCTGTTGTACTGCGAATTCACGTGAATCATTCCTATGTTCCTGTTCTTCAATGAAATTTGTAGTTGTTTCCATTTCGAAATTGGTAGAAAATGTTCGTTCACGGATTTCCAGGAAATCACTCCTCTCGTGCACTCCATTTTCATCGATGAATTGTTCGATAATGTCAATTTCTTCAATTTTTAAGCCTTCAGCTTTTCCCTCATCATCTGTATACCGAGCACTGGAACAGATCAAACAGTTACGAAAAACAGTTTTGGGCTTGCATGTTAGTAATAATTTATTTTCATTTCTTCAGTTATTACATATAATTAAGTAGAAATGAGGTCAAATAGAGATCAATAATTTACAATACTTGAAGTTGAAGTTAACTAGGAATTGGTGTAATTTCTTATTCTGACAATCAAAAATCTTAGGGAATTATGTCCCGATTGAAATTATCCCAAATAGTATTTCAACTGACACCACAGTTATTAAGACCCAGCCAGAAGTAATACCGAGTCTGAAAAAAATGAAGATTGTGCACTAAAAGTTTCGGAAAGTAATATAAACAGTATTTGTATTGGGTGAAATAGTTTATTATCAAATACGTGAAGAAAGTTAGTTCTTGATGAACAAGCCACCCCGTCTAGCAGCCCCCCTAGAACGTGATGGCTTTGGTCTGAGCTCATCAACAGAGGCTATGTACCCAATCTTCGTCGTTCTATTCTCGGGGTCCTGAGGAACTGCAGGAGTCTTGGTAAAACCAATCCCCAAAAATGGTTTGTCGCAATCACTTGTAGAACACAAATCACGAATTTTCCAAAAAATCTCCAAACTTTTTGAATTAGCACTATACAAACATTAATTTAAATCTTCGACGTTGTATTATATAGTATTTTTAATTTTTAAATACTTTGTGGGCTCCAAACTGGGACGTGAGGAAAGTACACACAGTGTATTTGGTGAAATAGTTTTTGAACGGAGTAGTTTATTATCGAACACGTGAAAAAAGTTAGGGTTATGTACGAAAATATCAGACAAATTCAGGCGAATATAATAACAATAAATACTCACTCATATTCAATTGACGATTCTTTAGTAGACTCATGGACATGCTCTTCAATTTTGTCTTCTTTGACGATCTCATTCTTCATATTATAATAATCAGATTCACACTTATCTGCCATTTTCCAAAGTATACAACTAAAATGCTCTGGAATCTGGAAATAAAATCAAAGATTAGACAACAAGATGGATCACTCCGCTTTTACGCCTGTTCACTATCCTATGACCTTGAGTTCATCTGAAAATAGAGAGGGGTGAATCGGAGAGAGACAACCACTTCTAAGTTTATTATGATTTTTGAATTTTCAAATAATCTTAACATTCTTAACCTCAACATTTCATACATTAAACGCAGCAATATGTTTATTGAAACAGAATGAGGACATTTTTAGGATTTCATTCTATTGAATCTATATCCCGAATGTATTATGTATGATACAACTTTTATGTTGGCTGCTTTTTTTTACATAATATTGTCATAAATATAATATCATTACTGGTAAGTGATTTGTGCCTAAATCGAGAATCTCAGACGTATTTATAGTTCGATTTACAGATTACAAAAGCTGATTCTAGAAGAAATAATTTGCCAACTTATAATGAGCCCTATATCAGTGGCTATCTTATGAGGAAATGTATCATCATGGATCAGAGGTTATTCGAGAGAAAACTTTGGGGAGACTGTTATATTGAAAACCTCATCACATGTCTGGTAGAAATTTATGAGTATCTAATATTCAAAATCATGTTTGTTCAAAAAACAGAAGACTACAAGTTGCATTTCACGTTTAAATAAATTATAAAACAAAAGAAGTTTTATTATGACTTACTTACTATTTTTAATTCCATAGATGTGAAATTGAAATAATTATTTGTATACAATTATAGATAAATGGTTGAAATACATGACTAGAGAATGAAAAGGATCTGATAAAATATAGATCTAGATATAGGTACCTAGTTTCTTTTCAGAGAGAAATTTGTTTCTTGTATTTTATATATTATATATTTTTGAATTGAAATACATATTAGCTATGTAAGCAATATAGACCTGAAGTCTGCAGTAATAAAATTAATTTTCAAAATCTTATGTTTGTAGTTGCCATCAGATATCGAGGGACAAAACCAAATTCTGCATAATCAAAACTAGTTGAAATCGTGAACATACAAATTGTTTTTTAAAAAAGTAAGATGTCATTATTGGAGGTAATGATCATGAACGCAGTTCAAAATACATACTTGCAGGTTCTCAGTTCTCAGAAAGTTGAATTTCCTAGATATTATGTTCTATATGTTTGTTCAAGGAAACCATTCTACACTAACCACTGAGAGTTATGCGATATAAACCATTCAGAAGGGGTGAAAAATGCAAATTTTGATATAAGAATTATGAAATAGGATATGAAGAAAATGCTGAGCAATTCATTCATCTAGAAAACCAGGAACCAGTGGCTAGTTGTATTCCATTTAGTTGAAATTTTCTCAAATGTATTATATTCATAGTACCTAGGTACCTAGTTATATTGAAAAATAAAGATTGTAGATAGTTGTAAAGTGATATTGAATAAAAAAATTATTCATTATGTTCTAGTTATGCACCTACACTATGGAAAATTGAATTTAGAAGTTCAAATACATGATAATTATTTCTGAATATTGCTATACTTCCTCGAAGGGATTTCGATAATCTAGCATTATAGATTTTTTAAGTAGAAACTAGATTCTTTACACATTTCATTTGTGATAATACTGTGATAATGTATTGAAGAAAGTTTATATTTCAGCCTTCCAGTATTTTAGTAACAAAATCCAGTTTCCAAGATTTATATCCAAAGTAACTAGGTATATCCATCAATAACTATATTGTCATCGAGTATAAAACAAATTCCATTCATTCAGCATTAGTATCACCATGGTAGACAATTCAAAATTCAGTGTTTTCCCCGGATATTATCTGATCTTGGCGATATAATGAACACGAACTGAAGGAATCAATTCTATTGTTCATATAGCACGTTCACAGCAACAAAATCTAAAAATTCTAATTTTATGTTACAAGTAGCAATCCTTCAATTTTCATTAGTCGTATGGAATATACATTAAATATAATTTATTTAGCAATATATTCATCATCGAATACGATACTAATTTCAGTTTTTCTCGAAAAAATTACACATTTTCATTGAATATTCATGTCAACAGCACCAGAATTTGATATTTGTATACATTGAAAACTCCCTTATACTCAATTCACGAAGAAATTTCTAGATTTTCCGAATAGTTTTTTGCCTGTGAATTCATTTAAAGCACAAAATATTTCTACCTCCATTTTCATCATTAAAATCGACAAACGTCAGATTTCAAACCTTCAATCTTTGGCGCGGTCCACGAGATGTGATGTGATTGGCTTACCCAGCGCTTACCCAACTCCTCCATCAATAGCGTTCGAGCAGTTTCAAGGTCACCACCACTTTTACGGGCGATTCAGTACTAATTTGACAGAGTGATCTCTCTTGTTGTTACTCTTTGATATTACTCGCGTTCCGAAATTACTGACCAGTACTGGTACCCGTTCCGAAATTACTGAATTTTACTGGCATCGTTTTCCCGCCATCTGTCAATGTACCCCGTGCGAGGCTAAAAATCTGCTATTGGCTACTTCGCATTCCGAAATTACAGTTTTTAACTGGCACCGTTTTCCCGCCATCTTTCAATGTACCTTGTGCGAGGCTAAAAATCTACTGTTGGCTACTGCCAGAAAAAGGATGTGTGAGCGCCAGTACGTCAAAAAAGTGAGGTTACGTAAATATTTTGATTTGAATCATTTTCATACAAGAATTGTTTGAAAGAAAACCTAGTAACAAATTAATACAATCTTTATATTTCACCTGGCCTGATATCTCGGGTTATTTGAAGCCTTTCGTTTATCCCATTAACTGTATGTGGATTATTCTGTATATTTCGTTCGACATTACTTTCCTCTGTATGATGTTCTGGATTATTTAATTCTAGATCTATAAAATCACCTCCCATTTCACAAATATTATGAATAACACAACAAATTTTGGAATAAATTGGATATCTGTTAGTGGACAGCAATATAGTAAACTCTGAAATCTATTTTTCAACAATCCGAGAGTTCTTTCAATGATGGTACTAATCTCGGTACTAATAGACGAAAGATGTTGGTTGAAGTAGATTTGCTGTGAAGTTAAATGCCCATTATCCCCATAGGGAACCATTGCGTGTTCATGAATATTTTAGGCACCGACTCCTATAAAATTTGAATTCTGTGGAAAATACCTCTCTGGATTCAATAAAAAGCCATTTAATTCAGAAAGTCTGAAAACTCTTTGATCATTCACTGATCCGCAATTACCCAAACACACATGGGTGAATCGACTACAAAAAGAATGGAATATGCAATACCATAACCTTTCGAGGTAATGATTTTAACTGTAACTGTATAGAATACTTATGATGTCTATTCATGAATGAATCGCCATCTTCGGAAGGTTTTCTAATTTCAATGGGACATTCGTCTATCGCACCTAGAATTTGGCTTATGGGCCATTTACTTCTGAAGCCATTTCAGATTGAATTGACTTCTTCACCTTTTGGCCATTTAATAATTTGTGGAGCCAATCGACAAATATCAGTCACAACTCTTCTGAGTGTGCGAAAAGATAGAGAATCTCACCTATATGAATTGGGCGTTGCCATGTACCACAGGGCAATAAGCAATTGGTAAAGGTTATTCTGGTCTACCAGCTGAATCTACTTCCTCGTGTAGCTCAGTTTTCAAAATTGTTACCAAATACATAATTAAATGTACCTATCAGGTAAGACACTACAAATGTTAGAATGTGTCTAAAAGGTAATTCATAATTTATACTCGAAAAGGTTCATTGCTCTTCATATAGGACAGGACAGATATAAATAAGCTTTATGCAATACTAACTGAAATGAGATTTAAATAAACTAGGTGAATAATTTTGCACTAAACCTAGATTATTTTGAATCCTTGGAAGAGGGATAATCTGACCTCGCATGTTTTTATAGTAGAAATAAATTTCTGCTCAACAAATTACGAAATCTTGGTCTTCCCCACTGCTACTGCTACTGATCGATTCCTCAGTTGAAGAATCAGATAAATCGTCCACCAACGCTCCTATAAAATTCTCCATATTTCCTTTGAAACTCTCGCTAGTCTCGCTAAAATTTCAGCTCGTCAATTTTTGCCGCGACTAAACGTCAGTTTTGACGTTTCAAAATTTACTGACAAGCGTTCCGTAATTACTGGCTGTCGCCAGTACTGGTCAGTAATTTCGGAACGCGAGTATTACCATATGTCCATATTAGGTTTTCTGTGATTTTATATTAAACATATTCCTGAATATCTTTTAACAATTTTTTCGAACTATTGCAATTAAAAGAAATGTATCGATATTTTAACAGAATTAGGCGTAAAATTTTAAGCTAGAGATGAGCACAGGTGAAAACCATCTGAAAGATGGGCTTATTGATTTAACTGCAGGATCACTAGGTTTGATTTTTTTACCATGGACAATGTTTATTTTTACACTACAATTCTTCTTGAGGTCCTATTGATATTTTTTTTATTTTCAGGAGGAATTGCCATAGTATATGTAGGACAACCACTGGATACTGTCAAAGTGAAAATGCAAACTTTTCCTTTGCAAAACGGTAGTATGATGAAATGTATGAAAAATACAGTTATGACAGAAGGTATACTAAAAGGATTATATGCCGGAACAGTACCAGCCCTAGTTTGCAATATAGCAGAGAACTCTATTTTATTCTTGTCTTATGGAGTCTGCCAGAAATTGATTCAAAAAATTTATAATGATAGAGATTTGAATCACCTGTCAACTTTAGATAATGCCTGTGCAGGATCAATGGCTTCATTTTTTGCATCTCTTGCAATATGTCCAACAGAATTGATAAAATGTAAACTTCAAGCATTTCATGAAACAAGAAAAGAAAAAAGTCCTTTTCAGATTGGACCTGTTAACTTGGTAAGAAGTATTTTAAAACAGGAAGGTATTCGAGGTCTATATAGAGGATTTGTTCCAACCATAGCTAGAGAAATGCCAGGTTACTTCTTCTTTTTTGGGGGATATGAAGGTATTTTTATGGAATAAATAATTTTATTTATACAAAGCAGAATTCATCTGAACTGCTCAAATCTAAATACATTAACAAACAATAAATTTATTCCCTATTTGTTTTGATTTAGGTAGCAGACAATTCCTACGAGCACCTGGACAAAATAAAGATGAAATAGGACTGTGGAAAACTATGGTGGCTGGTGGTGCTGGTGGCGTTCTTTTCTGGACTTTAACTTACCCTATTGATGTAGCTAAATCTCGAATACAAGTAAATAATAGCAGAGATGGCTTGATTAAGTTAATTATGAAAATGATCAAGATTGAAGGAATATCAACTCTTTATCATGGGTTAACACCTACATTAGTTAGAACAATTCCAGCCACTGCAGCATTGTTTGTTACTTATGAATATTCTAAGAAGTTTTTATACTACATTTCCTCAGATAAATGATTATTACACTGAAACTAATCCTCAGGAACTAGTCAATTACATGATAATTTTTGCATTTTTTGTGCATTATGACAATATTGAAAAGTTATAACTAATATATGTATAAACGTTCGTGTGAGTGGAAGAAGTTTGGAAAATAGTATATTAAAGTATAAATGGATAAAAAGGTCTTTACAACACGCGCGATTTTTCGAGCACGACGGCGAAGCTCGAGTGCTCGAGCTATTTTTTTTATTGGAGTGCTTTGAAATCATGAATACTGGTATTATTGCTACATAAAATGGAAATAAGAATGAATTCTTGATCAGTATACCTATCGTTGTCATGGTAACGACAAAAACAGAACCTTATTTGCGATTTGTCATCAAAAATGAATTGTTGTCACCGCAGTGCTCGAAAATGAATTCTGATATAGATTTTTTGAAAAGTAAAGCAGAATCGCGGTTGATTCCGCATTTTCATTTGCATTTAGTGATATTATATTTGACGTAACAAGGTACTCCTGTCAGATCTACAATTGAAACATTTTCATTTAGACTTCACGTTTCTCGAGTCGTTGCTGTTGCCATAGTGACTTCAAAAAACGCGCGTGTTTGAAAGTTCGATTTAAACACGCTGAAGCGTTCTTGAAAGAGGTAAAATGGGGCATCAATAAAAAAAAGACATTAAGTCATTCCTATACATATACAGGGTGTTTCATTGGTAAATGTATATACGTTGACCTAAGGTAGAGCTGCCCTAGACGAGTCCAAAAAACCTATATGTTATAGGTCTAATCATCTTCACAGCCAAGATACAGGGTGATTCGTGTATTCGTCAATATCTTCAATTGCTTATAACTTTTGAACCATCCAGTATAATCAATTGATATTTGGAACGTAAAACACACTTCCATGTACTTCGATCAAAAAATCCAGGTCCGTATTAGAAAAATATGGTACTTTTCGCAAGCTGAGATTCAACACCCTGTATGAAGGAATATTGGAATTTGATTAGAATATTCGGAAAGAGCAGAAAATTTTCAATAAGGATCAGTAGATTTCAGTGTCCCGCACGACATTTGACCCCATCAAAATTTTTGTCGAAAGATTAAATTCGATAGTAAAATTCCACTTACTTCACAATAATTTCGTACATTGAGATTGAATTCGAAAAACTGCCTGTTGGATTGATGGAATATTTGTATTCATTCTCATATTCTAATAATTAATTTCAGGAATTCTTCAGAAAAATATGGGTTCTGAATAATTTCTTCAAAATGATCAATGGTGAAAGAATAAATAAACAAGTGGAACATTCGAAAGTAGTCATCAACATTGCTCAAAAGTGCCACTGTTTGCTCGATGCACATTCTTCCTTTTTTCAAATTATGTCTTATAGCCTTGTTGATCATTTGTGGATCATAACGGATCTTATTGCAGACAACTTTGATTCGTTGTACGAGAATATCCTCACTTCCAATCTCAGATGCATACACTAAAGATTCCAAATATCCCCAAACGAAATAATCGATAGGATGGGGATCTGGTGATCTAAGGGGCCATGCATGCGGTCCACCTCTGCCTATCCACATATTTGGAAAGTTTCAGAACTTTCCAAATATGTGGATCAGTCCAGATGGAACGAATTCTTCGAATTTCATTACCTGGTTCTAATCTTTGAATATTTTGGAGATGAAGGGGGTAGACTGTAGAGATTGTTTTTCTTCAATCTGCGCCATACAGTTACATGCGGCACATTCAGAACATGGGAAATTGTTCTAGTGCTGCATTCTGGATGTGCCTCTATCGTTTCAAAAATTACTCCTTCAGCACCTTGGTGTCTTTTTTCTTAGGTGCTATTCAATTTTGATGTAGGAAAGCGGCCATTTTCACGAATATAATCAAAGACTAGAGAAAGTTTTATGATGTGGTAATCTTCTATAAGGGAATCTTGATTGATATTCCCGTACAGCCGCTCTACTATTACCGTCACAAAAACCATACACGAACAACATATCAGCATATTCGAGAATCTATAAGGCATTATTATCAAAAATTATGAACTATTTTAAAAAATAAGGTATCTCGGACCACGAAACTGTCGAAACCAGTTGTCAAAATTTATTGTCTTAATACTGTTGTAGCCTATTTGAATGAAAACTAGTGGGATTCGACACAAATTAATATGCTGATATGTTGTTCGACTTTTCGTGTATGGTTCCTGTGACGATGAGCCATATTTCCGAGGAATGGGTCTTCAACTTGAGGAGTTTGTATCGATGGGCTAAATAAAATCCACATGAAGTCTTGTATACTCATTTTTTTATTTATTTTTTCACCATTGACCATTTTGAATGAATTATTCAGAATCCATATTTTCCTGAAGAATTCCTGAAATTATTTATTAGAATATGAGAATAAATACAAATATTCCATCAATCCAACAGACAATTTTTCGAATTCAATCTCAATGTACGACATTATTGTGAAGAAAGTGGAATTTTACTATCGATTTAAATCTTTCAACAAAAATTTTGATGGGTCAAATGTCGTGCGGGACACTGAAATCTACTGTTGCTCATTGAAATTTTTTTGCTCTTTCCGAATATTCTAATCAAATTCCGATATTCCTTCATACAGGGTTGAATCTTAGCTTGCGAAAAGTACCATATTTTTCTGATACGGACCTGGATTTTTTGATCAATTCAAGGATGAATCGATTTACCCATGAAAGTGTGTTTTACGTTCCAAATATCAATTGATTATACTGGATAGTTCAAAAGTTATAAGCAATTGAAAATATTGACGAATATACGAATCACCCTGTATCTCGGCTTTGAAGAAGATTAGACCTATCATATATGGGTTTTTTGGACTCCTCTAGAGTAGCTCTACCTCAGGTTAGGTATGTACGTATGTACATTTACCAACGAAACACCCTGTATATCATTGTTATAATTAATTACAAAATCAGCTAAATTATGTTATAATTTGTGAGAAAAAATAATACTTTCTCAACAAAATTCTTGATCTTATTTTTTGTATTGATATTATAGTGTTATAGTATTTTGGAAGACCAAGTTGGAAAATTAAGCAAGGGAATCTTATATTAAATATATTTCGAAATAGACATTTGAAATAGCAAATTAAATTTCTTTCTGTTCATATATTTCATTCACTTAAATCTTTCTAAACTTCATGAACAATTACTCTTCCTCAATGGAAATTATGGTGGTACTCAAATTTTGAAGGAAATCCACCAAAGAATCTTCAACTTCCTCTATTGCCTTGTTCAGCATAAGACAACATTCAGGAATGAATTTTTTCTGCTTCTTGAGGCAGCATGTGTAATCCAATATATCTTCTGCCTCAACGGCATTGAAGAAATGTACGACTATAATAGGTACATCCTTTCTCATTATTGTTCGAAAGTTCAAGTGTCCATATATTTCAATAATGTCATCAAATTTCGGCAGTATTTTAATCATTTTAGTGTTCACAAATACCAAGAACTTCCTATCATTAGTATTATAGCCTTGAACATATGGAATATTATATTGGCTAGATTTATACTGTCCTATTATTTTCAAATAGTTGTTTACAGTATATTGTTGAGAAGTGTAACTTAGTATTTCACGGAATGAGTGAAAAACATAAACTTTTTCGACTGCCAGGCTTACTGGATTTTTGAGTGTAATGAAATTTGCGCTCTCAGCCTCGGAAATGAAAATTTCACCCGAACAAAGCCACTGCTTTCTTGGAATTTGAGGTTTTTTAGTTTTCTGAATATCAGGTGTAACAGGAATTATATCGTTTGCTTGGGATGAATTGCAATCAATATTTTTCCCAAGGAGATAATTTGATGTTACTGCTTTTGTGTCCATTGTTTGGGCGAAACTCTTCAATTTTCAATTGGACACTTTGTATACATAATTACATACAAACTTCATAGTTCGTTGGTTGGTCATTCACCATAAATAAAGGAAAACGAACGATTCGAAGATTTGACCATAGATATGAAATATGCTTTACTTTTTCTGATGAATGATTAGACAAGTTGTTCATAGATGAAATAATACCTACACGTATCTTACAACTAAACTATAGTCGAATTCGAGCGAATAACCAATTATAACTGCGGTTATTGTTGGTCTTGCCCTTGGTTTCGGCCCTTTTGGAATAACCGCGAATATCCAGCATCCGCTTGAATACAGTGTGGTTATAGGGAAAAATCACGAACCGCTAGATGGCGCTGAAATCACAAGATGTCGGGCCGAATGGTGGTCAAATTTATTCTGTCTTTTATAACAAGTAAATCAAATATTTTTTATAAGATTGCGGAATTGATAATAATGCCTGTGAAAATCGAGATAACCACTTCGGACATTTTTGATTATGTGGGTGAACGTGAACGCGAACCTACCCTGAAAATTTCAAGCCCCTAGGCCTTTCCGTTCGAAAGTTATAGTTTTCTATGGTTCTGGTCATTCGATCTGGGAAAAAAGGTAGCTTAGATAAATCATTCTCCATTAAAATACAAAATTTCGTCACGATCTAATCCGTAGTTTTGAAATTATCAAGAAAACTGAATTTCAAACGTCCATATTTACGGAATCCCTTGTCTAATTTTGCTCATTGATGAACGAGACCGCGAAATTTGAGATCTACACCTATCCTGAAAATTTCAAGTCCCTAGGCCTTTCGATTACAAAGTTATAATTTTCTATGGTTCTGGTCATGCGATCTGGACTAAAGTTTGCATGTAGGTTGAACACGTCATTTTCCATCCGAATGCTAAATTTCACCTCGATCGAATCTGTAGTTTAGAAGTAATCAGGAGAACAAAATTTCGAACGGCCATATTTACAGAACCCCTGGTCGAATTCTGCCCAATAACGAACTCAACCGTGACATTTGAGATTCGAACCTACTCTGAAAATTTCAAGTTTCTAAGTCGTTCCGTTCGAGAGTTATCGTGTATACGGACGAGAGGACAGACTCGAATTTTCCGACGGATTCGTCATCAGTGAGTCGAACATAGTCGATTAAGACCATCTTCGGCTCAAAATTCGAAAAATACAGACATCCTGACGAAATGATATAGCCCTCGTGTAGTACGAGCGCTCAAAAATCATCTTTCAGGAAGTGCTTGCTGCAAAGTAACATATTCTTTGAGATACCTTTCCCAATCTTCAAGATTGTCTGCCATTTTTCAACTGCCTTGGGATTCAACGGGAATTTATGTAAAGAAATTTCAGAAGGACTATTTGATGAGCATTGAGGAACAGACCACCTTTTTCGTGATCTTATTCCCTCATTACCTCTTACAATCCGCTGCATTTTCAGCTCGTACGCAGTTTATTTGAAACAATGGTCCATAAATTATCATTTAAATATAGGTATCACTTTCGATACATAAATGACTCAAAATCATACAAATATTTCACACTTTTCCCATATAAACACAAACATGTTAGTTTGTTGTTCACCATTCGGGTATTTCAAAGAATCTCATACAAAATATTTGATTACTTGTTATGAAAGACAGAAATGACAGAATAATTTTGAACACCATTCGGCCCGACATCTTGTGATTTTCAGCGTCATCTATCGGTTCGTGATTTTTCCTATACGTTTAACACAGCTCCCGTGTGTGGTCCAAATCGGTGACGTTGAAGGGCTAATCCATGACGTCTTCGGATAATAACAACAATGACCAAAAGCGGTTAAATGCAGTTGGTTATGTTTGGTAATTACCAATGATAACCAGCTTACTCGCTTGAATTCGACTTGTATGGCATCTTGCATTATTCTGCTGAAAACGCCACCCCTCTGGATATAAAGCATGCGCCGTTTCAAGGAGAAAATCGTTTACTCACAATACTTCTCACTATTAATTGTAACATCAACAGAAATATTTTAAAATTATGAAAAATAATAAATTCCGGATACTTTCTAGACGAAATATAATATTAATTTGACCTTTATCAACGGTTGGATTATTCGTTTTTTTGATCACTGCCGTTAAATTCTGTTTCAATTACTGAATTATTTACATTTCTGATTTGACCCTCATTTCTTTTTGAGCGCTCGTACTACTTACACGAGGGCCATATCATTTCGACACGATGTCTGTATTTATCGAATTTTGAGCTGAAAATGTGCCGTAAGAACGATAATTCTCGAATGGAACAACCTAGAGACTTGAAATTTTTAGTGTGGGTTCAGTTTCCGAATGCCTTGGTTAAGTTCGTTAATGGGCCAAATTCCACTAGGGGTTCCGTAAATATGGCCGTTCAAAGTTTTGTTCTCCTGATTACTCGAAAACTACAGGTTTGATCTAGATGAAATTTTGCACTCAAGTGGAGGAGGAGGTGTTTAAGCTACATGTGAAATTATGTCCAGATCGCATAACCAGAACCATAGAAAATTGTAACTTTTGAACGGAAGCGCCTAGGGACTTGAAATTTTCAGGATAGGTGTAGATCTGAAATGTCGCGTTCACGTTTATCAATGAGCAGAATTATACTAGGGATTCCGTAAATACGGTCGTTTGAAATTTTGTTTTCTCGATAGTTTCGAAACTACGGATTCGATCGAGATAAAATTTTGTATTTTAATCGAGAATGATATATTGAAGCAACATTTTGTACAGATCGCATGACCAGAACCATAGAAACCATAGAAAATTATAACTTCCGAAGGGAAAGGCCTAGGAACTTGAAATTTTCAGGGTGGGTTTGGATCGCAAATGTCGCGGTCACGTTCATCAATGAGCAAAATTAGACAAGGGATTCCGTAAATATGACCGTTCAAAATATTTTTCTTCTGATAATTTCGTAACTACTGATTGGATTGGAATGAAATTTTACACCTAGCTGGAGAATAATGTATTAAAACTACGTGCGAAATTTTGTCCAGATCGCATCACCAAGACCATAGATAACGTAAAAAATTCTAGAGAATTATCGAAAAAAAATTGGTCAGCTGAAGCACTGACATGAAGTTCTGGAGTTTCGCCAAAGTTTGAGAATTTTTTTGACTGCTGCGAAAATTCCTTCAATTGATTTCTAAAACTGGAAAATGCGAATCTACCTACAAGGTGGATGTACGAGCGCTCAAAAGCTCTTGACTTCACGACAGTGCCTTTCAAATTTTTTCAATTTCATTGGATTTAAACCAACACACTCTGATTCGCAGTGAAAACGATTTTGTTTATTTAATCTTTCACAAATTCCCCATGGTTTCTTTTCTTCAAGTTTTGTTTTATAGTTTGATGCGGATCTCGGATGTCGTGGTCACGTTTATCTATGAGCAAAATAAGACTCGGGGTTCCGTAAATAAACTGCTCCACATGAGTTAGGGATATTGACTTAAAGTGCAATAAAATATAGTTAAAATAAGATTTTTGTGATGAAAATTCATATAAATTAATATTTATTCAGTTCCTACAATGATTGTAATACAATAATGGGGAATAAGTCGAATAATTTCAATGGTTATTGGTTACAAAGTTGATGTAGTTTTAGCTTCACAAGATTCGAAATATTCTAGCAAGTTGTATGGTTTAATGTTCAGAAAAAATTTAACTAATTCTTTTTTCAATATATTAACATTTCTTATCTAATGAGACTGTTTGGGTAACGCATTGTAGATCTTCATGCACATGTATTTTGCATCATTCTGTGCTAGTGTCAATTGTTTTCTCGGGTATATACAAGCATCATTTTCCTAGTTCGGTTGTTGTTCAGAAACGGTTCGAATAGTTCATGGTGGCTTTGTAGGAAGATAACATACTTTAGCACATATATTGCTGTTAACGCCAGGATTTTATTCCTTTTGAGAACACCTCTATATTTCATTCTATACATAGCTCGGATTGCTCGATGTACTGTTTCCTCAGTAAACAATGCCATATGATAGGGTTGACCGAAAATTGGCTGTGCATAGGAGCTTCAATGTATCTTGTTGGATATGGTATTTCATAACATTGAGGGTGTAGATTATAGTGTTGGGTTTCCTCTTCAAGTTTTCTATTTGGGGGTTTCATTCCTTAATATATATATCGTTTTTTCCAATCCATTCATCACTTGGCCCTGTGCTTGCGAAGTATCAAAAATTCCACGATATTTTTGCGCTCAAACCTGAATTCCCATGTTTAAACTGCAGTCTGAATATTCCGGCTTAATTATTCGATAATTCGTATACTGAACATTTTTCTAGGATATATTTATGTTTTATTTCTATGATGAAATTTAGTTATATACTTTTTGTAAACAGAAATAAAGCCTCGACTGGACGTTCATGGCCTGCTTCGATGTCAATAATTCTTAAATGGACTATACTTTGTATTATCATTCATATTCACGTGTGAACGTATTTCCCAAGATACCAACGAATTCAACAGTTTGAAATTTAGTTTTCTTGATAATTTCGTCACGATCGTAGCCGTAGTTTTCAAACTATCAAGAAAACTTAATTTCAAACGGCCATATTTACGGAACATTCGAGATCCGCCCCAATCCTGAAAATTTCAAGTCCCTATGCCTTCCCGTTCGGTAGTTATAATTTTCTATGGTTCCTATGGTTCTGGTTATGCGATCTGGAAAAAATGAAACCTGCATATATCATTATCCATTAGTATACAAAATTTCGACATGATCGAATCCGTGGTTTTGAAATTATCAAGAAAACTAAATTTCAAACGGCCATATTTACGGAACCCCTAGTCTAATTTTGCTCATAGATGAATGTGAACACGACATTCGAGATCCACACTTAGGTATCCTGAAAATCTGAAGTCCTTAGGCCTTTCCGTTCGAAAGTTCTAATTTCTATGGTTCTGATTATGCGATCTGGACAAAGCTTGAAATACGTCATTCTATATTTGAGTGCAAAATTTCATCTTGATCGAATAGGTACTTTCGACGTAATAAAAAAAAATTTTGAACGGCTATATTTACGAAAGACATGGTGAAATTCTGCTCATTAACGAACTTATCCGCGGCATTTGTGTACTGAAAACACAGTAAAAATTTCAAGTCTCTTGGTTGTTCCGTTCGAGAGTTATCGTGCTTACGGCTGGACGGACGGATAGACTTGAATTTTCTGACGGATTCGTCATCCGAGACCATTTTCGGCTCAAAATTCGAAAAATACAGACATAGTGGTGAAATGATAATATAGCCCTCGTGTAAGTAGGACGAGCGCTCAGAAACATAGGAGGAGGATGAATAGAAAATATATGAAGATTCTATACATTTATTGCCCTCTAAATAAACCTAATTTTGTATACATATTTCTGATATTTTCGCCTTCTATTGCATTCCCACAAATCACAAGTATAATTGATTCTCGTTGTGAGGTATGCCATACAGGCACATTTAATCAACAATATAGTAGTATACTTCATTAGCTTATTAGCTAGCAGCTCCAACTTTATCAGTTGATACCATTCTCGGCTCAGTATTTACAAAATACGATTTATTATAATATGTAATTATAATATATGATGAAAACTGAGAAATAACAAAACCAAACTCAACATTCTCAACCTTACGCCCATGTGTTTATGATGTTGGTGGAGAAACACCACACTGGCACTGGCTGTTCGATATAGCTGATTCCGTCTCGCTCTTATACGAAGAGAAGTAGTCGAATGGTCCTTTCTGTTGTTCTTTATTCAAAGGGTAAGATAGTCATTGTACCCGACATTAACTGCTTTCCAACCAGGTGCGTGTTACCGTAGATAAAGGAATGTATAGATGGGTAATGGGTATGGGACACTGGCCTCGGAAACGGCAAGTTCGATTTTGATCCTGGTGTTTATCGCCGGTACCACGATACACTTACAACGGTATGCCGATGCGCATCTTCTAGCTGGGTGGGGAGTTGGATGTGACGTCACGTTCGAGGCTGTATTCAAACGGTGGAATGAAATTGAATGGAATTTTGGTCTAATCGAGTCAAAATAATTTTGATGGACTAATGAATTCTTTTTTATGATGCAGTTATATATTACGAATGCAAACATGTAAATTCGAGACACGTACCTAGAACAGTTAGGAAAATATAATTTTTTCAGCGGAAGTCTATTTTTGAACATATTCATATGGGATATGAAAAGCCCCCAGTAATGAACAACACCCAAAATGAATGTCTGCATTTCACGATACCTTTCAAATCGAATAAGTTGCATGTCTTCTTGGTTTACATACATCCCCACTCAAAAATTGAGGAAACAATATTCACTAAGGCTGCCTTATACAAATATTCCATAATTATAGGAGACTTCAATATAAATAGAACAAAAAATAAACAAATCAATAAATTCCTACAAAATAAAGCTTTCACAAAATATTTGACACCACCAACTTTCATAATGGATAACAACCCTGACAGCACACCAGACCTTATCCTCTACTCCACAAATCTCCAGCGTAATTTCTTGGACGTTCAGTTGATTCCAGACCTGGGATCAGATCACTTGGCAATGATGATAACCTTCGATTTGAAACAGATTCCTGAAGAAATACCTACAAAGACAACATATAACTTCCGCAGATGTAACATAAAAAAGGTCAACAAAGACATGCTTAACTTTATGAAGGTAAATGCTGGGAATACAGTCGATGAATGTTACATAACAGACTTCAACAACACTCTATCAGGAACAATAAAAAAGAATACACCCACAGTTAAACATCATCCATTCCTTCATGAACTCCCACCGCATATAATAAACCTGATAAAACTGAGACGTAGAATGTACAGAGAATACCTGCTTCAACCCAATCCCGACTACAAAAGAAACATCAATGAAACCAACAAAAGTATTCACATCATGATCCAACAATATAGACAACACACTTGGGTCAATGCATGCAATGAAATCAACAAATCAAGGGGAAAAACATTTTATCAACAAGTTAACAAACTTTCAAAGTATAAGCAATACCATAACATTCCTACACTGAGGGACAATAATAAAGAATATAAGACTACCAAAGAAAAAGTAGAAAAGTTTGCAGAACACTTCAGAGGAGCATTTCAATATGACAGAAATAAAAAATATGATACAACGCAAGAAACCAAAGTCAACAGCTGGTATGAGAACTACTTCAAGAATTTAGATTGCAGGGTAGATAACACAACTGGAAAAATCGAAGAAACAGAATACTTTGAAGTACTTTCCGAAAACAAAAACAGTGCCCCAGGATCGGACAACATTCCATGGATGGTTCTCAAAAAACTTAATAAGGAAATACACTTGGAGATTATCAAAATGTACGAACACTGTTTGAGCTATGGAATATTCCCTGAAATATGGAAAACTGGTACCATTATCACAATACCAAAGCACAATATGGACCATCATAAAGCAGAGAATTATCGGCCTATTACACTGTTGCCTGTGTTGGGAAAACTGTTCGAGAAAATCATAAAAAAAAGACTGGAGGAAAATCTTATTGATGTCATCCCAAGCAATCAGTTCGGATTTCGGTCCAAAAAAGCTACAATTCATCCCCTTACTATTTTTCTATCCAACACACAAAATGCCCAAATGAACCGAAAAAGAACAGCTGCTCTAAGCTTGGATATAAACAAGGCATTCGACAGCGTGTGGCATAAAGGTTTGCTATTTAAATTACACAAATTCAACACCCCAACCTACCTCATAAAAATAATAAAAAGCTTTCTAGAAGACAGGAAACTATGTGTTAAAATAGATGAGACGATATCCACGTCATTCTCTCCACAGCAAGGCACTCCACAGGGCTCTCCACTTTCGCCTCTCCTCTACAATATATACTGTAGCGACATGTATAAAGGCAACAGAGATCACTATCTTTTACTATATGCAGATGACACCATCATTATCTCTCACGATAAAGACCTGAAGAAATGCATAAATGGACTACAACTGCACATGGACAGGCTGATATCATGGTTCCATAGGTGGCGGCTACGACCTAATCCAAATAAATCTACACTTATCATTTTCAACCACAAGATAGCACTCAATTCACCAACTATAACAGTAGAGAGTAGAAAAATAACACCGTCTCCCACAATGAAATACCTCGGTATACAAATTGACAATAGAGCAAATATGAAACTACAAACCAACCTCAGTAAAAAGAAAACCATCGCTAGAGCTAAACACTTCCAATGCCTCACCTACAAAAATGAAGGAATAAGTATAGAAAATGCCACAAAGATATATAAATCAATTTGCAGACCTATTCTGGAATATGGACATCCTTTATATTCCAATGTTTCGGACTCAACACTGAGGAACTTAGAGGTGGGTGAAAGAATTGCTCTAAGAACCATAACAAGACTGAGACATCCGCTCAATAGATTGCATAACCCACCAAATCAACTCCTATACAACAAAACCCGAATCACACCGATAAGAGAAAGATTAAACTATCTAAATGAAAGATTTTCACGACGCCAGAGGGATCTGGAGGATATAAATGAGATGTTCCATAGGGAAAAAACAAATACACCACACCGAAAAGTTCCAACTGAGACCATTTAGATCACAGACTGAGAAAAAACTACTTAATAATGAATTAATATATATAAATGTTTTTTTTTTTTTTGCTACATATTATCCATTAATTGTACAGGGCTGAAGGACTCCGGTCGATGGCCATTTGACTTGCTCAATAAATAACTGTTATTATTATTATTATTCGTTATGGAGATTTGTTATCAAGTCAATTGAATACCCATATTGCTCAATTAAATTCCAGGACAGTGGAATGTCCGAAAAAATTAATGATATTTCTAGAAATATCATCAATCATTTCCTTGATTGAAACAATGCTCAAACTTATATTTCAAAAGATATTGAAAACAATTATTTTAATGATTCAGTTTTCTTAAGAAAAACGAAGAAAGAACTTTCATAAATATTTTAATGAATGACATGAAAAAAGTACAACAGAAGTATTTAAAAAAAAATAATAACATAAGTCTTATATATTATTATGTTCTTGTCCTGGCAAAATATAACACAACTTCATAGGGCAGAGATTTGGTCATTATTTGAGCCATAGTTTTCTCTGCTAATTTTTTGAAAATTTCATTTTCTTTCGAAAGAGAGAAACCATGCATACTATGGAACTCGATTTCAAGTTTTAAGGCAACTTCCCATAGTTCTTCAATTGGATATAAAGGAGAACCTCTTGAAATAGTTTGTATCCAACCAGGAGCTCTATTTACATTCAAACTGTTTGTGGGTTTTCCTAATTCATATTTGTTTTTAAATTTGAATGCCACAAAAACTGCTACATATTTCAGTGATTCCTGAATCACTTTCTCTTTCACCTCATAATTTGGCAGTAGATGCAATACTTCTTCGTCGATATCATCCTCTTCCAAATAAGATGGTTCCACGAAAGAAGAAGTCGCAACATCCACTTCTTCATCAACTCTCTCGCCCAGATCTTTATCGTAATTTGCGATATTTGAACACAATTGTATTGTATTGTATATTGTTTATATCCCGACTCTCCTTGATGATGAGGTCTCTGTGAGACCCCTCAGAATCTCAGAGCTTGTGCGAGTTAGGAGACCCGGTTGTGTTCTGTGTAGGCTTTGTTACTGTGTCCTTACGCCACCTGAGGCACAGCACTGTTAATTGTTTACCCAACAGTGAATGATGGAACCGTGCTCCATGTCAGAAAATTTTTTTCCCGACCGGAGGATTCGAACCCGGGACCGATCAAGGAGACCGGCACCAAAGTCGACTACACTATCCACTGCGCCACGGCCCCGTAATTTCTGTGTTAAACAAACTTCATCATCATCTGACACAAATATTATTTTCATAAACAACAACACAACATCACCAAATTCGAATATAATAACACAGTACACGTGGGATTGAACAGGTAAACAGAGTCCGGAACCTCGTGAGTGACGTAGCTGCGCGTAACGAACGAAATTAGGCTCGAATATTAGCATACCGGTGTTGGTGTATCGTGACCGGTACTAACAACTTGTCGTCGGTAATGCAGTTTTCCGCTTTACCGAGTGCCTTAGTTGGCGCGAAATTTGAATTTTTCAGTGGTGTATTCTGTACAGCATAATATCACCCATTCTGTTAAATATCTAAATAATCCTTCGAATATGTTAACCTCTGAAAGTAACTTGATGAATTCATACTAATTACCAAAGGAAAAACATTCAAGTTATATCTAAATATTTCAGCTCGAGTTATATAAATTATGCCCTTGTACAAAGAAATAATACAATAGTTTGATATAGTTCAATATAATTCTGTATAGAAATTGAAATTATAATATAATTCTTTAGTGATTACAATGCCAAATGAAGGAGTATTTTAGAAAGATTAATAAAAAAAAAATTACGAAAAGCACTGCCGTGAAGGCAGGAACTTTTGAGCGCTCGTACATCCACCTTGTAGGTAGATTCGCATTTCCAGTTTTAGAAATCAATTGAAGGAATTTTTGAAAGCTGTCAAAAAAATTCTCAAACTTAGGCGAAACTCCAGACTTCATGTCTTCAGCTGACCAATTTTTTTTCGATAATTCGCTAGAATTTTCTACGGTATCTATGGTCTTGGTGATGCGATCTGGACAAAATTTTGCACGTAGTTTGAATACATTACTCTCCAGGTAGGTGTAAAATTTCATTCCAATCCGATCAGTAGTTTCGAAACTATCAGGAAAAAAATATTTTGAACGGCCATATTTACGGAACCCCTAGTCTAATTTTGCTCATTGATGAACGTGACCGTGATATTCGCGATCCGAACCCACCCTGAAAATTTCAAGTTCCTAGGCCTTTCCGTTCAAATGTTACAATTTTCTATGGACTCTATGGTTCTGGTCATGCGATCTGGACAAAATATTGTTTTAATATATCATTCTCGATTAAAATACAAAATTTCATCTCGATCGAATCCGCAGTTTCGAAATTATCGAGAAACCAAAATTTCAAACGACCGTATTTACGGAACCCCTAGTATAATTCTGTTCATTGATAAACGTGAACGCGACATTTCAGATCCTCACCTATCCTGTAAATTTCAAGTCTCTAGGTCTTTCCGTTCGAAAGTTATGATTTTCTATGGTTCTGGTCATGTGATCTGGAGAAATGTAGCTTTAATATATCATTCTCATATAATAATTTTGCTCATAGATTAACGTAATCACGACGTTCCAGAACCTCACCTATCCTGAAAATTTCAAGTCCCTAGGCGTTTCCGTTCAAAAGTTACAATTTTCTATGGTTTCTATGGTTCTGGTCATGCGATCTGGACAACATTTCACATGTAGCTTGAACACCTCATTCTCCATTTGAGTGCAAAGTTTCATCTCGATCAAATCTGTAGTTTCGAAGTAATCAGGAGAACAAAATTTCAAACGGCCATATTCACGGAACCCCTGGTGGAATTCTGCCTATTAACGAACTTAACCGAGGCATTTGGAATCTGAACCTACACTGAAAATTTCAAGTCTCTAGGTTGATCCTTTGGAGAGTTATCGTGCTTCCGGCGGACGGCCAGACAGACTCGAATTTTTCGACGGATTCATCATTAGTGCATAGTCGATTGAGACCATTTTTGGCTAAAAATTTGAAAAATACAGACATCGTGACGAAATGATATAGCCCTCGTGTAAGTAGTACGAGCGCTCAAAAAGGGTGCAAATGAAAATAGAACCTATAAATTCAAATCAATTAAATATATGAGACAATAGTAGTATTCATTAATGACTCCAAAAAAGTGCAAAAGCATTGACAAAAACTAAACATGACATTAAATGAATAAATCGAAAAAAAAAAATAAAAAAATCAGAATCACACATAAAATTACGAAAAGCACCGCCGTGAAGGCAGGAGCCTTTGAGCGCTCGTACATGCACCTTGTAGGTAGATTCGCATTTTCCAGTTTCAGAAATCAATTGAAGGTATTTTCGACAGCTGTCAAAAAAATTCTGAAACTTAGGCGAAACTCCAGACATCATGTCAGTGCTTCAGCTGATCTATTTTTTTTCGATAATTCGCTAGAATTTTCTACGGTATCTATGGTCTTGGTGGTGCGATCTGGACAAAATTTTGCACGTAGTTTGAATACATTATTACTCAGCTAGGTGCGAAATTTCATCCCAATCCGCTCAGTATTTTCGGAACTTTCAGCAAAAAAATATTTAGAACGGCCATATTTACGGAACCCCTAGTCTAATTTTGCTCATAGATGAACGTGACCGCGATATTTGCCATCCAAACCCACCCTGAGAATTTCAAGTTCCTAGGCCTTTCCGTTCATAAGTTACAATTTTCTATGGTTTCTATTGTTCTGGTCATGCGATCTGGACAAAATATTGTTTTAACCCTTTGAAGTCAGGTGGTCCCGTTAGAGTACCACAAATCTAAGAATTTTTCCTGCTTGCCTAGTATGCGCTGGTTGGAACCACATATGTTTATACGTTATTAGAAACCACTGTCGTCGCTTATATAATTTTAGTTTGTTCGAGGCGCCGTAAGTGTGACATAGTTTTGAATAGGTAGCAAGGTCAAGCGTTACCTGTGTAAACCAACCCTTTGACAACATTATTTTGCCCGCTTGTGATCTTTGCAAATTATTTTGAGGCGAGTTTTATGCTTGTTTAGTATCATAAATTATAATGTAAGGTCCAATTTGGATGAAAAAATTAGGGGATGTATGATACAGCTAAGGAAACTATGTGGTCCCAAATGGAACCACTAGGCATTTGAAAGTTATTTATATATCCTATTGATTTTTTTCAGGTTCAATTATGAGCCTGAATAAAGTAACTTTATAAAAGATCTATGATTTTTTTGTTTGAACTTCCTTCAGATATCCATCCGTGGATGATCTGGAGGAATTCGATATTGATGATCTGGGGGAACAAGGCAATAATGATTTTATGGAAAATATTGACCCCTTAGAGAAACTTGTTGAGAATAAACAAACAAGCAATATTATAAATTATGAATTTGATAGCGAAGATAAACTTCCTCTAACTACAAGAGATCGGTTCTACCTGGTACAAAATATGAGAAATGTGCACATATGCCTATTCATGGTACAAAAGCCAGATGCGCACATTGTAGTTCACGTTCGGTGCCCCACCGAAAAAGGTGGCACTACTCCATTTCTAACGTCGGGCTTTGTTCGACCAAAAAGTCTAACTTTTTCCTTAAATTTCACCGAAAATATCAATTTTTTTTCAATTGGATTTTTTCAAGTTTTGTGCCCAATTGCCTTGTGGTCCTTATATGGAACCACATTTTTTTGTTGAATTTTGCGAAAACAAAGCAATCAAAATTTTTTTGTACAGTTTTTGTGTGTTTTTCATACCATAAGAAACAATCAAATTGAAACAATAAAGTGTATTTGAAGAAAAAAATAATGTCGGCTTCAAAGGGTTAATATATCATTCTCGATTAAAATACAAAATTTCATCTCGATCGAATCCGCAGTTTCGAAATTATCGAGAAACCAAAATTTCAAACGACCGTATTTACGGAACCCCTAGTATAATTCTGTTCATTGATAAACGTGAACGCGACATTTCAGATCCACACCTATCCTGAAAATTTCAAGTCCCTAGGCCTTTCCGTTCGAAAGTTATGATTTTCTATGGTTTCTATGGTTCTGGTCATGTGATCTGGAGAAATGTAGCTTGAATATATCATTCTCCATTAGTATACAAAATTTCGTCACGATCGAATCTGTAGTTTTGAAATTATCGAGAAAACTAAATTTCAAACGACAATATTTACGGAACCCCTAGTATAATTTTGCTCATAGATGAACGTGATTACGACATTCGAGATCCACACCTATCCTGAAAATTTCAAGTCCCTAGGCGTTTCCGTTCAAAAGTTACAATTTTCTATGGTTTCTATGGTTCTGGTCATGTGATCTGAACAAAATTTTTCATGTAGCTTGAACAGCTCATTTTCCATTTGAGTGCAAAATTTCATCTCAATCAAATCTGTAGTTTTCAAGTAATCAGGGGAACAAAAATTGAACGGCCATATTTACGGAACCCCTGGGCGAATTGGGCCCATTAACGAACTTAACCGAGGCATTTGGGATCTGAACCTACACTGAAAATTTCAAGTCTCTAGGTTGATCTGTTCGAGAGTTATCGTGCTTACGGACGGACGGACAGACTCGAATTTTCCGACGGATTCGTCATCAGTGAGTCGAACATAGTCGATTGAGACCATTTTCGGCTCAAAATTCGAAAAATACAGACATCGTGACGAAATGATATAGCCCTCGTGTAAGTTGTACGAGCGCTCAAAAACCACTACTAGTCACAGGGACTATACATAACATTGAAAAAAATGTATACTATGAAGAAACGATAATTGAATGCACTATTGACCACGGGGACAATACAATAACATTCAACAAAAAAAGCACAATGTTTCATATTAAACCCCACTTAACCTTCTTCTTTTTGAATCAAATTTCCGTTTCGCTTGAAGTTTAATCTGATCTATGAAGTCATTTTCAGGATTTGTTGATAAAAATTTGGAAATTTTTTTATCAGATCTGTTGATTCACTATTATGAACTAGTAAGTTAGTCCTACAAAGTTTGCATGTTTTGAATGGCTCATTTTTCAAATTATTTTGCATATTGCACCACTCATGTAAACAAGGGTGCACCTGGTGAGGTTTGATTTCCTATTCCATGCAAGCTTTTCAGGAAAACTATAGGGTAAACACTACTACCTTAAGCCAACTGTCCCAATAGAATATAAATAATTTGTTATTTGGGTATGAAATGAAAATATTTCTTTTTCGAGGTTATGTGTGGTTGTGTGTTATATGTTTATACTCGATTCAAATTAACAACCGAAAGTGGAAAAACCTTAGAGACTTTAAATTTTCAGTGTGGGTTCAGTTTCCGACTGCCGTAGTTGAGTTGGTTAATGAGCAGAATTCCATCAGGGGTTCCGTAAATATGGCCGTTCGAAATTTTGATCTCCTGATTACTTCTAAACTACTGATTCGATCGAGATGAAATTTCGCACCCAGATGGTGCGAATGACGTGTTCAAGTTACATGCAAAATTTGCCCAAATCGCATGACCAGAAGAAAATAATAACTTTCGAACGGAGGGGCCTAGGGACTAGACATTTTCAGGATAGGTGTGGATCTCGAATATCGCGGTCACGTTTATCAATGAACAAAATTATCAATGACCAAAAGTGGATGTTCAAAGAAATTTTTTTTAGGAAGATTCTACCTACTAGGTAGATGAACGAGCGCTCAAAAGCTCCTGACTACACGTCAGTGCTTTTCATTTTTTCAACAAGTTTTCCACTCAACCAAAAAATTATTGTAGAACGAGGAACGCCATAGGTTTGGGAGGCAAGTTTTCTGGACACTCCTTCTGATTTTACTGCTGATAAGGCAGAAATAATAGCATACTCCGTGTAATTTTTCTTATAATTGCTTCCTTCTTTTGCTTTTGCCATGTTGTAGAGAATGAAGCGTGGAAAATCGATTCAGGGGGTAGGGACAAGAAGTAGGAACTAGTTGAACTTGCAATATAGTTATTGACACGTGGAAATTCACAGAGATTGACACTGGTGTTAACAACTATCTAGAACAAAATTAGATAAAGTTCAATCATTTTTCAGTATTCATTGAGAAATTGAGGCCTGAATAGTAGGCAATACGGACTAATTTTGCAAAATTTGAATACGACAGTTATTGACATAGTATGTCAATCACTATTCATCCACATATTTTCAAAGGCAATTATTGACACCCACAAAAAAACGCGAAACCTTCAACCAAATAGATTTTAAGTTATGAAAAAGTATTTATTGAAGAGTTTCAATAATTCAAACAAAAATGATGCTTCAGACAAAAATTAGAACAATTAAAAAAATGTTATGAACTTGAGTTAAGTACCTTGAGAAAATGGCAGTATTTTTCTAATTGCAATGATCGTCAGCACGCTGCACATTGATAAATATATGGTGAATTAGGAATGCAAACCTAACCCAAATTAATGCTAACAGTCCAAACTTGGAAAATTGAAATATTTTTTTCAAAGCTCCATGTTTTTAAGGCCTCCATCCAATTCTTATAATTCAAATATGAAAATGAGGGTGTCAATCACTGATAGGGTGTCAACAACTGTACCTTTTACCCTACTTGGTATAACAAGCATATTCTCTTGGACCATTGTCAAAAAAGATTTCAAGTTGTCTAGCAACCTGTAGTTAAATCCTCTTAACAATCAGATCATCTGGCTTTTGATAAACTGATACGTTGTCTAATTGCAGTATTGATGAAAATTATCCGTTGACATCATGTGTTCTGCCTCAGCTAACCGTTCTTGGTAAGAACAAATCCTACCTCTGGCCTGATATAACATTTTGCGTTGCTACTGAAACACTCCCTGCCATGACAACTGCTCCCAACATCTCAGTACTAGAATTTCCAGTATCTGAAAAAAAAAGTTATTAATAATCATTAATTATGGTTAGGTTAGGTTATTAATAATCATTAATTATGGTTTTTCAACACGGTTCCTTTATCAATCCTTTATTATTATTCGTACATACATTTAATAGTGAGCATAAGATAAATGAATAAAAGCATAACAATAGTGGGAGTTGCGCCAACTGTGAGACCTCTCCTGCTTCCTGGTGAATGAATGAATGAAACTTTTCCGAAAAATGTTCATGGCAAACTCTCTTACTATCGGAGTAAATTTTTTGTATCTGTGGAAACTAGCTTCTACGCATGATGACTAAGGCTGCGGTGATAAGAGATTAGATTTCGTGATGAAGAGTTACTCACATATAGACGCTGATCAGAGGTGGACAATTATCATTGTAACAATTATCAATATTGAATTTGAGCAAATAAACATTATTAACATATCGTTGGTTTAGTGTTGTATAGAGTGTTCCCTAAGGATATTGAGATTACCACATTGGCGACGAAGATTTCGAACCAGGGAAAGTCCGAAAGAAATAATAGAAGTAGATATCATACGAATGTCTACTTAAAAGGGCGGAGAACCTATAAAACCAAAAAAAAGAGGGCAGAGAACCTATAAAATGAACCATATAAATATATATATTTAAATCAAAAAGGACAGAGAACCTATAAAATGAAACAAATAAAAAAAAAATCAAAGAGGGCAGAGAACCTATAAAATGAAGAAAAAAAGAAATATACATAAAAAAGGGCATAGATCCTACAAAAGAGAGTATAGAACTTATGAATTAAACAGAAAAGAAAAAGACTTCTAATTTCTGAAAGAATTGCATTAAGTACGTTTCAGAAAGGTACAGGCGAACGTTACAACTTAATAATAGGAGTAATAATGTACCTACTTTACCTTAATTCTTCTGGGCATTTCAAGTACATATATATATATTTTAAATTTTTCTTTGCTCTGCTCCCTGTTTTCTTGCGATCTCTCTAATGTTAACACAATTAATACTATTTGGGTTTAATCCTATTCTGTCTTTTACTTACAGAAAATGTCAGACAGTGGGATTAAACCATTTCTCTGTGATAATATAGAAAAATCGTTGCTCAGAGCCGAATGGGAGAAATGGCTGCGTTCTCTCAGACTCTACTTAGCAACCGAAGAAATTACAGATCCCTCGAAAATGAGGAACAAACTTCTTCACCTAGGGGGAGTTCAATTGCAAGAAGTTGCTTACAATATTCCGGAAGCAATCGTTACTTCTGCGGAAGGAGGTGCTGTATTCGAAATACTTGTTGAAAAATTAACACAACATTTCTCGCCAACTCAAAACTCGACTTTGGAAAGACACATTTTCCGAAATCTCAAAACAGAATGGCGATAATTTCAACAAATTTTTATTGAAAATTCGGAATCAAGCATCTAAATGTTCATTCGGCAATAGCTCTCAGGAGTCCACAGAAAATAATATCAAAGATAAAATTATAGATACTTGGGCTCCCTTGGAACTGAAAAAGAAAATAATGGAAAGAGAAAGGACGCTTGAGGAAGTTATTGAGCTATGCCTCATACATGAACAAATTCGCGACCAATCTAGTGTCATGAATACATCGACGGAAATTGCAGGTCATTCAGGAATCAATAAAATCACCTCCCAACAAAAAGGATATCCATGTTCCAGGTGTGGCAAGAAAGATCATTTGAGTATGACTGGAAATGCCCAGGAAGAACAGAAACTTGTTTCAAATGCGGATATCGAGGTCATTTCGCGACTTTCTGTAGGTCTAGAACCCATAACAAGAAAAATTCCTCATTCAATAACACTTCTAATACTAGAAATAAGCGATTCAAGCATGTAAACCATATCGAGAGCGAAGAAATGGAACATTCAAATTTTCCATCTGAGCTAAATCATTTCGACTGTTTCGAAATACATTCAAACCAACCTAGATTCAAGGAAGAATCCAATGACAACACTATCGAATGTTTTATAAGTGGCATCAAAATAAAAATATTAATTGACTCTGGATCAAAAGTGAACATAATATCAGGAAGAGATTGGAAGCACATCTCACGTAGTATTTCAATTTTCAATATCTCTGACGGCACCCATGATATATTAAGACCTTATGGATCCGGTAAATCCCTTGAAATTGAAAAAAAGTTCCAATCAACCATAAATCTGCCAAATGCTAAGGAAATTATAGCTGAGTTCTTTGTTGTAAAGCAAGGTGATATTTCGTTGTTGGGAAAAGATACAGCAATACAATTAGGGGTTCTCAAGCTTGGTCTCCATGTAAACCATATAAATAACCAGAAAAAATCTTTTCCCAAAATGAAGGATATAACTATTAAATAAACAATTGACGAAACCGTCATCCCAGTACAGCAACCAGCTAGACGAATACCTGTATCAGTAGAGACTCTTGTGGAAGCTAAATCGGAAGAAGCATTAAACAGAGATATAATAGAGAGAGTAGAAAGCCCTAGCTCGTGGATATCTCCCATCGTTGTAATTTTTGAGCCGAATGTAGATATCAGAATTTGCGTTGACATGCGTCGCGCGAACGAAGCGATCTTGAGGGAAAACTCTCCTCTTCCAACGTTTGGGTCATTTATGACCAAATTTCGAAACGCAAAGTATTTTTCAAGATTAGATTTGGAGAATGCATATCATCAGTTGGAGCTAGATGAGGAAAGTCGACCAATAACAACTTTCATTACTCACAAAGGCATGTTTCGATATAAACGATTGATGTTTGGAGTAAATTCGGCCCCTGAAATATTTCAGAGAGTGTTTGAAAGGTTACTTTCACCCTGTGAAAATTGCCTAAATTACCTAGATGATATCGTAGTGTTTGGATGCAACGAAGAAGAACACGACCGCAGTTTACAATCCGTCATGAAAATTCGCGAACGAAATAACCTCCTACTCAACAAAAAGAAAACTGTTGAAAAAGCTGAAGAAATAGAATTCCTAGGTCATAAATTATCGAGAAATGGAATAGACGCGAATCACGTGAAAGTGAAAACCGAGTTGGAATTTCGGCCACCAAACCCCAAAGAGGAAGTAAGAAGTTTTCTAGGATTAGCCACATACTTGGGAAAATGTCTACCAGATTTGGGAACAGTCACTGAACCCCTACGACTATTAACGAAATCGGATGCAAAGTTTGAATGGCAAGAAAAACAACAAAAAAAGTTTTGAACAAATCAAAACCATGTTAGCAAGACTGTGGTGGCAGATGCTAGTCCTGTCGCCCTGGGGGCAGTTCTAATACAATTCGAAGATAATCAAAATCCGAGAGTTATATCCTTTGCAAGTAAGAGTTTATCAGACGTCGAACGTAGATACTCGCAGACAGAAAAGGAAAGCTTGGCTTTAGTATGGTCATGTGAAAGATTCTACTTCTATTTAGCAGGGCTTGAATTTGAACTAGTGACTGATCATAAACCACTAGAGGCTATTTTTAAACCATCCTCAAAACCACCTGCTCGAATAGAGAGATGGGTGCTGAGACTACAATCTTTCAAATTTAAGGTAATTTACCAACCGGGAAAACAGAACATAGCTGATGCAGTTTCCAGACTCTGCCGACTTTCAGAGGTAGCAACATTTGATAAGGAAAATGAGCACCATGTATTTTCAATCGTAGAACGATGTACGCCTAATGCAATAAGCATTTCACAAGTAATGGCGGAAAGCAAAGCAGATATGGAAATAAGCGAACTAGTTAAAATAATAAAGGACAACGAATGGTCATCAAACAACAAGAATAGGTATTTTCCGTTCAATCTTGAATTGTCAAATATCGGACCTATCGTACTTCGAGGAAATAAAATAGTTATCCCGAATAGTCTAAGAAATCAGTTTCTTGAATTGGCCCACGAAGGACACCCCGGAGAAACACTAATGAAAAGACGCCTGAGAGCAAAAGTATGGCCGTCAATCGACAAAAAGGCTGAGAGATACGTGAAATCTTGCCAAGATTGTTTACTCGTGTCACAGCCTAATAAACCTCCTCCTATGTGGAGACACAAGTTTCCGGAAGGCCCTTGGCAGTGTTTAGCATTAGACTCAATGGGGACTCAATTACCTAATAAGAATATGCTGCTTGTGGTGATTGACTATTACTCAAGATATCAAGAAATACGATTTCTCAGATCTACAACGTCCAATATTATAATCCAATGCCTTACGGAATTATTTTGTCGATTGGGCTATCCCAAAAGTTTACGAGCCGATAATGGAACCCAATTCAGCAGCAATGAGTTCACCGATTTTTGTGAAGCGAACAATATAAAACTGGTTAAGACGAGTCCATACTGGCCACAGGCAAATGGCGAAGTAGAGAACATGAATAAGTCCATATTGAAGAGGCTACAAATTTCTTATGCAAACAACATAGACCTGAAATCCGAATTGCAGAAATTTATTTTGATAAATAACGTTACCCCTCACGGTACTACAGGAAAATCGCCATCAGAGTTAATGTTTACAAGAACTATTAGGGATAAGATACCCTCAATCAATGACTTAGTGGGTGAGGAGAACGATGAAGAAACAAGAGATACGGACCTGATAAATAAACATAAAGGAAAAGAAAGAGAAGATGCATCCAGGAAAGCGGCAGAAACAGAGGTCAGAAAAGGGGATACTGTTTTGGTGAAAAATATGATCATACCTAACAAACTTGTAAGTCGGTTTGGTCAGGAACAATACGAAGTTTTGGACAAGAAGGGTAATGAATTACTTCTATTTGGCAAAAGCAAACCATATTGGCGTCATATTTCACAAGTAAAAAAATGCCTTCCAAATGCGGAGGTACCTTATTCTGTTTCAGATGAACTAATTGTAAGTGATGACAACGTAAATGGATGTGATCAGACAGGTGAATCCGAGGAGCAGAAAGATGAACGACAACCACTAGTTTCGCCACTAAAATTGAAAAAGATGGAGGGAATGTGGAAACTAGCTTCTACGCACGATGACTAAGGCTGCGGTGATAAGAGATTAGATTTCGTGATGAAGAGTTAGTCACATATAGACGCTGATCAGAGGTGGACAATTATCATTGTAACAATTATCAATATTGAATTTAAGCAAATAAACATTATTAACATATCGTTGGTTTAGTGTTGTATAGAGTGTTCCCTAAGGATATTGAGATTACCACAGTATCTAACATTTGTTGCCAATCATCCGGAAAGATGATTTTCATCCACAACGCAACAGAATGTAAATCTTTGGGAAAGCGATATATCGTACTACAGTACTACTTGTATTATCACAACATTTCCTCATTTTGAAGGCACTATATTTAACTGAAGTACAATTGAAAAAGTAAATAATAATTAAAATGGACGCCGGACGGTAAACGTAAATATGTCAGCTGAAAATAACGACGGTGGCGGAACTTGTGTCTATCGCCGGAACTCGAAATAGGTCTTTAGGTGGCTGGCAAGCACTTATTAGTTTCGGGTTCCAAATGCCCAATCAGGTAGAATTAGGTCGATATCGAGAGTTCATAAGTTATGATGATCAAGTTATGATGATCAAGTTATGATGAAAGTTTTCGTCCACTATGATATTACCATAGCTTGAATATTGTCAAATAATACAGATTGTGAATTGAGTAAATTTTTTTTATAGAATGTAAAAAATTATGTTCCATGTACCAGACCAGATGCAATCACATTTTCTTTATGGTTGAATAAATCTATGACGAATGACAATTGACGGCCATAGAGAAGTGTCAAGTCAAGTGTCCTATGTTCATGTTGTGTTATTTCAAAGATTTGGTTATTTTGATATAAGAAATTGCCGACTAATTAGAATACTGAATCTCTTTTTATCTCTTCAAGAACTGAAGTATCTTCAAAAGTATCAGCTATATCAATTCAGATGTAAATATAGATATATGATATATTTACATATATATAACTGTTGAAGCAAATCCTTGTGACATTACGTTCATTCAATCCTTGAAGTTCGCCATTTAATTTTTTTATTGTATTTTTTAGATGCCCCTCATAAAGTTACAGTCATCTGACGGAGAAACTTTCACCGTCGATGTTGAAATAGCAAAATGCTCCGTGACGATAAAAACGATGCTAGAGGATTTAGGGATGGATGACGAGGAAGAGGAAGTAGTGCCATTACCTAACGTAAATTCTGCTATTTTGAAAAAGGTGATTCAATGGGCAACCTACCATAAGGATGACCCACCACCACCGGAAGATGATGAAAATAAAGAAAAACGAACAGATGACATCTCATCTTGGGATGCCGACTTCTTGAAGGTGGATCAAGGTACTCTGTTTGAATTGATACTGGCTGCGAACTACCTTGATATCAAAGGTTTGTTGGATGTGACATGTAAAACAGTAGCGAATATGATAAAGGGAAAGGCACCGGAGGAGATAAGGAAGACATTTAACATTAAGAATGATTTCACAGCATCTGAGGAAGAACAAGTACGTAAGGAGAATGAGTGGTGTGAGGAAAAATGAAGAATCTATTATTTTCTCCATTTCTTTTCCTTAATCGAATTTAAACTGTTTCCATGGTTGTCCAAATTTCGAATATTTAGAATTTTAAATTATTGTACGACTGTAGTAATTCTGATGTAATCAAATTGTCCTAATTCATTTTTGCATTTAATCTTTCAAATAAATAAATATTGTAGTCTGGATATTTTGTTTGTAAGTTTCGTAATTTAAATAAAAGAAGGTATATGAATATATTATTATAGGGTGAATTTGCCGGTAGTCGGACAGAACGGGTTTTATTTGAAATAACTTGAAAGAAATCCAATAAAAATTCACTAAATAATAACAAATCAGTAGAGCCAATGTGCCTACATCTTACTGCTTAATTTTTTGTCTAGCAGTTGCTACCAGTTCAAAACATTGAACTGGTAGCACTTTCAACAGAAAGTGCTAAATTTCTGGTGATTTGTGCTTATAGAGTTCCAGACTCGGATTACACAACTTTTCTGGGAATAATAAGAGACTATATCTGTACCTCGGAGCAAAAGGGTATTAAGTCACAAAATGTGAGTTTTACAGAAGAGCGTAGAATACTTGCATTTCTCGTTGTGATTAAGGACTTGATACTATGTTGTTTTCGTAATTTTAAGTCCAATCGTCTTGAAGGTAGACCAAATGAAACAGAGCGCGAAATTTAAATGATGGTGAGCCAAAAAACCCGAAAATTGAAATTTTGGCCGTTATACCCTTTTCTCTGAGGTATGGATATTGAATATGATAGTTCAGGAAAACAGCACTCTGTTTCTGGTAGGTGATTTTAACATTGATTTGTTGGTTAGTCGTAGAGAATCAGGCCAATTTTTGTCACTTTTGAATTCGTATTACATGGAACAATCCATATTTGAGTATACAAGAATTGCACCACATTCAGAAAAAACTTAACAAATTTTGAAACGCAAATATTGAACTATCGAATCTTCGATCACCTAGGGCAGCGAATATGTTTCTATACCAATCACAAAAAACCACCTTCAATAATGAAGAGAGATTTCAGTCAAGAAAATATAACCAAATTTGTGAATACAGTAGACTTGCGCTAGTGTGAACACAAAATTTGTTTGCGTGTTTACATAATCGAGCTGTTCACACTTATGGAAGGTGTGTAAAATACATTAAATAAATGTTTCTATTCCTCTGATAACAGTTTTTCTCCACAAATTTTCAAAATTCCAAGACTAGAACGAATATCGAACTTCTGCAGCCATCCATACTTGCACTAAATTTTTCATTTCCACTTTTCATCGTTTTATGGAGCTGAAGAGCTTTATGCTTCAAGATGTCTCCTCTCACAGGCAAATTTAATCGAATCTTCTTCAATAAACCATTTGTTTAGGGCATCTTCTATTCAAGGATATTCAGCCTTTATCTGAATGCATTTTTGAGCGCTCATACTACTTATACGAGGGCTATATTATTATCATTTCGTCACGATGTCTGTATTTTCCGAATTTTGAGCCGAAAATGGTCGCAATCGACTAGGTTCGACTCACTGATGACGAATCCGTCGAAAAATTCGGGTATGTCCGTCCGTCCGTATACACGATAACTCTCGAACGACTTGAAATTTTCGGAGTAGGTTCGAATCTTAAAACGCCGCGGTTGAGTTCGATATTGGGCAAAATTCGACCAGGGGTTCCGTGAATATGGCCGTTCGAAATTTTGTTCTCCTGATTACTTCGAAACTACTGATTCGATCGAGTTGACATTTTGCGGTCAGATGGAAAATGACGTGTTCAAGCTACATGCAGAATTTTGTCCAGCTCGCATGACCAGAACCATAGAAACCATAGAAAATTATAACTTTGTAATGGAAAGGCCTAGGGACTTGAAATTTTCAGGATAGGTGTGGATCTTGAATGTCGCGGTCACGTTCATCAATGAGCAAAATTAGACTAGGGGTTCCGTAAATATGGCCGTTTTGAAATTCAGATTTGTTGATCATTTCAAAACTATGGATTTGATCGTGACGAAATTTTGTATTTTAATTGAGAATGATATATTCGAGCTATATTTTTCCAGATCGCATGATCAGGACCATTGAAAATCATAACTTTCGAACGGAAAGGCCTAGGGACTTGAAATTTTCGGATCGCGAATTTCGCGGTTACGTTCATCAATGAGCAAAAATACACTAGGGGTATCGTAAATATGGCCGTTTGAAATTCGGTTTTCTCGATAATCTCAAAACTATGGATTTGATCGTGACGAAATTTTGTATTTGAATTGAGAATGATATATTCGAGCTACATTTTTTCCAGATCGCATGATCAGGAGTATACAAGAATTACACCACATTCACAAAAATGTATCGAAAACATTTTCACCAACTTAACAACTTTTGAGACGCAAATATTGAATTATCAAATCTCCGATCAGTGATCACCTAGGACAGCGAATAGTTTTATACCTATCACAAAAAAACCATCTTCGATAATGAAGAGAGATTTCACTCAAGAAAATATAAACAAATTTGTAAATATGTACATTGAAAGAACAAACACTTGGGTGCAATGAAATCGGCCCACCTAAAATTCGACACAATTTCGAATGAGTATTTCTCGGGATCCGCTGATCGGATTTTAATAATTTTTTTTTAAATTGTAGGTCAACAGTCGGTGATAATGTTGTGTTAAGATACTTTTGTTTGCATTTGAATTTCATGTACGGGGTGCAAGATTGAAAAGAAGATTTATTCCTCAACTTTGACACACCCTGTGGATAAAAGGAACAGCAGCAACGAATGCCAAATGGAATCGGACTAAAGTACCATCTCTTCTGTTCGTTTTGTTCGTTTAATCATGTATTTATCTCTATTGTTACGGAAATTACAGTGGTTCGAAACTGAGCTGATACCTTGGAAGCCCAGTGAAAAAACATTGAAAACAACAGGTTTTTCCTTAAACTAAATTATTTTAATTGCGGGTACGACCTCCCCTAGCCCTTATAACATCCCGCATACGATTAGGCATACTTCTATTTAAATTCACTATTGTTTCTTGTGGGATGTTTCGCCTAGAGATGAGCGATATTTCACTACCGGTGATTCAATCACCGTGAGTTTCAAATCACCGATCACTGGCGTGATCGAAACATTCAAAACACCGCTCCTGTGATTTTCAAGTTGAATATCGTTCTCAGTACTCGGTGTTCTCACTCACGCTCTGGGATACTCGATATCACTGATATTCTACTGATATTCTGATATCAGTGATATCGATACTGGGAACTGGGATGTGCTTTCACGGTGATTGGTTCATCGTTCCTATCGTTCACTCACTACTCACCCCACTCGTACCCGGTGATCGCAATCACGGCTAACAAAAGTAAGTATCAAGAGACGATTAGGAGAGGATTATCGGCAATATCGGCGGTGCGGTGAATTTGAGATTTGAGTCTACGCATTGTTAGAAAGGTAATGAAGGTATTAGCATCATTTAGGATAACCAGATTATATCTGATATGGTTCTGGGAATAGGAAGATGCCAATTTAAGTTGGAAAAACCTGGAAATCTTGAAAAGCAATAAAATTTTGGGTAACCAAATTTTGTTATTGGTCAGTATTTGACAACGTTTTTTTGTATGAATAGAGGGAGAATAGTTAACCTCTCATGCAGATTTGTTATTGTTTAGTAAAATTAGTTGAAACGATATCTTGCCAATATAAGTTGGAAAAACCTGGAAATCTTGAAAAGCAATAAAATTTTGGGTAACCAAATTTTTCTCTAAGGCTGGTAATCTCTGATAGACGGTCGCGATTAGGTGATAAAAAAACTAAAATGTTGATGTTCTTGAACTCAAAACATAAAAACTGTTGATTTTTTTGTTATATCTCATCAAGGTATGCAGGTTCGGCATTTCTGTTATTTTTGATTATTTTTTATTTTATTTTCAGTTTTCATTCATTTGAGAACTCTGTTTTTTATATTGGGTTATAATAGGATTATAAGCGAGGTGTCCCAATCCAAAAAAAATGACCATCGCGTCGTCAAATAGTACTTCTTGGGCGACGTGGAAATCTATTCGTATCTAATAATATATATTTCAATTTTGTGAACATTTAAGAATCACTTTCATCGTTACTTGTTCCTTGTTCCACTACTTCATTCAATGTTCCATCAACTCAAGGCGTACGGTGATCGCAATCACCGACTCGTCGGACGGTCGGACTAATTCACCGTTCAAACTTCGAAAGAACGGTGATCGCAATCACCGGTTAAAAGAACGGTGATTGGCGAATCACGATCACTGATCACGATGATATTCAGAAATCACCGTTTGGCTCATCTCTAGTTTCGCCACTCTTTCTCTACTGCAACACAAAGATCCGGGATCGACGCTGGAAAAGGCTCGTAAGGTCAGGACTGCAATGTGGCCACACCATAATTCGAAAATCGACTGCTGCAATGAAGTCTCTGACAATTCTCGAAGAATGTGTACATTTTGCAAGTTTGTTTGAAAGTGTCCCCCCAGGCAGTAATAAAAGAGATAAACAGACGATTAAAAAAAAAATAACCAGAAAAGATGGGACTTCATTTTGATCCCTTTTGCCATTTGTTGCTGCGGCTCCTTGTACCCACAGGGTGTGTCAAAGTTGAAGAAAAAATCTTCCTATCAATCTTGCACCTCGTGATACTGAAATTAAAATGTATACAAAAATATCCTAGGATAACATTATTATCGAAGGTTTAACCTAAAATTGCCGTGAAGTCAGCAGCTTCTGAGCGCTCGTACATCCACCTTGTAGGTAGATTCGCATTTTCCAGTATTAGAAATCAATTGAAGGAATTTTCGATAGCTGTCAAAAACATTCTGAAACTTAGGCGAAACTCCAATGAGAGGATAGTTATCCCAAGAATCCAACGTTGCCACACGTTATGACAGACGTTTTGGAGCAGAGAATTTGTAATCACATAAAAAATTATTATTGATTAACTCTCGCTCATTAATTATTAGGTTAGGTTAGGTTAAGTTAAGTTAAAATAATTGTTTCCTTACATCACGATTACAAATTCTTCTGTCATAACGTGTGGCAACGTTGGATTCTTGGGATAACTAACCTCTCGTGAAACTCCAGACTTAATGTCAGTGCTTCAGCTGACCAATCTTTTTTCGATAATTCGCTAGAATTTTCTACGGTATCTATGGTCTGGGTAATGCGATCTGGACAAAATTCCCCACGTAGTTTGAAAACATTATCCTTCATCTATGTGTAGAATTTCATTCCAATCCAATAAGCAGTTTCGAAATTATCAGGAAAAAAATAGTTTGAACGGCTATATTCACGGAACCCCTAATCTAAATTTGCTCATTGCTGAACGTGACCGCGAAATTCGCGATTCGAACCTATCCTGAAAATTTCAAGTCCCCAGGCCGTTCCGTTCGAAAGTTATGATTTTCTATGGTTTCTGATCATGCGATCTGGAAAAAATGTAGCTCGAATATATCAGTCTCAATTTAAATACAAAATTTCACGATAAAATCCATAGTTTTGGAATTATCAAGTCACTAGGCCTTTCCATTACAAAGTTATCATTTTCTATGGTTCTGGTTATGCGAGCTGAACAAAATTTTGCATGTGGTTTGAACACGTAATTCTCCACCTGAGTGCAATATTTGACCCTGATCGAATCTGTAGTTTCGAAGTAATCAGGTAAGCGGCCATATTTACGGAACCCCAGGACAAATTTTGATCCATAACGAAATCAACCGCGGCATTCGAGATTCAAACCTACCCTGAAAATTTCAGGTTTCTAGGACATTCCGTTCGAGAGTTATCGTGTATACGGACGGCCGGAAGGACAGACTCGAATTTTTCGACGGATTCGTCATCAGTGAGTCGAACATAGTCGTTTGAGACCATTTTCGTCTCAAAATTCGAAAAATACAGACATCGTGACGAAATGATATAGCCCTCGTGTAAGTAGTACGAGCGCTCAAAAACTATAATTGAAAGGTAAATATTTCGATATAATAGGCTCCAACTTTTCCCTTCAATTCCGCAATATTTAACACCTATTTCTATTCGAATTAAATAGACATAGACAATTCACGAATTTTGCATATAAATAATGACTTGTTCCATTTACGCTAGTAGATAAAAAATTTTGCTCCTAACTCATGTGGAAAATGCTATTTCCGCACTCGAATGCTTGACTACAGTCTCTTGCGGGAAGGTATCACTTTCCACATAATATTTCCAATACCAGGCTTCTTTCTAATTTTTCAGAGATCGCATGATCAGAACCATAGAAACCATAGAAAATCATAACTTTCGAACGGAAAAGGCCCAGAGACTTGAAATTTTCAGTATAGGTTCGGATCTCGAATGTTGCGGTCACGTTCATCAATGAGTAAAATTAGACTAGGGGTTCCGTAAATATAATCGTTTGAAATTCAGTTTTCTTGATAATTTCAAAACTATGGATTTGATCGTGACGGAATTTTGTATTTAAATTGAGAATGATATATTCGAGCTACATTGTTTCCAGATCGCATGATCAGAAACATAGAAAATCATAACTTTCGAACGGAAAAGGCCTAGGGACTTGAAATTTTCAGAGTAGGTTCGAATCTCGAATCCCGCTGTTGAGTTCGTTATTGGACAAAATTCAACCAGGGGTTCCGTAAATATTGCTGTTCGAAATTTTGTTCTTTTGATTACATCGAAACTACAGGTTCGATCGAAGTGAAATTCAGCATTCGGATGGAAAATGACGTGTTCAAGAAACATGCTAAATCCAGATCTTATGACCAGAACCATAGAAACCATAGAAAATTATAACTTTGTAATGAAAAGGCCTAAGGACTTGAAATTTTCAGGATAGGTGTAGATCTCGAATGTCGCAGTCGCGTTTATAATCGAGGTGAAATTTCGGACTCAGATAGAAAATGACGTGTTCAAGATATCCTGTTCAGTTGTCCAGAACGCTTGACCAGAACCATAGAAACTATAGAATAATTTCGAAACTACTGGATTGGAATGGAATTTTGCACATAGATGAAGAATAATGTATTCAAACTACGTGGGGAATTTTGTCCAGATCGCATAACCAAGACCATAGATACCGCAGATAATTCTAGCGAATTATCGAAAGAAAAATTGGTCACCTAAAGCACTGACGTGGAGTCAGGAGTTTCACCTAGGTTTGAAAATTTTTTGACAGCTGTCAAAAATTTTTTGAATTCGTTTCTAAAACTGGAAAATGCGAATCTACCTACAAGGTTGATGAACGAGCCCTCAAATGCTCCTGACTTCACGGCAGTGCTTTTTATGATATTTTCTAAGCGTTTTTAGCGATTCAGAATAAAGAACAAAGTAATATATACGTTTTCGAGAAAAAACCCAGCCTCAAGCAGCAAAATTTTTATAAATTGTTAGCGACGAAAATGTACCTACTTGTTATGATATAATGGACAAAAGTTCTTTTCTAATGGAAAAATCGATTGAATACATACTATTTACGTTATGTTATAAATTATAATTGGTACAGCGCTGATTTATATAATTCATATAAATCACATAGAGCGTGTTCAAAAATGTTCACATATTAAGTTTTTTTCAGCTAGTTCAAACAGGGTTTGCTGGTCAGCGCTTGGGGCCCCTCTGAGCTCGGGGGCCTCGGTGCACAAGACCGGTTCGCACCTGTGTACAGTGGCGGATAAGGTGTTCAGAGCGCCCTAGGCGCCCCTTTGGCGGCCATCTATATACAGGGTGTTTTCAAAGGAGAGGTTTTTTTTTGACCAGCCATAGAACTCATCAAAATAAATCGATATACCAAAAATCGTTCATATAAAATATTCAACGTATTTCGAAATCAAAGAGTTACACGCAGATATGAGAATTGCCTAGCACGGATCTGTTTAAGACCAATCGAAATTACGCCGAGCAAGACTTTGTGTACAAAAAAAGCCTCACTCACTGTCTCCTCAGTCAAGCAATTTGCGATGATAGGGATAGGATAGCGATCGAATATCGACGCTACGAACGCGGTAAATTGCTATTGTAACTTCCTTGATGAAATCAATCAATGAAGGAAAAATCAAGAAGGCCAACCACGCCCCGAAATCTCTACTTCTATAGAATTTTATATTGTGTAAGCACATACTGACGAATTGAATTATTTTTATATTTCCCGCGGGCGCCCCCCTGTAACTTCGCGCCTCTAGGCACGTGCCTACTTTGCCTCACGGATAATCCGCCACTGCCTTTGTAGTTACGCCGCTGTACCGGATACCTTTGAAGTTTGAAATCAAGATCGCTTTGTTCTACCACAGAGTAACCAGTGGTCTAATTTCTATGCGTATTTGAGGGGAAGGGAACCCGACGAGCAAACGGAATTAACGAATCGTGGAATCGCGCTTTCGCTCGGCTCAGCGGCCAGTCAGCGTCCACTGAGCACTGAGCCACATGCTTTGGGTAGCCAGCTGCCAGAGTACTGACCGAGTAGAGTCGTAGAGTGCCAATATCATCTACCACTCCCACTTCTACCTTCTTCCAGACGAAGAATTCATTGAATTCAATGAACTTCTTTGGAGTTAGTAGTCAACCAATTCTGCTTTCGCAAGTCGCTTTTATACCATTAACCGCCTATTCCGGTTAGATCCAGCGATCTTGGAAATTCGAAACGTCGTGTGATTAACGGGCGTGTTTCCGGTTACTGATGTTAATTCAATATCGATCAAACGAAAGTGTACCGAAGTGTAAAATCTGTTCCATCCCGAACCAGAAAGTGTTGACTTATCGTTCCAAGGATTTTTTTCATGAATTCGTTGCAGCGCTTCTTTACAGTCGAATTGTTTGGTAAGAATGAATGCTTTTTGTTGTGAAATGAATTCCAGCCTAGTTTCTCATATTTTCTCCCAATTCTCTACTACTGCAATTTCACTTTTTCGCCATTTTCTCTGCAGAATAAGCGCGAATTCTTGTTTTATGAACTCAAATTCCTAATTGGTTTATAATGAATGAATTCCGAATCGAAATGCTGCTTTTATTTTGTCTACTTGATTTTTCAAAATGTATAAATCATTAAGTATTATTTCCTACACCCTCATAAACTTACAGTGTTAAATTAACTGATCGTCAGAAAATCGTCGTGCGGGAAGTGGTGGAGGGCATTTTTCCCAAAATTGCCAAACATTTTTTTCCTATTGCGATCATCATTTACATTCAGACGAAGGACATGGCACACTTTGATAGGTTTGGTTAGAAACAGCTGAAATTTTAGAATGGTAGGTATACATGGTGTTTCGTGTTTCCAAATTCGAAGTAAACCTTGGAGAACGTGTTAGTATGACTCATTTGCTGTCATTTGAGCCATATTTATTATCCAAAAATCAAAAGTTTAAGAGTTATTGAGTTTTTGTGTTTTTTGAAAACTTACTCACCTTACTTCATTTTTATTCAATTTTTTCTACCTTGAGCAAGTTTGATTATAACTTTGGATTATTTCCATCAGAGGGAGAAAATATGCTGTAATAGATGTTGAAGAAGAATTTGTATGATTTGAAAGTTGGTATATGAAAAAGAAGAAGAAGATGTGGCAATCCATAGTCGTTCAGGTTGTGCCATTTCAGCACAGAAAGGTCAAGTAAATCCGAAAATTTATAAATTTTATACAGGGTGTTTTTTAAGGTGAGGCTTTTTTTGACAGGTGCTAGAAATCATCAAAAGATACTATATAGCCGGAAGTTGATCATATAAAATATTCAATTTGAAGAAAGTCTTGGGCATAAAGATCCATAAAGACCACTCTGGATCGTGTTATCTCTCTCTTAGAAGATCAGCCATGAATAACAGTACCATATGTATTCCAGCAAGTGAATAAATGGATTTGATCGCAAATTCGTATATTCTCTTTCAACTTTTATTAGGAAATTTTTCGTGAACGGTATAATTCTTAAAGTTCAAACAGAGGAGATGGAAAATTACTGATTGAAAGGGTCATATAAAAAAAAATTAGGAAGTTCACAAACTCACCGATAAAATTGATCCTAATTGTTTACAGTATTGGTAACCATTGGTTTGATGTGCACAAAAATTTTGATATTGATATGATATAGTTCCTGCATGTAACATTCGTTTTACATGCAGCAACTATATCACATAACATAACGAATGTTACATGCAGCAACTATATCATATCAATACGTCGGGCAAAATTTGTGTGCACATCAAACCAATGGTTACCAATTCGAACAATTTCTGTAAACAATTAGGATCAATTTTATATAGTTTAGCGTTTTTATAAAAAAAAAATTACGAAAAGCACTGCCGTGAAGTCAGGAGCTTTTGAGCGCTCGTACATCCACCTTGTAGGTAGATTCACATTTTCCAGTTTTAGAAATCAATTGAAGGAATTTTCGACAGCTGTCAAAAAATTCTGAAACTAAGGCGAAACTCCAGACTTCATGTCAGTGCTTCAGCTGACCAATTTTTTTCGATAATTCGATAGAATTTTCTACAGTATCTATGGTCTTGGTGATTCTAGACAAAATTTCGCACGTAATTTGAATACATTATTCCTCAGCTAGGTGCAAAATTTCATATTTTGAACGGCCATATTTATGAAACCTCTAGTCTAATTTTGCTCATTGATAAACGTGAACTCGACATTTCAGATCCACACCTATCCTGAAAATTTCAAGTCCCTAGGCCTTTCCGTTCGAAAGTTATGATTTTCTATGGTTTCTATGGTTCTGATCATGTGATCTGGAGGAATGTCGCTTGAATATATCATTCTACATTAGTATACAAAATTTCGTAACGATCGAACCTGTAGTTTTGAAGTTATCAAGAAAACTAGATTTCAAACGATCATATTTACGGAACCCCTAGTATAATTTTGCTCATAGATGGACATGATCACGACATTCGAGATCCACACCTATCCTGAAAATTGCAAGTCCCTAGGCGTTTCCGTTCAAAACTTACAATTTTTGAGCGCTCGTACAACTTACACGAGGGCTATATCATTTCGTCACGATGTCTGTATTTTTCGAATTTTGAGCCGAAAATGGTCTCAATCGACTATGTTCGACTCACTGATGACGAATCCGTCGGAAAATTCGAGTCTGTCCGTCCGTCCGTCCGTCCGGCCGTCCGTAAGCACGATAACTCTCGAACGGAACAACCTAGAGACTTGAAATTTACAGTATGGGTTCAGTTCCCGAATGCCTAGGTTGAGTTCGTTAATGGGCCAAATTCCACATGGGGTTCCGTAAATATGGCCGTTCAAAGTTTTGTTCCCCTGATTACTTGAAAACTACAGATTTGATTGAGATGAGATTTTGCACTCAAATGAAGAATGAGGTGTTCAAGCTAAATGTGGAATTTTGTCCAGATCGCATGACCAGAACCATAGTAACCATAGAAAATTGTAACTTTTGAACGGAAACGCCTAGGGACTTGAAATTTTCAGGATAGGTGTGGATCTCGAATGTCGTGATCACGTTCATCTATGAACAAAATTATACTAGGGGTTCCGTAAATATGGTCGTTTGAAATTTAGTTTTCTTGATAATTTCGAAACTACAGATTCGATCATGACAAAATTTTGTATACTAATGGAGAATGATGTATTCAAGCTATATTTCTCCAGATCACATGACCAGAACCATAGAAACCATAGAAAATTGTAACTTTTGAACGGAAAGGCCTAGGAATTTTTAATTCTCAGGGTGGGTTTGGATCGCCAATATCGCGGTCGCGTTCATCAATGAGCAAAATTAGACTAGGGGTTCCGTGAATATGGCCGTTTGAAATATTTTTTTGCTGATAGTTCCGAAACTACTGAGCGGATTGGGATGAAATTTTGCACCTAGCTGAGTAATAAAGTATTCAAACTACGAGCGAAATTTTGTCCAGATCGCACCACCAAGACCATAGATACCGTAGAAAATTCTAGCGAATTATCGAAAAAAAATTGATCAGCTGAAGCACTGACATGAAGTCTGGAGTTTCGCCTTAGTTTCAGAATTTTTTGACAGCTGTCGAAAATTCCTTCAATTGATTTCTAAAACTGGAAAATGTGAATCTACCTACAAGGTGGATGTACGAGCGCTCAAAAGCTCCTGACTTCACGGCAGTGCTTTTCGTAATTTTTTATTGTTTCTATGGTTCTGGTCATGCCATGTGGACAAAATTTCATCTCGATCAAATCTGTAGTTTTCAAGTATTTAGGGGAACAAATCTTTGAACGGCCATATTTACGGAACCCCTGGTGGAATTTGGCCCATTAAAGAACTTGACCGAGGCATTCGGCATCTGAACCCACACCGAAAATTTCAAGTCTCTAGGTTGTTCCGTTCGAGAGTTAATGTGCTTACGGCCGGACGGACAGACTCGAATTTTCCGACGGATTCGTCATCAGTGAGTCGAACATAGTCGATTGAGACCATTTTCGGCTCAAAATACAGACATCGTGACGAAATGATATAGCCCTCGTGGAAGTAGTACGAGCGCTGAATAACATAAAACGATAAATATTTATTTTCAAAAATTTAATCAGTAAAAGAAGAAAAAATCAGAGAAATAGAAATTTTGTGCTTTTAACCTTACTAAACTCATTAATAGTCATACCGTTGCCCAGCTACATATATATGTGCTTCAATAGATATGACTGCCAAGGCTGAAAGCCTTTCCTGATTCATTGTATGTCGTAAATAGTTTTTAATTAGTTCCATTTCTGGGAATCTCTTTTCGGCAGAGGCTGTACTCACTGGTATTGTCACTAGTAATACCACTAGAGGTCAAAAAATTTCCGGATTTTATTTGACCTCGTGTGGTATTCGGTAAGAAAATTCCACACCAAATGCGTTCATTTCCAACAATATCAATTTTCGTCTTCATCAGATATAATATTCTGTCATTATAAACGTCAAAAAAATTTCCACTATAATTCGCTGTTGGGTACCCACGAGGAAAAAATTTCCACTAAAATTCATCCGTTGCGATGGTGATCTGTCAGAAACACACGTTCTGATTGATTAAAAATCACACGTATGGAATTCTCAACAAAATTCTGTATTCTATATATATACAGGCCCACCGTAAGTTGAGGCTTTTTTTGACAGCTGCTAGAACTCATCAAAAGAGATCATATCGCCAGAAGTTGATCAATTAAAACATTGAATTTGAAAAAAATGCAAAAAAATCTTAATACAACTCTAGATATTTCTCTGTTAGGAGATTATGCCATATTTATTTTTGAATAAAGAACCACAGGAAGGAGTATTCGACTACTTTTCTCCGTATTAGAGCGAGACAGAAACAGCCATATCGAACACGTGTGTGAAGTTGGCGGCCACTTTACGCCGAGTACTCAGCGGCCAGTTCGCCGATAAGCGCTCTCAGTGGCGTTCGCCCTCGTCTCATTTTAGTGCAATCGTAACTGTAAATGGTCCTCGTGCGAACGTGTTCCTGATGGTGACAAAATATGTGACCTATGCACTGTGGTAGAACCATTATTCCCCCATATTATGCAAAAAACAAAAATGATTTCCACTCATTTTTCTGGAAATGAGACGGAAAACGCGAAGTTTGAATTTTTATTCGACTAATTCCAAGAACATTATTCAACTGCTCGGTTTACATTGTTCCTGATGGTGACAAAATATGAGACCTATGCACTGTGGTAGAACCATTATTCCCCTATATTATGCAAAAAACAAAAATGATTTCCATTCATTTTTCTGGAAATGAGACGGAAAACGCGAAGTTTGAATTTTTATCCGATTAACCCGAAGGACATTATTCAACGGCTCGGTTGAGATTGTTCCTGATGGTGACAAAATATGAGACCTATGCACTGTGGTAGAACCATTATTCCCCTATATTATGCAAAAAACAAAAATGATTTCCATTCATTTTTCTTGAAATGAGACGGAAAACGCGAAGTTTGAATTTTTATCCGAAGGACATTATTCAACGGCTCGGTTGAGATTGTTCCTGATGGTGACAAAATATGAGACCTATGCACTGTAGTAGAACCGCAATTTCCCTATATTATGCAAAAAATAAAAATGATTTCCATTCATTTTTCTGGAAATGAGAGAAAAAATTGGAAGTTTGAGTTTTTATCCGATAAACCCGAAAAACATTTTTCAACGGCTCGGTTGACAATGTTCCTGATGGTGACAAAATATAGGACCTATGCACTGTGGTAGAACCATTATTCCCCTATATTATGCAAAAAATAAAAATGATTTCCACTCATTTTTCTGGAAATGAGACGGAAAACGCGAAGTTTGAATTTTTATTCGATTAATTCCAAGAACATTATTCAACTGCTCGGTTTACATTGTTCCTGATGGTGACAAAATATGAGACCTATGCACTGTGGTAGAACCATTATTCCCCCATATTATGCAAAAAACAAAAATGATTTCCACTCATTTTTCTGGAAATGAGACGGAAAACGCGAAGTTTGAATTTTTATTCGATTAATTCCAAGAACATTATTCAACTGCTCGGTTTACATTGTTCCTGATGGTGACAAAATATGAGACCTATGCACTGTGGTAGAACCATTATTCCCCCATATTATGCAAAAAACCAAAATGATTTCCACTCATTTTTCTGGAAATGAGACGGAAAACGCGAAGTATGAATTTTTATTCGATTAATTCCAAGAACATTATTCAACGGCTCGGTTTACATTGTTCCTGATGGTGACAAAATATGAGACCTATCCACTGTGCTAAAACCATTATTCCCCTATATTATGCAGAAAATTAAAATGATTTTCACTCATTTTTCTGGAAATGAGAGGGAAAACGCGAAGTTTGAATTTTTATCCGATTAACCCGAAGGACATTATTCAACGGCTCGGTTGAGATTGTTCCTGATGGTGACAAAATATGAGACCTATGCACTGTAGTAGAACCATTATTCCCCTATATAATGCAAAAAATAAAAATGATTTCCACTCATTTTTCTGGAAATGAGAGGGAAAACGCGAAGTTTGAATTTTTATCCGATTAACCCGAAGGACATTATTCAACGGCTCGGTTGAGATTGTTCCTGATGGTGACAAAATATGAGACCTATGCACTGTGGTAGAACCATTATTCCCCTATATTATGCAAAAAACAAAAATGATTTCCATTCATTTTTCTTGAAATGAGACGGAAAACGCGAAGTTTGAATTTTTATCCGAAGGACATTATTCAACGGCTCGGTTGAGATTGTTCCTGATGGTGACAAAATATGAGACCTAAGCACTGTAGTAGAACCGTAATTTCCCTATATTATGCAAAAAATAAAAATGATTTCCATTCATTTTTCTGGAAATGAGAGAAAAAATTGGAAGTTTGAGTTTTTATCCGATAAACCCGAAAAACATTTTTCAACGGCTCGGTTGACAATGTTCCTGATGGTGACAAAATATGGGACCTATGCACTGTGGTAGAACCATTATTCCCCTATATTATGCAAAAAATAAAAATGATTTCCACTCATTCTTCTGGAAATGAGAGGGAAAACGCGAAGTTTGAATTTTTATTCGATTAATTCCAAGAACATTATTCAACTGCTCGGTTTACATTGTTCCTGATGGTGACAAAATATGAGACCTATGCACTGTGGTAGAACCATTATTCCCCTATATTATGCAAAAAACAAAAATGATTTCCATTCATTTTTCTGGAAATGAGACGGGAAACGCGAAGTATGAATTTTTATTCGATTAATTCCAAGAACATTATTCAACGGCTCGGTTTACATTGTTCCTGATGGTGACAAAATATGAGACCTATCCACTGTGCTGAAACCATTATTCCCCTATATTATGCAGAAAATTAAAATGATTTTCACTCATTTTTCTGGAAATGAGAGGAAAAACGCGAAGTTTGAATTTTTATCCGATTAACCCGAAGGACATTATTCAACGGCTCGGTTGAGATTGTTCCTGATGGTGACAAAATATGAGACCTATGCACTGTAGTAGAACCATTATTCCCCTATATTATGCAAAAAATAAAAATGATTTCCACTCATTTTTCTGGAAATGAGAGGGAAAACGCGAAGTTTGAATTTTTATCCGATTAACCCGAAGGACATTATTCAACGACTCGGTTGAGATTGTTCCTGATGGTGACAAAATATGAGACTTATGCACTGTGGTTGAACCATTATTCCCCTATATTATGCAAAAATAAAAAATGATTTTCATTCGTTCTTCTGGAAATGAGAGGCAAAATTAAACGTTCAATTATTAATCCGATATTTGGAGTGGAGAGAATATGTTACATTACTATTATATCCAGGAAAGATGGGCAGGGGACAAAACTGATTCACCCTGATTATTCTGAGATATTAATTTTTATGTGCTTTAATATAACATGGATCATACGTATCAATTCTGTTTACAATGTGAAGTACTAGTACAGAGTACCGACGTTCGCACGGGGACCATTTACAGTTACGATTGCACTAAAATGAGACGAGGGCGCACGCCACTGAGAGCGCTTATCGGCGAACTGGCCGCTGAGTACTCGGCGTAAAGTGGCCGCCAACTTCACACACGTATATCGAACGGCCAGTTATGACTCATCAGTGTGATGTTCCTCAACAAACATCGTAAACAAACGCACATGGGCGTAACATGGATAAGGTTGAGATTGGTTTTTGTTATTACTCAGTTTTCATCATATATACAATTATAATAAATCGTATTTTGTAAACTCTGAGCCGAGAATGGTCTCAACTGATAAAGTTGCTGCTAGCTAATAAAGTATACGCGGATATTGTTGATTAAATGTGTCTGTATTGCATACCTCAAAACGAGAATCAATTATATTTCAATTTGTGAGAATGTAATTGGAGGTGAAAATATCAGAAATGAAGGGTTTTTCAATAGTTACGCTCGATGTTTGACAACAGCGTATGACGAACTCGATGGTCACACAGATGCTTTTTTTGGCATCTGTATTCAGTTAGTCTCCACATTTTATTATGGGGTGTTACACGAATGAGCAACGCTGCGAAATTGTTAAAAATTATTATCAAAATCAATGTTCCATTCGACAAACATTTCTTGAACTCCGTGCAATTTATGGTGTCGACGATCGTCCTGCAGAATTCACAATTCGCCTTTTGATGGACTGGGTCTGTGGCAGATCAAAAAGTGCCTGTACGTCAGCGAAACTCAAGATCCTTGAAAATATTGCTGTAGTTCGTGCAAGTGTGCACGAAAATCCGTCTATCGGAAAACAGTCTATTCCTTGTCGAGCTCAAGAAGTTGGCCTGCCTTCGACGACAACTTGGCCAATCCTGCATAAGGACTCAGGGCTTTGGGCATAAGGTCTATGCTCACAATCCGCGGACGGTTGCCGCCTTGAAGGCCAACATTAGGGGCGTTAGTGCTGAGATCGAGCCACTTTTATGCGATAGCCTCAAAAAAATTTGGGTATTCAGGATGCAACAAACCAGGCAAAGCCGCGGCCGACATTTACCTATAATTTATATATATATATATATATATATAATATATAATTTTTTAAACATAATGAGAACATATGTACTTTCTCATAAAAAAAAAATTCTCACAAAATATTATTCTCACAATTTGTTTTATTGCGTTACAAAGATCGAGCGCTCCTAATGAAAAGCCCTTTATGAATACAAAATTAATTTTTTTTAGAGGGCAATAAATGTATCTTCATATATTTTCTATTCTCTTATTCATCCTCCTTTGTTTTTTCATTTTATTTCATGTTTGAAACTTTCCTTACAAATGGAAATTGAATAATTAATGCAAATTAAATAATGGTTCCATTCTCGTAAAGTTTCATTGATTTTCGAGAGAGCTCACACAAAAAGCTTTAAGAAATATTCTTTGATCAATGTTTGGAATCATTAACAACAACTAAAATAAATGTAAAATAAAAGTTTTCTAGTTTCTACCCTACTAAAATATTCTACGCCACTGCAATCCGGAAACACGAGGTTTCCTGTGGTTCTTTATTCATAGATTCTAATGCATTCCCCATGCCCTCATAATGTAAACTACTAAGCCAGGAGATCTACATAATAGGTAGATACACCTTTTCGGATAGATCAATATGATAGGTAGATCTACATAATAGACAGATTTACATTAGTAATGTTCTTTCGTACTGAGCGAAGTGATTTATGTAAGTTAAATCACATAGATCAGTTTAAGCGATCGTTCTTTCGTTTTCAATCAGTTCCCCCTTCCACAACTCCAAGGTGATTGCAAGTGATTATTCTGATCGCGAAATTTCTTATTTCAATTAGATTACATTGATAATGTCAAAATTTGAAGTTAGACGTTATAGAATTTTATATACATAGAAGTGAGCGCATTCTTTCGGGCTTTAAGTGCATGAATATGTTCTGATTGCAAAATCGCTTTCACTTAAATCACATAAGTTCCATCAGTTGAATCAGTACGAAAGAACACTACTATTATAGGAAGATTCACCTTTTTCGAATAGATAAACATTAGGTAGATCCACCTTTTCGGATAGATCGATGAGAAAAAAATTCGAAACTTGCCGTGGGGCCGAGTACGATTCTGTAGCGTTACGTCGAAATTCGATGACCATAGAGGAAAGGGAAGAGCTTGAAGCGTCTACGACATATCCTTCGAATTTATTTATTTACTAAAGGGCCGGTTTCTTCAGATCCGAATAAATAACCACTACCAGGCGAATAACTATCGGTCGAATAAATGAAGATATATTTCCTATTCGGCGAATAGCCTATTAGCGTCTTTTCACTTCAAGTTAGCTGATAGATAACTATTCGCAAAGAGTAACGGTCTAATCTTTGCTATTAGCCAGATTCGTCAGTTTTGCCAACCATATAATATAGAAACTGGAAGTAATAGAGGAACAATAAACATGGAAAGAAAACTTTTATTCTATTCTCTAGACGGTGGAACAGTGTTAACCTTAAATATCGTCGACATTAACCTTAGAAAATTTTACATTTGAGTTTTCAGTATTTTCAGTTGTGTTTTGAGTAATTTTACAAGAGGTACTTATATGTGTACCCAATGAAAAAAAAAATTTAGTAGTAGAAATGGGAATTCTCCTATAAGAATAGGAAATCAAAAGAAAAACAATTGACGTAATTATGATGTAAAAAAAATAAATTGATAATCCGTAATTAGGGTTTTTATTCACCATTTTTTTTCAATTGTACGTACCATTCTTTTCATTGAACTTTGAATTATATCTATTGCTATTTACGATCCTCGGACTTACTTTTGAATATAAAAATATTTAATAGTTAAAATAAAAAAAAGTAACAATAAAAGTTGATCATAGCCGGTTATTGCACCCAAATCATAATCAATTTGTTGGAAGCCTAAGGAAATGGCCTTATACTTGAGAAAATTGAAAGAAATATTAAATTATGAAAATAATATCCATTCGACAATTTTTTAAAAGTTGAATACCAAGATATCAGAAAGATATTCTTATTTGATGTGACGTATGGATTTTTGCATATTCGAATTTTATAGTGGGATAGATAGCTAGCTCTTGCACCAATCGAAAGAGCTGCTCCTTTTTTTCACATATGATGGTATGGTATATACAATTTATTTTCGACCATTTGATGTTTATTTGGTTTCGGACGAAAAGCTTTCATTCCTTTAATATTATTATTATACAATTGATCTGAGTTGAGGCAAAGCCTATAAACTCACAAGGGGAAATAAAAATTACAGTGTATGGAAGAATATTTACTGATTATACAAACTAGTGTTTCCATTAATAAATAAATTTGCAAAATGATTAAGAAAAAAATTATGAGGTTCCCCATCTTCACTCATACCTTCATTATTTCGATCTCCTGGAAATTCCTCGATGGTATCGTCTCCTTTGAAAATTTCTTAATTAAAATTTATTGCTATGTTATGCACAAGCCTCTTCAATTTTCTGAGCAAATGCAAGCTGACATCTTATTGCAAAAGAAAGTAATGGGAATTCAAATTATATATATATATATTTTTTTTTTTTTTAATTTCACACTGATGTGGTGAGGGTACCGAATGAATCGGGCGCGGAAGCGCCAAGGTCAATTCGGTGTGAACGTTGATGTGGGAAGACGATCTGTCGTATAATATTCACTGTACCCAGGATTACAGCCTTCTGCATCCACAAGATGGTATTGGGATGCAGCTTCAATTCTCTCCGATGTTCTGTTGTCTTCTTATGTACCAGTTGTGACCAACGGCCTGGTCCGTTATGACTGCTAGGTCCCAATAGATTTTGATGCGCTCAAGTGCTACAAGTATCTAGGAATTAGGCAGGCGATTGAGATAAATGTTTCACCAATGAAACAATTTTTCAAAGATAAATTGCTCGGACGAATAAATTTGCTACTGAAATCGAGACTCAACTCAAGATCCCTGTTTACCGCCATTAACATATGGGCGATGCCATGTATGACCTATTCATTTGGCGTGTTGACCTAGTAGACGACCGAGCTCCGTGAATTAGATAGAGCTGTGAGATCCGCTCTTACCAGATGTGGCATTCACCATCCTCACTCGTCCACAATCAGACTCTACCTCCCACGACACCAGGGAGGAAGGGGTCTACTCAATATCGAGGCCACTCACCATAGAGATATTGAAAGCCTGAGGAAACATTTTTATAAAAACACCTCACCTCTTTTCCAGGCTTTGTGTGAAGCTGACGACAACATCTCAGCACTCAATTTGGCTCAACGGAATCAGCAACTCCCTCCCATAAAAACAACTGAAGAACTAACATCGGAATGGAAATCCAAGGCCCTTCATGGCAGGTACCCTGGTCACCTGGAAAATTATAATGTGAGTAGGCTGGAAACACTAGAGTACTTACGTGCAGGATATCTCTTTCCGGAAACGGAGGGTAGACTCATTGCAGTCCAGGACCAGGTGATGCCTACCAGAATGTACCTGAAACATATAGCGAAGAAAGATATACCATCTGACCGATGCAGAAAATGCCTCCAAGCTCCCGAATCGATACAGCATATGAAATTTTCATGCTCAATTATGGCACCTAGGGATTATCTCGAGAGACACAACGCCATGGCCAAGTTGTATCATCAGCAGATCGCACTCCGTTTCGGGCTTGTCCATGGTGAGGTTGGACAACATCTGTATCAGCCTCAGACTCTTCTGGAAAATGATCAGTGCAAACTTTACTGGGATGCTACGATGAGCACTGCCCTGGGTGTAGCTCACAATAGACCAGATATTACGGTTTTCGATAAGAAGAAGAATACGTGCCTGCTGCTTGATGTCTCCATACCAGCGGACGAGAACATCGCTAGAGCTTACACCGAAAAGCTCAGCAAGTATGGAGATCTGGCATTCCAACTGAAGGAGCCACACAAACTAAGGTCTATCAGCATTCTCCCTTTGATAATGTCGGTGAATGGACTGATTGAGAGACACCTTGTCGAGAATACCGAACGACTTTGTTTAGACAAGAAATTGGTATCCCATGCGCAGAAGCAGGTCATCCTTCAAACTGTTCGAATTGTCAGAAAGTTCTTGCAGAGTCCGTAGCGAGTTACCAACTGCCTTGGCGGATTGTCGCTCGGCAGGTGGTGTATTGAACCCCGAACAACGGTGAGGAAAAAAAAAATATATATATATATATATATATAGCCTGGAGGGACTGACTGGTGGATGTCGTATATGCAGGAGCGGTCACCGTATGTGAGATGAACGGACATAAGATAGGACCATCTCCTGAAAATTTCATGAAAAGTCAGCTTTCCATACCACCATGGAAAGATCGCCTGCAAAAGAAGATATCTAATATGAGGAAGAAGATTGGAATCATGCATACTTACCTGAATACCCCAAGTCCATCAACGAAGGTGATTAAGGCTGTAAGGGGGATTGCGTCGGAGTTCCGCATTAGACGAAGGGACCCCTCCTTCGAGAGAAAGTTCATGTCAGGTGCGACTACCTGAAACAGAAGATAAAAGTTTTAGGAAGCCGGATACATCGCTATAACGAAAGGGTTAAACGATATGCAAACAACAGACTGTTTTATACCAACCAAAAACAGTTCTTCCGAATTTTGGAAGGAAACGAGAATCTTGAATCAGCCAAACTTGAGGTGAAACACGCCCATCAATACTGGTCTAACATCTGGTCAGAGAAAACAGCTCATGATGTGAAAGCGTACTGGATTGAAGAAGCGCTATCTAAAATCCTAAGCGCTCGAATGGCTGACATAGTTGTCGATGTTGCAGATATAGTTGACGCTCTGAGAAAGGCTAAGAACTGGGCAGCTCCGGGGATTGATAAGATCCAGAATTATTGGTGGAAATATTTCACTTCCATACACCAACCTCTGCAAGAATTTTTCCGGGGCGCCTTGTCTGACCCTTCCACAATTCCGGAATTTTTCACCAGAGGCATAACGCGCCTAATAGCTAAAGGGGACGATCCCACTAATCCCAAAAACTATCGCCCGATCACGTGCCTACCGACCGTCTACAAGATCTTCACTTCCATCCTAACTAAACACACCAACGAACATCTGAGGAGACATGATGGACATGTGGACTACCAAAAAAGCCTTCGATTCGGTCCCCCACTCCTGGCTTTTGGAGGTGCTGAGGATGCACGGGGTCGCTGGAAATATCATTATGATCTTGAAACATCTCATGAAGACCTGGAGGACAACATTGCTGGTGAAAAGTGGTAGTCGTACAGAGGAGTCAGAGCAGGTTCGCATTTGTCGCGGAATCTTCCAGGGAGACAGCCTCAGCCCTTTATGGTTTTGCCTTGCCCTTAATCCTTTAAGCATGCTCCTCAAGAACACAAAATATGGGTACGTTATAGATGAAAGAAGGAAAATAAACATCACACACCATCTAAACATGGACGACCTCAAGTTGTATGCTGCAAATCAGAGTGATCTCAGGGGGCTGCTAGAGACAGTACGAGCTTTCAGCGAATCTATTGGTATGCGAATGAGTACTGATAAATGCGCAGTCCTTGAGGTGAGGAGGGGAAAGATACAGAATGCGGGGCAGCAAACAACCCTTATGACCAATCTCACCATACCGAATCTGAACAACGATGATTCGTACAAGTACCTAGGAATTCGGCAGGCGCTTGAGATAAATGTTTCACCAATGAAACAATTTTTCAAAGAAAAATTGCTCGGACGAATGAATTTGCTCCTGAAATCGAGACTCAACTCAAGATCCCTGTTTACTGCCATTAACATATGGGCGATGCCATGTATGACCTATTCATTTGGCGTGTTGACCTGGTCGACGACCGAGCTTCGTGAATTAGATAGAGCTGTGAGATCCGCTCTCACCAGATGTGGAATTCACCATCCTCATTCGTCCACAATCAGACTCTACCTCCCACGACACCAGGGAGGAAGGGGTCTACTCAATATCGAGGCCACTCACCATAGAAATATTGAAAGCCTGAGGAAACATTTTTATAAAAACACCTCACCTCTTTTCCAGGCTTTGTGTGAAGCTGACGACAACATCTCAGCACTCAATTTGGCTCAACGGAATCAGCAACTCCCTCCCATAAAAACAACTGAAGAACTAACATCGGAATGGAAATCCAAGGCTCTTCATGGCAGGTACCCTGGTCACCTGGAAAATTATAATGTGAGTAGGCTGGAAACACTAGAGTACTTACGTGCAGGATATCTCTTTCCGGAAACGGAGGGTAGACTCATTGCAATCCAGGACCAGGTAATGCCTACCAGAATGTACATGAAACATATAGCGAAGAAAGATATACCATCTGACCGATGCAGAAAATGTCTCCAAGCTCCCGAATCGATACAGCATATGACATCATCATGCTCAATTATGGCACCTAGGGATTATCTCGAGAGACACAACGCCATGGCCAAGTTGTATCATCAGCAGATCGCACTCCGTTTCGGGCTTGTTCATGACGAGGTTGGACAACATCTGTATCAGCCTCAGACTCTTCTGGAAAATGATCAGTGCAAACTGTACTGGGATGCTACGATGAGCACTGCCCTGGGTGTAGCTCACAATAGACCAGATATAACGGTTTTCGATAAGAAGAAGAATACGTGCCTGCTGCATGATGTCTCCATACCAGCGGACGAGAACATCGCTAAAGCTTACACCGAAAAGCTCAGCAAGTATGGAGATCTGGCATTCCAACTGAAGGAGCTACACAAACTAAGGTCTATCAGCATTCTCCCTTTGATAATGTCGGTGAATGGACTGATTGAGAGACACCTTGTCGAGAATACCGAACGACTTTGTTTAGACAAGAAATTGGTATCCCATGCGCAGAAGCAGGTCATCCTTCAAACTGTTCGAATTGTCAGAAAGTTCTTGCAGAGTCCGTAGCGAGTTACCAACTGCCTTGGCGGATTGTCGCTCGGCAGGTGGTGAATTGAATCCCGAACAACGGTGAAGAAAAAAAAAAATATATATATATATATATATATATATATATATATATATATATTGTTATGGTTCTTTCCAGATAAGGCTGCCATCCGTCCGGGTTTCCCCGGATTTGTCCTAGTTTTTAAAGCGTCCGGGGAGCGTCCGGGCCGGATTTATTTGTTGTCCGGGTATTGAAATTTTCAAGTGAAGTCATTTTTTCGAGTGGATCCCGGTTCAAAACTATTTCGAAAACATTTCGTAGTTGACGTCACCAGTTTGTGTATCGCTAAAATGCCATAATTTCAGAACGGTGGAGTACTACCACTCAAATCTTCACAAAACGCACGAATGAAAAAATCCAGGAAGAAATCAACAAACATAACCAATATTCTTTAAAAAGCTGTTTCCGAACGCGGTCAGAAACCAGTCTATCCATGTAATAAAAGTACGAACTGCAGCCCGAATTATCCCAAAACTTGTTTTCAAACCAACCTCTATTATTTCAAACAATTTGGTGCGTAACCAGTTCGATGCAAAAATACTAATATTTCCAAATGGACGGAATAGTTTTAAAAAATCGTCGCGCAAAAAAATGAATAAAGGCATACCATGAGCCACCGCCAGGCTCGTGCGCCTGGGATGGTCACCTATATAATAATTATATACTATGAGTATCGTGGACATTCGTGGATCATCTGACTCCTGACTCTCTAGCTCTAGTCTGCTCTAGTCTAGATTCACTGATGGACAATACTGAAATACTGTAGAGAAGAGCTCTATTAGGTGCTCAAGAAAAATCTATCCCTGGTAGAAATATCTTTCCTCTTAAATAATGATGTCAACTACATCACGTAGCGTTTCTGAGTAACACGTTCACAAATAAATCAAATCCATCAATTCCTTCAAAGGAAGTTATTCTTCATTGAAATACCAATAGATATATAGAAAACAGTATGAATAACTGTTGTCATTTTTTTGGAAACAAATATCCAACTTCAAACTTCATCATAAAATATGACCAGTATTTCATTATGTGAAAGTATGATATTTCATGATGAAATTTGAGGTTAGATATTTTCTTCCAAAGAAATGACAACAGTTATTCATTTGATTTATTTGTGAGCGTGTTACACAGAAACGCAACATGATGTAGTAGAAACCATTATTTTGAAAAAAAAAAGATATGTCTATCAGGGATAGATATTTTTATCAGAGCGTCCGATAGCTCTTCTTCACAGTATTTCAGGATTATCCAGTCATTCTGGGACACCCTGTATAGAAGAGTAATAATTCATGGAATTTTTCAAAATGTGTGGAAATTAAGACTATCCTGAAATATTTTGAAAATGTTTTCAAATAACGGGTGATTTTTTTGAAGTTAGGATTTTCATGCATTAGGATTTGCTCAGATTTTTTTGAGGTTAGGATTTTCATGCATTAGTATTTGCTCAGTATGCTTTGACATTTCATCATGAATAGACTTACTAACGAGCAACGCTTGCAAATCATTGAATTTTATTACCAAAATCAGTGTTCGGTTCGAAATGTGTTTCGCGCTTTACGCCCGATTTATGGTCTACATAATCGACCAAGTGAGCAAACAATTAATGCGATTGTGACCAAGTTTCGCACTCAGTTTACTTTATTGGACATTAAACCAACCACACGAATGCGTACAGTGCGTACAGAAGAGAATATTGCGTCTGTTTCTGAGAGTGTTGCTGAAGACCGTGAAATGTCGACTCGTCGCCGTTCGCAGCAATTGGGTTTGTGTTATTCGACCACATGGAAGATTTTACGTAAAGATCTTGGTGTAAAACCGTATAAAATACAGCTCCTGCAAGAACTGAAGCCGAACGATCTGCCACAACGTCGAATTTTCAGTGAATGGGCCCTAGAAAAGTTGGCAGAAAATCCGCTTTTTTATCGACAAATTTTGTTCAGCGATGAGGCTCATTTCTGGTTGAATGGCTACGTAAATAAGCAAAATTGCCGCATTTGGAGTGAAGAGCAACCAGAAGCCGTTCAAGAACTGCCCATGCATCCCGAAAAATGCACTGTTTGGTGTGGTTTGTACGCTGGTGGAATCATTGGACCGTATTTTTTCAAAGATGATGTTGGACGCAACGTTACGGTGAATGGCGATCGCTATCGTTCGATGCTAACAAACTTTTTGTTGCCAAAAATGGAAGAACTGAACTTGGTTGACATGTGGTTTCAACAAGATGGCGCTACATGCCACACAGCTCGCGATTCTATGGCCATTTTGAGGGAAAACTTCGGAGAACAATTCATCTCAAGAAATGGACCGGTAAGTTGGCCACCAAGATCATGCGATTTGACGCCTTTAGACTATTTTTGTGGGGCTACGTCAAGTCTAAAGTCTACAGAAATAAGCCAGTAACTATTCCAGCTTTGGAAGACAACATTTCCGAAGAAATTCGGGCTATTCCGGCCGAAATGCTCGAAAAAGTTGCCCAAAATTGGACTTTCCGAATGGACCACCTAAGACGCAGCCGCGGTCAACATTTAAATGAAATTATCTTCAAAAAGTAAATGTCATGGACCAATCTAACGTTTCAAATAAAGAACCGATGAGATTTTGCAAATTTTATGCGTTTTTTTTTAAAAAAAGTTCTCAAGCTCTTAAAAAATCACCCATTATAATAGGTAAAAAAAAAATATTTCAATATGTCCGGGTTTTCAGATGCAATGTCCGGGGTTTTTGAGCTTCTTGTCCTAGTTTTCAGATTACAGAGATGGCAACCCTATTTCCAGATATAGATAATATTAGATTTTATTTATTTATTTATTTATTTATTTAAGACATACGGCAGAGCCAATTTTACAAATACAATTCATTTTGAATTGAGAAATAAATCACTATTCAACTTCTCATATAATCAAAAAACAATATATATAAAAATTCTGTTGAAAAATAAACTAACTGAATTAATCACTGTCATTATTCTAACAAACAATTAATTTGCCTCGAAGTATCTCTTCAAGCTGAAAATTGAAATCTGAAACAAATCAACATCTACATAATTTGCTTCCTTTATAGCTCTTTCTATGGGATTGTTCATTCCATAGTTTGTAGGACTGAAATTAATACTGAACAAAGCCCTCCGCCTTAAAAACACATTCTTTGCATTCAATTCAATTTTGGATAACAAATGTCCACAATCAATGAAGTTATTCAACAATTTGTAAATGAACATGACGTCAAAATGCTTTCTCCTGACCGTTAAAGTTTTCAATGAAAGATCATTCAGAAGTATATCATAATTTATGGAGTCTTTATGGATGCCCATTTTGTATCTGACCCACTTCAGGAACTTTCGCTGTACAAGTTCAATACTGCTTTTATGAATTTCATAATACGGTGACCAAACTACCGAAGAATACTCCAAAATACTCCTCACATTAGCCAGATAAACCGATTTCAAAACAGAAATATTTTCGAAATCCTTCAGCTTTCTCTTAACGAATCCTAACATCCTCATAGCCTTTTGAATTATAACATTGAAATGGTTAAGTTCGTTAATGGGCCAAATTCAACCAAGGGTTCCGTAAATATGGCCGTTCAAAGTTTTGTTTCCCTGATTACTTGAAAACTACAGATTTGATCGAGATGAAATTTTGCACTCAAATGGAAAATGAGGTGTTCAAGCTACATGTGAAATTTTGTCCAGATCGCATGACCAGAACCATAGAAACCATAGAAAATTGTAACTTTTGAACGGAAACGCCTAGGGACTTGAAATTTTCAGGATAGGTGTGGATCTTGAATGTCGTGAGCAACATTATACAAGGGGTTCCGTAAATACGGTCGTTTGAAATTTTGTTTTCTCGATAAATTCGAAATTTCGGATTCGATCGAGATGAAATTTTTTATTTTAATCGATAATGACATATTGAAGCAATATTTTGTCCACATCGCATGACCATAACCATAGAAACCATAGAAGATTCTAACTTTTGAACGGAAAGGCCTAGGAACTTGAAATTTTCAGGGTGGGTTTGGATCGCAAATTTCACGGTCACGTTCATCAATGAGCAAAATTAGACTAGGGGTTCCGTAAATATGGCCGTTCAAAATATTTTTTTTCTGATAGTTTCGAAAATACTGATCGGACTGGAATGAAATTATGCACCTAGCTGAGGAATAATGTATTCAAACTACGTGCAAAATTTTGTCCAGATCGCATCACCAAGACCATAGATACCGTAGAAAATTCTAGCGAATTATCGAAACAAAATTAATCAGCTGAAGCACTGACATGAAGTCTGGAGTTTCGCCTAAGTTTCAGAATTTTTTTGACAGCTGTCAAAAATTCCTTCAATTGATTTCTGAAACTGGAAAATGCGAATCTACCTACAAGGTGCATGTACGAGCGCTCAAAAGCTCCTGCCTTCACGGCAGTGCTTTTCGTAATTTTTAAGATCTTCATGTAGCAATTTACAATCTTCCAAACTTTTTATGACCCTGAATAATTTAAGATCGTCTGCGAATATGAGGAATTGACTATGCTCCATGTATTTTCCTATATCGTTTATAAAGCATAAAAACAAAAGGGTTGACAGTGGTAAACCCTGGCCACTCCAGACAGAACAGAAATTAGCTGAGAAACGGTATCATCCGCAAGTTTAACTGACAATGTACAACCCGTCAAATGATCAGCCAACCAGTCAATCAGCGGAGGTCCCACACCTATGGCTTTTAGTTTTTCAACTAGCAACCAATGTGGAACCATATCGAAAGCCTTTTTGAAGTCTGTGTATATGCTATCAATCTGAAGTTTTTCTGTCATAGCGTTTGAAATGATATCTATGTACGTTACAAGATTCGTCGTGACAGACCTTTTACGAATAAATCCGTGTTGTTCCGATATGTAGACACTTGAAAAGCAAGGTGAAATCTTCTGTTTTACCAAATTATCAAGTAATTTGGGTATGTAGGAGCACTTCAGAATTGGCCTATAATTTTTTACATCACTCATATCACCGGATTTGTGCATAGGGATAACAAAATTGTGTTTCCACATTTTCGGATAATTTCCTGTACGTAACGAGCAGTTGAATAGATCACATAAAGGACCTGACAAAATCTCACTACAGCGCTTTAAAAAAACTGATGCAATATTATCTACCCCCGCATCATTGGTTTCTTGTAATGATTGTAATCCATGTAGTACTTCGTCAGGTGTAAATACTAAGAGGCCTATATCGATTATAGAATTATGAGTCACGTTAATCTCCCTCGGTTGGCTTGATTTATAAACATCAGAGAAGAATACTCTGAAAAATTCAGCTAATTCATGAGGGTTCTCGGACTGTTTACCACCTAGGTACATAGAAGTTGGTAATCCCTTATTGATTTTTGAATCATTTACGTACTTCCAGAAATACTTTGGGTTACTTGTTATAGAATTTTCAACACTACTTATATTTTCGCGATAACAAATTTCCGATTCAATTTTACACTCATTTCTCAATTTTGTGAACTGGAGATAATCATCTATATTATTTGACATCTTGAATAATCTATGAGCACCTTTTTTTGAGTGAATTAGGCTCTTTAGGCGGGATGAGAACCAATTTGGAAATTTAAATTTCTTTGATATTATCTTCGGTACAAATAAATCAATTGCCGAATATAGCACGCTATAAAAATTTGCAACAGATGTTTCGACATCATCATCAACAACTATTTCCTTCCAATTCTTTCCAGACAAATAACCTGTCAATATTCCGTAATTTGCTCATTTAAAATCTCGAAACGTATACGATCGTTCATCAATTTTTAAACTCTCGGAATTCATATAGAAGCATAATGCCGGATGATGGTCGTCACACGGAACTAATACATCATATGCTACTAAAACCTCCATTGTGTCGAATGAAGAAAAAATTAGATCTAATAACACATTATTTATATTCGAAATTTTATTAAGTTGTATCATTGTCAACAAAGCAATGGATTCAGCGATAATTCTTTGCGTTTTTGTCATCTTTATGAAGTTTTTATCTATCTCTGATTTCCAACAGTCTTCTGGCAAGTTAAAGTCGCCACAGCACACCAGATCTGCGTTAGGATAACCGTCTGATAAAATTTCTAAGTCTTCGCAATATTTTTCGTAGCAGGATATATCGCTGTTTGGTGGAAAGTATGCATTTGATAAAATTATATCTTTAGAATTATAGTGAAATAGTACAAATAAACTTTCGATATCGTCATGTGATGGTGATAGAATTCTAGAAGGGAATTCATTCTTTATGGCTATTAAGACACCTCCTCCCTTTGATTTAAGACTGGTTAGGGTGTCTCTATCTTTGCGATATATATTAAAGTTCGCTAAACCTAATTCTGTATTAGAGATATCTGAACATAACCAAGTTTCTGTTAGAAATATAATATCGTAATTTGAACTGATTACTGACAAGGAAAAATTTGTTAATTTTGTACGTAGGCCTCTTACATTTTGATAGTAGCAGAACAGATTGTTGATTTGTCCGAGATTTGAACAAGTAGTGGTTTTATCGCAACTATTAATAACATTGTTCACTTTGAATTCAGCATTGTCTGGGTACGTGAGGAAAGGTGCCCTAGTAAATGTTCTGAAATGTGCGGAGCAAAATACCTTCAGGCCATGCTTCAGGATTGAGAAGCTCTTCCATCTCTAGATCGCTGCTTCCCATCTTGAAGGACTTTCTACTACTCTTAGACTTTAAATCAAAACATAGAAGATCTTTTTTCGGCCATATCTCTTCACAATACGATAATATGTTAGTAGCAGATGTTTCTCTAGAAAGACCTCCAATCCAAATCCACTTTCTAGCCTTCGGAGCTGGTTTGATATTGAGATCCGGCTTACCCTTACCCTGAATTGCTGGGTCTCTTTCAGTCAGTTTCCCAGTATTGGCTGATTGGAACCGGAATAAGGATTCCTCGGTTTGAGTTTCTTTTTTTCTAGATTCTCCAACCTGAGTATCAAACCTTACTTTACTGTTCACTTTAGATTTACTGCTAGTTGTAGTCGGTGCAAGCAGTTTTGCTGAGGAATCATTTATCATAGTAGGATTTTTCTCTGGGTTGGAAGACTTCGAGTTTCTGAACTCATTCGATGACATTATGCGAACCAGATCTTTATTGCTATCTTTTAATGCTTTGACTTCATTGTTGAGAGCATTAAACTTTATCTGCAAATCATCTATTATAGCTTCAGTATGTTTCGTAACCAGTATCTCCAGTGAACCTTTATCAGCTTCATCGTTTTGAGCATCATCAGGCTTATATTCTAATTTGTTCTTCAATCCTTGTAGACAATTGTTACAAAAGAAGCAGATGTTTTTGGACTCGGAATACACTTTTAGTGCGGAATCTTTGATTTGAACGCATTTAGTGTGGAAATCCAACGAACAGGCAAAGCAGCTTATGGACTTGGAATTGATTGCAAAATTCTCCTTACATAGCTTACAGACACTAGACATATTGACCCGTGTGTGTATGATACTCTTTAGACACAAATCTTTTACGGTAATTTTGAAATTTTTTATTTTAAGAAAACCACTAACAATATTCATATAATTTTGTTTCAATTTTTTTTTATTTTTCCCGCAACTCTTTTTCAAAAGAGGGTTCTTAAGGTGGACAAATAAAAGAAATTTTTTGTTTACGACAATTTATAATCTAAACTCAATCAACTCAATAAACTAATTCTAATAAAATGAAAATTCTAAATTATAAAACACTCACAGAGAACAGCTAACTCTAAATATAGTTCATGGCTTGTCTGTAGTTGAAGATTTCAACTCCAAATTCCAATATTATGTTGATTTTAGGTTTTTCATTCAATAAATAATTGGTGATTATTGCAAAAATTTTATCAAATGATTGCCGGCTTCCTCTTTTCCTTTTTTTAGTAAGTTGATATTTACATTAGATTACGTTGATATTTATATGTTTATTTGTTTCCATTCTTTCAACTTCCATCTAATTCATTATGAACAAATATCCCGATGATCTTTCGTTTTCGAATCTCAATTTGAATAATACTTTTCAAAAGTTTATTTTCCCTCCGACATTCCTCAATTGTCAAAAATCGGCTTGCTTGATTCTTATCTCTGATTTCCATGGTTACATTTTCACATTCAAATAAAATGACCCCTCTTTGAAAAATATCATATTAAAATCATTTATACTTTTCAAATTTTACTCAATTGACTTTTGAAAGTTGTTTGGTGACATAATTTGAATTTATTTTATTTTAAACTTTTCGAAACTGAGAAATATTACCATGTTTTGATTTCTATGACAATTCCTCGAATTAAATATTTAATAATTTTTTTTCTTGAAAAAAAAATTTAAACATTGAAATTTCTTGATTGATTTGTAATTTATAACTTGAATAATGACAAAAAAGTTTTTACAAAGCATTGTTTATTTCTTGATTGAATTTTTATACATCTTTTATGTGGAAAATTCCTCTTTTCAAATATTTCTCCCCACTTCTTTTTTCCTGTCTTTTCTAATGGAAGTCTTCTTTGGCGCATGATTATGACCTCTTTTAATAATTTTTTTTTATTATTCATCTTATAAGCTCGTTTTTGCTTCTGGGGTTCATCATCACTTTCATCATATATTAGGGAAGTCTCATCTTCTTCGCTGTTATCAGACTTTGCCTTCTTACGTTTGACACCTCTTTGTCTTAATTTTGTATAATAAAATCTATCAAATTTCTGAATTTTGCCTAATTTTTTGTATATAAACTTGATATCCCCCTTCTTGAATCTGGATATTGAATTATCTATTCTATGAATATTTCCAACACAATATTTCCCTATTTCATTAGATTTAAAAGCATTTTTTTCTTCTTTCTTATATGATGAGTCTTGTAATTTCTGCATATTAATTTCATATTTTCTTCTGCATTTTCTATTATTACTGCAAGTTCTTTGTCTTTCTCAAGTATGTTACACAGAAACGCAGCGTGATGTGCAAGAAATCATTATTTTGAAAAAAAACTATTTCTAGTGTTCTTTTTTTCAGACAGTCCAATAGCTCTTCTATTCGGTGTTACAGGATTATCCATTCATTCTGGGACACCCTGTATATGGCATGAAATTTTATAATCATTTACCAGAAATGTTAAAAATGTTAAAGTTCTCTAGCTTTAAGGAAGAGATCAAAAAAATTCTTTCAGAAAAGTGCTTTTACACTAGGATAGAATACTCCGAAGCAGTAAAAGAGTGAAAGTAGGTGGTTTTATGTTTCTTCGTATTGTTTTAGTTTAAGGATATACTATTGTTTATTGTATAATTATCACTATTTTTCTCTTTTCCTCTCTGGTTTTCTTTTGTTTATTCGATAGTTGTCTTTTGAAAATAATTAGATGTTTGACTCTTCCTATACATGTAGAATATCTTGAAGGATTTAATAAATTACTATTATTATAAGTTGCCAAAAAATCAAAATCATAAAAAAAGTTGGTTCGATTCAATGTAGATATTTTATTCCTCAATCAACTACATGCGCTTAAGTTTCGAGGACAATTCTCCTCTTCTTGATAGTATTGAAAATTCAAATTATATGAGTTGCCAAAAAATCAGAATCAGAAAAAAAAAACTTGGTTCGGTTACGTGTCAATTTTTGAGCCTTCGTACTACTCACACGAGGGCTATATCATTTCGTCACGATGTCTGTATTTTTCGAATTTTGAGCCGAAAATGGTCTCAATCGACTATGTTCGACTCACTGATGACGAATCCGTCGGAAAATTCGAGTCTGTCCGTCCAGCCGTCCGGCCGGTCGTAAGCACGATAACTCTCGAACGGAGCAACCTAGAGACTTGAAATTTTCAGTGTGGGATCAGTTCCCGAATGCCTCGGTTAAGTTCGTTAATGGGCCAAATTCCACCAGGGGTTCCGTAAATATGGCCGTTCAAAGTTTTGTTCCCCTGATAACTTGAAAACTACAGATTTGATTGAGATGAAATTTCGTACTCAAATGGAGAATGAGGTGTTCAAGCTACATGCGAAATTTTGTCCAGATCGCATGACCAAAACCATAGAAACCATAGAAAATTGTAACTTTTGAACGGAAACGCCTAGGGACTTGAAATTTTCAGGATAGGTGAGGTTCTGGAATGTCATGATGACGTTTATCTATGAGCAAAATTATTTGAGGGGTTCCGTATATATGGTCGTTTGAAATTAAGTTTTCTTGATAATTTCAAAACTACAGGTTCGATCGTCACGAAATTTTGTATTTTAATGGAGAATGATATATTCAAGCTACATTTCTTCAGATCGCATGACCAGACCATAGAAACCATAGAAAATCATAACTTTCGAACGTCAAGGCCTAGGGACTTGAAATTTTCATGATAGGTGTGGATCTGAAATGTCGCGTTACTACGGATTCGATCGAGATAAAATTTTGTATTTTAATCGAGAATGATATATTGAAGCAAAATTTAGTCCAGATCGCATGACCAGAACCATAGAAACCATAGAAAATCATAACTTCCGAAGGGAAAGGCCTAGGAACTTGAAATTTTCAGGGTAGATTTTGATCGCGAATGACGCGGTCACGTTCATCAATGAGCATCTATAATTTTTAAGCCAGAGTTACAAGCGACTTGGCAATTCAAAGAGAAAAAACTTTTGCGATTACGAAAGACTTCTGCATTTTCTCCTTCAGGTGTTTGAATCTTTATATGTGTACAATCTATGGCTCCTATTTATCTGGGAAAACAAGCTTTATGATAGAATTTTCCTTCTTCCTCAACCTGTTCTTCATCTGTTTGTGGAAGATGAACATAATTATCGAATAGTTCAGTAATCATCTATCACTTGTTTGAAAATACGCCCTACAGTACTTTTATTAATTCCTCCAAAGTCTCCAATTGACATATAAAAATCTCCAGTTGCCAGAAACCTCAGAGTAAGAAGTAGTTTATCCATTGGACTACAGCACGACTTGAATTCCTTAAATCGAAAAAAAAAACCATAATAAAGTGAATACTAAATTTGAAACTAGAATTATTCTAGGCACATGTGGTGTGAACTTACCAAGTAGTCCGATTCTGAAGATTTGAATTTGTTGAAGAATGAACTGAACGTTTTGAAATACGAATCTATTGCGGAATTCATCATCATTCCATTTATGGAATATCATCAAATCTTGTCCTCAATACATAGGTACTCTCGTTCCGGAATTACATATTCAAGCATGGAGAAATATACCTCAAAAACAACAATCGAAATCACGGAACGTCTAACTCGTTGAAAAACAAAACAACCTAACCTACCTTACCTAACCTGACAATCCTGAAATAAATTTGTGCTGACGTATTTATTCTGTCGAATCAGTCGAATAAACCGTTCACTAGGTACGACTTTTGGTACCGAATAAGTTATTCTCTCAATAAGGATTTTTTATTCCAAGGATAGCGCTAACTGATAGTGAAGAGATGAACATTTCTCCTATTCTGCGAATAAAACTTAACTATAGGATAAATTTATTTATGCGGATGTGAAGAAACCGGCCCTAAACGTGGGTTAAAACCTACCGCGAAATCGAAGATTATCACTCAACTTTGTTTCCAAGTGTAGTCAATTTCAATTTTGCTTGGAAGCGTCCTACTTAACTCGAGGAATGAGGACGAATGAAGTATGCTCAGACGAACGCGGTTGAATTTTGTAATACTCGTTTTTTTTCCGATTACGAATCGAAGTATCGATTTGGAATCGAAAGAGCGATTTTATTTTTCGTTTCGGTATATTTAACGCATCTTATGAGCAAATTATCCTCTTTTTTGTTTGTAATTGATCTTTTGCTTCATTTTCATGTGGTTTGCGGAAGGAAAAATTCTAAAAACAAATATAACATAACCTATCTAACGTAAATTTGATTGAAGTTAACATAAACATATGACATAAAGTGCTTTCCAGCGACCGTCTGGGGGCGCACTCGATGCGCCTCGGGAGTGCGCCACACCGAAGTTTCTCTGTTCCAGCACCGGAGTAACACGCATGTGGCCGGAAAGCCGCTATAATGCGAATTTATAATTTATAATTTATAATACCAAATTTCATCGTTATAACAAATTTTATTGAAACTATTCATTGGGATATTATTGTATACCTTGAGCTTACATAAGAAATAATATGACTGTTTCTTTCCAAATGCATAATTGAAGCGATAATACAACTGCAGTTGATTTTTTTGACTTGAAAATATAAGAAAGCGAAGAGTTATATTGCTTTACAATTGAGATCATTCCCTTCATATCTTCGAACTTTGTACTTCATTTGTTTCTTTGAAATTTTAACTGAATGAAATTTGATAATACTGAATCAATTATAGACCCTTATTGCATCAAGTCAATAATACGAAATAGTATATTAAGTATCGAGAACGGTAAGGACATTTTACCGATCGAAGACAATAGTTTGGAGGAGGAGCGCAGCGACGACTCCAGTTATTGTCTGAGATCGGTAGTCCTTAACGTTCGAGATACTTATAGCGTTTTTTGCACGATAGACACACTTTTTACTTAAACTACAAAATAATTATCCAAAAAATTAAAATTGTCATTCGTGGCTTCAATGTCAATGCTGTGTAGAAATATAATAGAAGGCGTTGTCTTGGTGATGAAAGCTTATTGATTGTAGATTGTCAAAGTGACAATAATTAACTGAATTTACTTCAAAAATTACGAAAAGCACTGCCGTGAAGGCAGGAGCTTTTGAGCGCTCGTACATGCACCCTGTAGGTAGATTCGCATTTTCCAGTTTTAGAAATCAATTGAAGGAATTTTCGACAGCTGTCAAAAAAATTTCTGAAACTTAGGCGAAACTCCAGACTTCATGTCAGTGCTTCAGCTGATGAATTTTTTTTCGATAATTCGCTAGAATTTTCTACGGTATCTATGGTCTTGAAGGTGCGATCTGGACAAAATTTTGCACGTAGTTTAAATACATTATTACTCAGCTAGGTGCAAAATTTCATCCCAATCCGCTCAGTATTTTCGGAACTATCAGCAAAAAAATATTTTGAACGGCCATATTTACGGAACCCCTAGTCTAATTTTGCTCATAGGTAAACGTGATCGCGATATTCGCGATCCAAACCCACCCTGAGAATTTCAAGTTCCTAGGCCTTTCCGTTCAAAAGTTACAATTTTCTATGGTTTCTATGGTTCTGGTCATGCGATCTGGACAAAATATTGTTTCAATATATCATTCTCGATTAAAATACAAAATTTCATCTCGATCGAATTCGCAGTTTCGAATTTATCGAGAAACCAAAATTTCAAACGACCGTATTTACGGAACCCCTGGTATAATTCTGTTCATTGATAAACGTGAACGCGACATTTCGGATCCACACCTATCCTGAAAATTTCCCCTAGGCGTTTCCGTTCAAAAGTTACAATTTTCTATGGTTTCTATGGTTCTGGTCATGTGATCTGGAGAAATGTAGCTTGAATATATCATTCTCCATTAGTATACAAAATTTCGTCACGATCGAATCTGTAGTTTTGAAATTATCAAGAAAACTAAATTTCAAACGACCATATTTACGGAACCCCTAGTATAATTTTGCTCATAGATGAACGTGATCACGACATTCAAGATCCACACCTATCCTGAAAATTTCAAGTCCCTAGGCGTTTCCGTTCAAAAGTTACAATTTTCTATGGTTTCTATGGTTCTGGTTATGCGGTCTGGATAAAATTTCACAAGTAGCTTGAACACCTCATTCTCCATTTGAGTGCAAAATTTCATCTCAATCAAATCTGTAGTTTTCAAGTAATCAGGGGAACAAAACTTTGAACGGCCATATTTACGGAACCCCTGGGCGAATTTGGCCCATTAGCGAACTTAACTGAGGCATTTGGTATCCGAACCTACACTGAAAATTTCAAGTCTCTAGGTTGATCCGTTCGAGAGTTATCGTGCTTACGGACGGCCGGACGGACGGACGGACAGACGGACGGACGGACAGACGGACGGACAGACTCGAATTTTCCGACGGATTCGTCATCAGTGAGTCGAACATAGTCGATTGAGACCATTTTCGGCTCAAAATTCGAAAAATACAGACATCGTGACGAAATGATATAGCCCTCGTGTAAGTTGTACGAGCGCTCAAAAATGAGCGATTTTGAATCTTCTGAAGAAAACGAAATTCAAAAAGCCTGGAAAATCGGCTGTTCTGCAGTTATTCCCGAGAAATCGAAATTTCGTAACAAGCATACATACAAGACTTTCAAGAAATGGATTCAGGGAAAAGGCAGCCAAATCAATGAAAAAGTACTGCTTGCTTATTTCGTTTGACGAATTGAAAACCTAAGATCTCCTGGAAGTCTTTGGGCTGAATATTCCATGTTGAAAGGCACAATATTTTTAAACGATGGTATCGATATATCCAAGTTCACAACTCTTATAGCATTCCTCAAGAGAAAAACTGTTGGTTACAAACCCGAAAAATCTGCCGTTTTCACTAGAGAAGAAATGAATAAATTCTTGAAAGAAGCATCGGATGATACATTTTAAGTAATAGGCAAAGGGACAGCTGGAAGTTGGCCGTCAACCTTTTTGAATTTAGAAACTCCTAATGTCTATACTGGCAACTTTTTCAGGCGCATGTCGGCCACATTTTCAGCTAATAAAGTAGAAGATGTAAACTAAAAAGACACGGTGGACGGCGGTCCTCGACTGTTGCTGAAAGTTCAGATACTTCTCAAGCTAGCGGTATTTCCATCAGCAATTGTAATAATTGTACTTTCACTTTCAATATCGAATGAATTAAATTCAAATCGTTTGTGAATTATTTCATTATTTCAATGAATATTTAGTCATTCTACTTACCGTTCGCTGAACGGTAAGTGATTCACTTACTGTTCTGTTTATCTTAGCAACCAGTAAAAATAATCTACCGATCTAGCAACAAACGCGGTAACTAACAAAAGTCGCTCTATCGTGCAAAAATGAATCTCAATAGTATATTGAGTATTGAGAACGGTAAGGTCATTTTACCGATCGAAGACAATAGTTATTGTCTGAGATCGGTAGTCTTTAACGCTCGAGATACTTATAGCGTTTTTTGCACGATATACACTTTTTTGAGCGCTCGTACTACTTACACGAGGGCTATTATCATTTCGTCACGATGTTTGTATTTTTCGAATTTTGAGCCGAAAATGGTCTCAATCGACTATGTTCGACTCACTGATGACGAATCCGTCGGAAAATTCGAGTCTGTCCGTCCGGCCGTCCGTCCGTATACACGATAACTCTCGAACGGAATGATCAATGAATTTTCAGGATAGGTTTGGATCGCGAATTTCGCGGTTACGTTCATCAATGAGCAAAATTAGACTAGGGGTTCCGTAAGTATGGCCGTTTGATATTCGGTTTTCTTTATAATTTCGAAACAATGGATTTAATAGTGACGAAATTCTGTATTTGAATTGAGAATAATATATTCAAGCTTAATTTTTTTCAGATCGCATGATCAAAACCATAGAAACCATAGAAAATCATAACTTTCGAACGGAAAGGCCTAGGGACTTGAAATTTTCAGGATAGGTTCGGATCGCGAATTTCGCGTTCACGTTCATCAATGAGCAGAATTAGACGAGGGGTTCCGTGAATATGGCCGTTCAAACTATTTTTTTCCTGATAATTTCGAAACTACTTATTGGATTGGAATGAAATTTTGCACATAGATGAAGAATAATATATTGAAACTACGTGGGAAATTGTGTCCAGATCGCATTACCAAAACCATAGATACCGTAGAAAATTCTAGCAAATTATCGATAAAAAAATTGGTCACCTAAAGCACTGACTTTAAGTCTGGATTTTCGCCTTAGTTCCGCCTGAATTTGTTTGACAGCTGTCAAAATATTGCTTTATTATATCATTCTCGATTAAAATACAAAATTTCATCTCGATCGAATCCGTAGTTTCGAAATTATCCTGAAAATTTCAATTCCCTAGGCGTTTCCGTTCAAAAGTTACAATTTTCTATGGTTTCTATGGTTTTGGTCATGCGATCTGGACAAAATTTCACATGTAGCTTGAACACCTCATTATCCATTTGGGTGCAAAATTTCATCTCGATCAAATTTGTAGTTTTCAAGTAATCAGGGGAACAAAACTTTGAACGGCCATATTTACGGAACCCTTCGTGCAATTCTGCCCATTAACGAACTCAACCGAGGCATTTGGGATTCGAACCTACACTGAAAATTTCAAGTCTCTAGGTTGTTCTTGCCTGGGAAATCGGCTGTTCTGCACTTATTCCCGAGAAATCGAAATTTCGTAACAAGCATACATACAAGACTTTAAAGAAATGGATTCAGGGAAAAGGCAGCCAAATCAATGAAAAAGTATTGCTTGCTTATTTCGTTCGACGAATTGAACACCTAAGATCACCTGGAAGTCTTTGGGCTGAATATTCCATGTTAAAAAGCACAATATTCTTAAACGATGGTATCGATATATCCAAGTTCGCATCTCTTATAGCATCCCTTAGAAGAAAAACTGTTGGTTACAAACCCAAAAAATCTGCCGTTTTCACTAGAGGGGAAAAGAATAAATTCTTGAAAGAAGCAAGCAGACCCGGCACGCGTTGCTGTGGCCTTACCTATCCCTAACTACGACTAACGCTATCCTAACCCTAACCTAACCCTATCGTGACATTCGTTACCCAAACCTAACCCAACCCGACGCATTCCCTAACACAAACTTTTTCATTTTTCGGGTTTTGGAGAAAAATCTGCTGCTAGATTCAACAACGACCCGTGTTGTGGGATATGTCGGTTCGACTTGATGTTGTTGCCTGCCGACCTAAAAAAACCTCAACTTGGGGAAATGCGAGGACCACCGGAAAAGACATCCCTGTCCGTACTTCGATAATCCCCCATGCATAGTGGTCCTTTCTCTCCTTTCTCCTCATGACTTCTGTCACAAAGCCGTAAACGCCTTCCAGCATTCTTCATGCTGTATAATTTCCTCTATTATATTCTCAACTGGCGGTAAGCGGCCTATCTTTCCAACCAGTGCGTTCCTTTCCTCCGTCCAGAACATGTGCTTCGGGTCATGATAAGGCATGATACAGATCATCCCGTGTCCGTCCTCTTAGTGAAGGTACCATAAGATCCATGCCCTGTCAAAAATTGAGTAAAATAGTCGTTTTATGCTCACATTGGATCCACTACTCCAAATTCCCCCGCATCCAAGCGGTAGTTTACCCTCCATCATCCCATCTCTCTTGTCATTTTCTCAGTGTCATCCTTCTTGCCATACGTCGATTGCCCGGTAGTGCTCCTCCTACGATATAAAGGAAGCTTCTTTCCGCCACCATTAGGTCAACTGGTAAGAAGCCAGGAATCACTTTGACAGCCTCCGCCGACGCAGTTCTGTATACCGAAGCTACCCTCAAGAGTCCCAGTCTCTATGCTGAATTCATCCGAGAGACATTACATTGCACTTCCCTCCATCCTGGCGCCGCATATTAGATCTTCTTGGTCACGGCATTATTTTAATAATAATAGTCACCCATCAAAACAAATCACAGTCAACATTAATCACTTTCACGAAGTAAATATTTATATAATATACTGACTCTGAATGGATTTACGGATCATTCGAATCATTCAGTGAAATCAATCGCACAAATATTTGACAACCAATATATATGTCACTCATTTTGCATTATGACATTATTCTTGACAGTTACGAAATCTATGAACATTTTGTATTGGAAAATTTTCTTTCTTTTATTGTATTTTTTCGGCAATTTTCCAATGTTTTCAATATATATTCTCCTATTCTGGACGGAGACGAATACAACAAATCAAAAACCATGAACATCTGTCCAGCCGTTCTTGAGTTATAAGTGGTGTAACTAACACGACTTTCTTTTATATATATAGATAGTGCTTTATAAACTAACTATGCTCTTTTAGGTGGGAATGATATTAGGTATATCAGGGGCGTGTAGAAGAGAAGAGTTGTACAATATGAGCGTGAGGGACATAGAAGATCGGGAATCATTTTTGATCGTGAAAATTTCCAACACAAAAAACAACATTCACAGTCATCGATCGAGATAATGATATCAATTACCTGGAGATATATAGAAAATATTTCAGCCTGCGTCAACAGAATGCGAACAGCGAGCATTTATTTTCGAGATATTATAACGGCAAATGCAGAAATCAAGTAATAGGCAAAGGGACAATTGGAAGTTGGCCGTCAAAAAAATTGCAACCTTTTTGAATTTAGAAACTCCTACTGCCTATTCTGGCCACTCTTTTAGGCGCACGTCGGCCACATCTTTAGCTAATAAAGGAGTAGATGACTAAAAAGACACGGTGGATGGCGTTCCTCGACTGTTGCTGAAATTTACGTAGAAAATAAACTTGACTTTGCTGAAAAAATTTTTGATACTCCGGAACGTAGCGAGATGAAACAACAAATGTTGAATTCAGCAGCAGTTTTTGTGAATCCAGCTACTTCGCAAGCCAGCGGTATTTCCATCAACAACTGTAATAAATGTACTTTCACTTTCAATATTAAATGAATTAAATTGAAATTGTTTGTGAATTATCTCATTATTTCAATGAATATTTAGTCATTCTCACTTACCGTTCTGTTCATCTTAGCCAACAGTAAAAATAATCTACCGATCTAGCAACAAACGCGGTAACTAACAAAAGTCGCTCTATCGTGCAAAAATTAATTTATTATTCACAACTTGTATATTTTGACACGACCTGGGCGACTACGACTACGACACACAACGTGTTCCCTCACGAAAACCAGGTCAGGTGTACGAACGCCCCCTGATGTTCGTAGGCGTGGTTCGTTGTGCACCTCGATCCCCTTATTTTTGAAGAAGCCAGAGAGAGTCTTGCCAACGGCATCGTGTCTCATGATCCTTCCGCCATGAGTGCGGAAGCAACACGGAATCACGTGCCGCTGTCTCGGAGCTAGTACACCCAGCCCTACAATTTATGTTCGTGTGGGCTGTTCTCCGACCCCTCGTCGTGCGTACTCGGGCTGCAGACTGTTGACATGCACGTGATGATATTGGCGATAGTCCCTTCCGGGTATGCCCGTGCTGCCAGCATCAATCCTCCCTTAGCTCATACACATCATTAGAGGTATATAACCTCATAGCCCAGTACTGATTGCGTTGTTATGCAGAGTATATCCTGTCACCACCTATGGGCAGGACTTTCTCGGCCCAACCGATCTTATGCTGGGCCCAATCTGTATCCGAGACAGCTCTAATCGCCTTCGAGGGCGATTCCTTTAGGCGAGCCAGTCTGTCCCTGATGATACCGGGTATAATGATGGCGAATGCGGGAATCCCGAGTCCACCATTTTTCACAGAGGCGTGAAAATACACAAGCGGAGTATTCTTAGGCAATCCCAACCATCGCCTTACTGCCGCTCTAATTTGAAGGTCCAGCTGCTTCAGGACCTTCATGGTGCACCCAGACATTACCAACGAGTGATAATATCTGGGTACCAGAAAACAACGCAAGATCTTAAGGCGGCTTAAGTGGAGCTCGTGAAACTCTTAAGAGTTCCACCTCCATTGTGGGGCTGCTCTTTCTCAGTCCCTGAGGGCTTATATTAACTCCCAAATACCGCCACTCTTCCGTAGGGTCGAGTTGGCGGATGGGGTCGCCATTTTGTAACAGGAACTGTGCCCGGGTGAGAACTATGATTTTCTGTACTCTCCCTGATTGTACTAATGAAGTCTCTACACACTTATTAGGGTTGAAACTCAACCCTTGTTGTAAGGCGACGCGCTCGGCAGCTTCGAGCGCCGTAGTCATGCCTACCTTTGATGATGTTAAAAGGCAAATGTCGTCTGCGTAGGCAATCGCGTTCATCGGATCGCCTCCGACACTGTATCACACTTGAGGAGGAACCGCCTTCAAGACCCTGTTCACCACCAATGCGAACAAAATGCTCGACATTGGATCGCCCTGGCGAACTCCCCTGCTTACCAGGATCTCGTGAGATCTTTTACCGTCACACTCCAAGACAGTTGTACTTCTTGAGTATGTGGCGGCCACGTACCTGTCCAGCAGTTCAGCCTCTGTCATGGCGGATGTTATTGACTGATGCCTGACGGAGTCATACGCCTTGGCCACTTCTAGATACACTAGATGCAGCTCTTTCAGGTGTTGTCTGGCGTGATGTGGGATGGCTGTCAGCACCGAAATGTTTTCGGCACAACCGTCTTCTAGGCATCGTTGCCTGTCATCAATGACCCCAGCCGCCCCCATACGTCTCGCCAATATTTTATGTAATGGTCGGACTATGACAGACGCTATGCTGATTGGCCTAAATTCAGCAGGTTTCTTAGGGACGAATATCGTCCTGGTCAGGAAATGATCCCAGATGCAACACGAGGTTTGTACAGAAGAGCCCTATGGGCTGGTGGAACTTTACTCCAGATGGCGAATGTTACGCCATCAATGCCAGGAGCTGAGTTGTATGGAATTTTCACCGTACTGATCTCGCTTTCACTTATCGATGAAGCGGTAGCAGATTTTTGCCGATGTTCTGGCAGGGATTCGTGTTGCTGAACTGGAGCCGAGGGAACGGTTAACACTGGTTCCCAGTGGTTCACCATTTCCTCTAGGGATGGATTAGAGTGATTAGACGTTTCATCCCCTCCGTTCAGAATCCGCTTTGCGGCTCGGGACATGTTCTGTAGTATCCCTATAACTAGGCGTTATAACCCTTCTTTTTCTCACGTACCTCCGTCGTTGTTTGCCATACGATGTTATCATGGCTTTGAGGCAGGCATCTATTATTGCTGACGTGTCTAGGCATGCCTCGACCTGTTCTGCTAACGCGACCAGCGCTTGAGAGCCCGGATAGTCGGACACTCTGACCCTTGGCAACAGACTTCTTGCCGCTTCAAGGTACTGGTCCGCATTAGGCACCGAGTGACTCCTGATCACTTATAGTGGAATCCGGGCTAGAGGAACCCGAGGAAGACAACTCGTGATGGCCTGTTCCAACAACGCCCTATAGGCCGGAGATCTTCTCATGCCTCTCAATGAGTCAATTGTTCTTCCTGGAAAGAACTGACTCAGAAAGACATTAACAAACCGGACCTCTTGGTCCAGTCTGCTACGGCCGTACTCAATCACGTGTGCCTCCTCGAACGCCACGATTTTCATCTCCTGGGTCGAGTATCCCCTATGACGACGTTCGATGTTGATATACTCATTCGCGGCCTCTGGATGAGCTCGTTGCCTGTGCACCCCTAGGCCAATCTTTGTTGTGAACTCGCTACCCGGTTCACATAAAGGTGTGTACAGACATGCTCCGAATATCGTACCGAACCGTGTCGCGTATCCCGACGCGATCAGCGAGAGCGAATCAAATTCATCGCACGTAGAGGTGCAATTTGAATTCGTGAATTTGATTCGCTTTCGCTGATCGCGTCGGGGTACGCGACACGGTTCGGTACGATATTCGGAGCATGTCTGTACACACCTTAACATGTACACAAAGCCATGGCTGCTCGGCCACCGAGACCCCAGACGGCCCAGGTCTCGAAGGAACCGGAACTGTTACTTGGGCACGGTGTGTGCGCATGTGATTGGCCAGTCCTCTCGTCGAGGAAAACACTCGTACGAGTACGCAAATTGAGCATGAAGGCCTCAGTTTATCGAGGTGCCTGCGCGTCGGCATCGGATCGGGTGCTCCCGAAGTCCGTCACAAGAAGGGCCGGGTTCCGATCGCCCGGCCGTTGGCCCTCGGGTCGATATCTGCTGCGTGTATCGTAAGCTTCTTGTGTTTGTTTGCAGGTGAGGGCTGCCAACCCACACCCACACGGGGGATTACCCCTATGCCCCTCCCGTTTGGCTGAATGCCGGACACCAACTTTGGTGGGAGTGGGCCATTTGAAGGGGCTGCCTTCTTTGCCCAACATTCGATCTTATCCCACAGCGTCACCTGTCCCACGACACCAACGGAAATTAAAGAAATCATCAAGAAATTGAAAAACAGGAAAGCTCCAGGGAAAGACAAAGTAACAAACTTTATGTTACGGAAATTGCCCAGAAAAGGAATAGCAGCGCTTACCAATATAGCAAACGCCGTGATGAGAACAGAATATTATCCGGAAAGATGGAAAACAGCAGAAGTAATTGTGTTCAATAAGCCAGGAAAAGATAGAAAATTCCCACAAAACTACAGGCCGATAAGTCTACTGTCAGCACTTGGAAAAATTGTCGAAAGAGTCATTGCAAAAAGACTCAATGAAGAAACAGAAGCGCTGAATCTGATACCACCGGAACAATTTGGATTCAGAAGAAATCATTCCACAGAACTTCAACTGTTAAGGATCACTGAATATGTCACTGAAGGATTTCAGAATAAACAAGCCACAGGATTAGTGCTATTAGATGTCGAGAGAGCCTTCGACCGAGTTTGGCACGAAGGACTTGCCTACAAGATGATGATGGCAAGCTACACCACCAAAACCTGCAAGATAATAAGAAACTACCTGAGGAACCGGAATTTTTATGTCAAAATAGACGACACATTATCTACCACCAGACAAGTAGAAGCAGGAGTACCCCAAGGATCAGTTCTAGGACCTCTGCTCTACAACATATATATCTACGATATTCCTAAGAACCCAAGGAATCTGCTAGCCCTTTATGCAGGTGACACGGGAATAGCCTTCAGACATCGCCGACCAGATGTCATACACAGAAGACTGCAAGAAGCACTAGAAGATTTAGAGGAATGGTTCATTAAATGGAAAATTCAAATAAATAGCAAAAAGAGCCAAGCTATTCTACTACAGAAGCGGAGACTTGAAATTAATTCCAACCTACAGATAGATGGAGAAGAGATAAAATGGGAAAATGAAGTCAAATATCTAGGAGTAAAACTAGATAAAGGGCTTACATGGAAAAACCATATAAAATATGCAGTGGATAAAACAAACTCAGCAATGAGTAGACTTTACCCACTACTAGGAAGAAGAAGCCAAATGAACCCAAGCACGAAACTACGAATGATCAAGTCAATTGCAAGACCCCAACTAACATATGGCTCGGCGGCATGGGGCCATGCAGCCAATAGCCATATAAAGAAGATTCAAGCAACAGAGAATAAACTGCTCCGAGCAGCAATGAATATGCCGTGGTTCGTAAGAAACCAACAAATTCACAGAGACTTAGAATGGGAAACTGTCACAGATTTCCTAAAAAAGAAGGCCGAGAAGATATTCGAAAAAGCAAGTCAACACCCAAATGATGAGCTGAGAAGACTAGTTGACTACAACCCCGCAAAAGATGTGGTTAGGATACCCACCTATCACAAAAGACCCAGAGATCAACTACGTAGAAACAGAAATTGAGTAATCTCAATTTAAATTATCCAGAAGAAGAGACTCCTATGAAATTCAAATTCATCGATAACACAATTATCACACGACAAAAATCGTGATAGAGATACGAACAACAAGAGTCAAAAGGTTAGTAGGTTATAAATGCCCGGAATCGAAAACAGCAGGTTAGGTTTAGTTAGAGTAGGTCGTGCTTCACACGAAGTCTCACACTGTTCTATCTATCGGAGATAGTTCGTCCATGAGGATTCCCCCTGACTAAACAAAAAAAAAAAAAAAAAAGTCCCACGACATTGACATTATTGATGCCGTGGTGCCATTGCCTGTTATTGGCCGCCTCCGAAGAGACGTTGCCCGACTCCCACGACGTGGACGCTACAGGTTGGTCTCCAGTTGATTTGAATCAGATTGAATATAGTCTCTTGCAACTATTCCAGCCCCTATTTTGTAAGTTTACGATGTTTTTTCTTGATTTTTTCGAAAAATATCATTCTTCGACAAACCGATCGAAGAAAAAATTATAAAAGCACTGGTGTAAAGTCCGGAGTTTCGCCTTAACGCCTTTGAACATTTTTTTGACAGCTGTCAACAATTTTTTCAATTTGTTTCTGAAACTGGAAAATGCGAATCTACCTATGTACATGGTGAATCAACGAGCAATCAAAAGCACCTAACTTCACGACAGTGCTTTATAATTTTTTCTTCGATCGGTTTGTCGAAGAATGATATTTTTCGAAAAATTCGAGAAAAAAATATCGTCAACCTAAAAAATAGGGGGTGGAATAGTTGCAAGAGACTATATTCAATCTGATTCAAATCAACTGGAGACCCCCAAGAAGTTCATTTTGAAACTTTTTTCTTCTGTCGGTTCGTCGAAGAATGATATTATTCGAAAAAATCAAAAAAAAACATCGTAAACCTACAAAATAGGGGCTGGAATAGTTGCAAGAGGCTATATTCAATCTGATTCAAATCAACTGGAGGCCCCCAAGAAGTTCATTCTCGAAACTTTTTGCTTCTATCTTCTTCTATCTATCTTTGTCGAAGAATGATATTTTTCGAAAATATCAAGAAAAAATATCGTAGACCTACAAAAAAAGGGTGTGGAATACTTGCAAGAGACTATATTCGATCTAATTCAAATCAACCGGAGACCCTCAAGAAGTTTATTCTTGAAACCCCATTTTTGCTTCGATCGGTTTATCGCAAAATAATAATTTTCGATAAGAACAAGAAAAAATTACGAAAAGCACTGCCGTGAAGTCAGGAGCTTTTGAGCGCTCGTTAATCCGCCTTGTAGTCACATGTAGAACACTTACCAGAGAAAAATTCATTTTATGGAATGAGATCAAAGATATCGCTTCGATTGATCGTTGCTAGGGCACCGAGTATTGGTTTGTTTGCTCTTGTCAAAAAAAGTCTTCTAAGAAATTCTGATGAGTGTTCCAGAAACTGATGAGCTTTGGCAACGAGGTCGTTGTTCCAGATTGCATTATAGAAGAAGCGAATGTGACTGCAGAAATTGTTATTCCAGTGAAATCGAAAACTTTACATGAAAAGCAATATGGGGTGTTTTGTACTTGGAGAAGTAAAAAGAACGCCATTGGTTCAACGGCTCGGTTGACATTGTTCTTGAGGGTGACAAAATATGAGGGCTATGCACTGTGGTGAAACCATAATTCCACTAATTTTTCTGGAAATGAGAGGGAAAATTCAAAGTTCAAATTTTTTATTATTATTATTTATTTGCACACGATTGAGAAATTACATATCAAGTGTACAAATATTTGCCATCAGAATAATATCATGGCTTGTCAACAAAAGGAACATCACTCAAATAAAAAACAACATATCCGCTCAAAAGTCAAAGTAAATACGGTCGTTTGAAATTTTGTTTTCCCGATCATTTCGAAACTACGAAATCGAGACAAAATTTTGTTATTTTAATCGAGAATGATATATTAAAGCAACATTTTGTCCATATCGCATGACCAGAACCATAGAAACCATAGAAAATTATAACTTCCGAAGGGAAAGGCCTAGGAACTTGAAACAAAAAAAAACAAGAAGGATTTGGTACGACCTTGATCATCAAATGCGGACTCCGATGCGCCACGAAAGAAATGGCCACGGCAGCGACGTCCTCAAATCGCCAATTCCTGAATTCTGAATTTATAATTGATCCTCGAATAATCCGAGCAATAACGGGAACCAGTTGTCCCTAGACTTGAACCCTCTTATATATCCGAGGGTGAAATAATTAACGAAGAAATCGAGATAGGTGGTAGTTTTCTCTATCAGTGCTATATATGACTATATTTCCTTGAAAACAGATATAATTTTCGATGATTCTGTGCACAGCGAGAAAATTCCACTTCAATAATCCTTTTTCAGAAAAACACAATTTCCAATCCAATCGTTCGTCCCACGAGCGACGCGACACGAATTGATTTTCTAACTTGTATTTAAATAATACCTTGGAGGGCAAAATCCCAGAACGATATCGATGATAACGATAATTACTCTCAAAAGCAGAAGAACAACTTTCTACCGGCTCGCTCACACCAAAACCGTCATCGGCCGAATTTTGCTCGGGCGACGACGGCCGAACTCGGACGATCGAATCAAACACTTGTGAATGAAAGAGAGCGCGCACACCAACCCGACCGTCATCGTCCGATGACGCCCGACAACGGCCGATTGACTGTCGAATCCGAATTTGTTGGGATTTCTCGCCCGATATCGGCCGACGTCTACAGTGCAAATTAAGTAAATAATTCATATTTTAATTCAATCCTGTTGTTATCTTTTCAAACGAGTATGGATATTGAAAAAATAGTTAGTTGTGTTCATAATAGACCAACCCTGTGGGATAAATATTCAAGAAATTAAAATAATCTAGATGTTTCGAAACGGTTATGGGCTGAAGTTGCATCGGCAAAGCACGATGTCGGCACAAGTACACGGTTGCAGTGTGAGCACATACATATCCGAGTTACTCGTCCGGGCAGCTCTGTCCGCCATCGGCCGACAAAATCGGTTGTGGTGTGAGCGAGCCGTTCGACTTCGAATTTCAACAATATGGAAAGCAAAAATTACGCCGTGAAAGACGAAAAACTGACCACCCTGCGCCGGCTCAGTTTCCACTGAATCTGACAGTAGCGGCACTGTGAACGGGATTGGACACGTAGGTTTGGATCGCGAATGTCGCGGTCACGTTCATCAATGAGCAAAATTAGACTAGAAGTTCCGTAAATATGGCTGTTCAAAAAATTCCTTCAATTCATTTCTGAAACTGGAAAATGCGAATCTACCTACAAGGTGGATGTACGAGCGTTCAAAAGTTACTGACTTCACGGCAGTGCTTTTATAATTTTTCATTTTAAAATGATCGTAATCTCAGAAATTATAAACTTGACATCCTTCAAAAAATTATCAATAGGGAAAAATCACAGAGTGGGCGACATCTACTTTTAATCGTTTGAACTACCCGAGTTATGAACAACAAACTAACGTGTGTGTGTGATTATATGGGAAAAGTGTGGAATATTTGTATGATTTTAAGTCAATTATGTACCGAAAGTGATATACATATTTAGGTGATAATTTTTTACTAACTATAGTAACCAATCAAATCACTTAATTTAGAGTCATGTGTCAAATTTCATCCAATCACCTTTGGATTACAGCGATAATACCCAACATGTGGTGTTTTCAGTTTGATGTTTTCGAATAAATATTAAACGTCAGATCGACAATCAATTTTTCGAAATCTACAAAGTAAAAAATTATCTTATCGAATACCCCTCGGGCCTTGATAATACCGAGATAATTTTGTCATAGAGAATCCTTTAATCGTGTTGCTTGAGGATAATAGCCCTCGGCTTTCGGCCTCGGGCTATTATCAAGCAACACGCTTTCAGCATTCTCTATGACAAAATTATCTCGGTATTATCAAGGCCCTAGGGGTATTACTACTGATAATTTTTTACTAACTATAGTAACCAATCAAATTACTTAATTGAGAGTCATGTGTCAAATTACATCCAATCACCTATGGATTACAGCGATAATACCCAACATGTGGTGTTTTCAGTTTGGTGTTTTCGAATAAATATTAAACGTCAGATTGACAATCAATTTTTTGAAATCTACAAAGTCAAAAATCATCTAATCGAATACCCCTCGGGCCTTGATAAATCCTCAAAATTTTGTCATAGAGAATCCTTTAAGCGTGTTGCTTAAGGATAATAGCCCTCGGCTTTCGGCCTCGGGCTATTATCAAGCAACACGCTTTCAGCATTCTCTATGACAAAATTATCTCGGTATTATCAAGGCCCTAGGGGTATCACTGTTGATAATTCATGAAAAATTTTTCCAAATAAATTGTAAAGGAGCTGAAAATGCAGCGGATTGTGAGAGATAATGTGGGAATAAGATCACGAAAAATGTGCTCTGTTCCTCAATGCTCATCACATAGTCCTTCTGAAATTTCTATGCATAAATTCCCGTTGAATCCCAAGGCAGTTAAAAAATGGCAGACAATCTTGAAGATTGGGAAACGTATCTCAAAGAAATTGTTACTTTGCAGCGAGCACTTCCTGAAAGATAATTTTTTTATCTTAAGTTCAATAATTTTCTATTTTATAGTGGTCATTTGCTACCACATTCACGTTCACCCACATAATCAAAAATGTCCGAATGGCTATCTCGACTTTCACAGGCAGTATTATTAATTCCGAAATCTTATTAAAAATACTTGATTCACTTCTTATGAAGAACAGAAATGACAGAATATTTTGATCATTCCACGGCCCGACATTTTGTAATTTTCAGCGCCATCTCACGGTTCGTGATTTTTCCCTATAGCATCCATAGATCTGAACTATTTCTCTGTCATGGCCTACGATTCTCCATAGCAACTGGTTACTTACTTAATTAATTTGTCAAAACGAATACCTGTCAAGTTATTTACCGTTATTGAATTATTTTTTAAATATTAAAACGAGATAAGAAAATAAATGCATTCATCTGATGAAGAGCTACCAGAAGACATTCTGGAACCAGCTAAGGCAGCATGCTTGGATTCATTGCCAGAAAAATCTGAAGAGAGGTACGAGAAACAATATGTCCATTTTTTGAACTGGTGCGAAAGTAAGAATGTGAAAAGTTTTGAAGAGGAAGTACTTTTGGCGTACTTTGTCGATCTCAATAAAGTACTTAAACCAAATACACTCTGGTCACGCTATCCCATGGTTAAATGTTCATTGAAAATAAAGGAAAATATAGATGTAAATAAGTTTTTTCAGTTAACCAACTAGTTGAAAAAGCAGAATACTGGTTTTCGATCAAAAAAAGCAGAAATTTTCACTAAAGAAGATATTGTTTATGTCAGCATCAGACGATGTTTACTTTATAATGAAACTGGCAACAATTTTTGGTCTAGCCGGAGCTTGCCGCAGAGCGGAACTTGCTAAGATCACCCTAGATGATATTGAAGATAAAGGGTCCCTCACAATTGTAAAAATTTCGGATTCCAAAAATCACGCATCAAGATCATTCGTGATTTCTGAAAAAAAACGAAATTGAATGTTTTTGAAACTGTACAGAACATACGCAGATTTACGACCCCAAAGCACCACCCATCGTCGTTTCTTCGTAAATTACCGAAAGGGAAAATGCACAACTCAATGTGTAGGTATCAATAAATTTGGAAAAATACCAACCGAAATGGCAGCATATTTACGCCTACCTAATCCTGAACTTTATACAGGCCATAGTTCCAGAGGTTCCTCAGCAACCTCCTAGCAGATTCAGGCGAAGGAATTACAACCATAATCTGAAGCTTTTTAACAGCAATTCACACAGCTCAATTAGATCGTTTAGATTTCTTGCTCTCAGAACAAAAGAAGTATCATCTACAAAAATTATTATTTTAGCCACCTTTATATGGTCCGGTAAGTCATTTATGAATAATATGAAAAGTAATGGTCCCAGTACCGAACCTTGTGGGACACCGAGTTCACCTTCAAATTCAGAAGAGCATGTTTTTCCCACCCTTACATTCAACTTACGATGTGTCATGAAACTGACCATCCATCTCAAGAAAGTACCACGAAATCCAAGATTATAGAGTTTACTTTCGGGGAACCTAGGATCAATAGTATCAAAGGCTCGTGAAAGGTCAAAAAATAGACCAACAACAACATAACCTTCGTCTAAAGATGACTGGACGAACTGGAGAAAATCAATGACAGCTGTCCTAGTTGAGCGTCCCGGTCTGAAGCCATGTTGACTCTTAGCAATTATATCGAATTTGACTAAATATGACATCATTCGGTTTAGTATTATTCTTTCTATGACTTTAGAAAATACACTAACTGTGGAAATTGGGCGATAGTTTGCTAGATCATTGGTCCCATCTTTTTTGTGTATTGGAATTACAGTTGCCAGCTTGAAGCAACTAGGAAAAACCCCATTAGAAACAGATTCATTAACGAGGTGCGCGAAATGTTCAGAAATATCGTCGGATATTAATTTCAATATTTTGACAGAAACTAAATCATGACCGGTAGACTTTTTATTCTTCAATTGATTTATTGCACCAATGACTTCAATTCTATCCACGGGATGAAAGTAAAAAGTATTGTCGCGAATTGGAGAAGTTGTACATGTTTGACTCAGTTTAGCAATTTCGGAAAAATATCTCGCGAAAGAATTGGCAACATCGATATCTTCAGAAGTCGCAACTCCATCAGTATTCAACTTAAATTTATTATTTGTATTTTTGGGTTTTCTAGCAGTTTCCACATTCACTATTCTCCAGGCCATTTTATTTTTATTATCGGATGTTCTAATCATGTTATCAAAGAAGCTTGACTTTGTTGATTTTATCATATGGTTAAAAGCACTCTTGGCGTCCTTGTACAGTTTCTGAGACTGACTAGTTTTCAAATTGATTTGAAGCCAATGGAGATGCTTCAATTCTTCACTGGCATCTCTTATTCTAGGTGTTATCCAATTTTTTGATATGTTAGTTCTAACAGTGTTATAAGTTGATGGACAGTGAAAATCAATGAAATTCCTTATTGTGTTAAAAAATGATTGAAAGTTAATATTCATATCTGAATTTTCATATAAATCCGCGAAAGAATATTTGGAAATATCTTCAGCTAATTTCATTAAATTCTGTGGAGACATATTTCTGCACAATCTACGTTGAAAACGATTATCGGGCTATACTATATTGTCAATGAAAAAATCTAATAAAAGGGCATTATGGTCACCAAACTGAACTGGAAATACATCAGATTTACAATTTTTCAAGTCAAAATTTGTTGCAATATAATCAATCTTCGTAGAGGAGGTATGGCCTAATACATTGGTACAAACCCGTGTTGGATCTGATGAAGTTATTTTCAATCGAAAGCAGTCAAATAAATCGTCAAGAAGTTCTCTCCGTTTTGAACACACCTGCAGATAATCAACATTGAGATCACCACAAAGAAAGATAATATGTTCGACATGTTTGGAACAGTAATGTATTATATTTGACATTTTTGTGAGGAATGTTTCAAAATTGTCTGATGGTGGTCTGTATACACTAATGAATCCAAACGCACCTTTTCCGAGTGTCAACTTAACAGCACTACATTCACAAATCATTTCTTCTGAGAACTTCATCACCCCTATTTCCTGAGTGTCCAAACAGTCTCTCGCGAAGATAGCAACACCTCCTTGATCATGAGTCGATCTGCAAAAACTTGTTGCCAGCCTATAGCCAGGAAATTGAACAATATCAAGACCTTCCCTTGGTAGCCAATGTTCAACCACACAGAATAAATCAGGATTCACCTCAGTTATCAGAAGTGTAATTCTATCGATCTTGTTCAAGATGGATTGAACGTTTAACTGCAATATTCTGAACTTCAGAACAGAATCAATTAAGGGTCTATATGTGTTGACTTGCGCTGGTAAAAATTATGAACACTTGCTCTATTTGGCCAGTGTGCCTGAACTGAAACCTTATCGTATTCCTCAGCTGGGATAAGAACTTTGAAGGACGAATAACTTTCGGGATAGCGAGATTGGAGAGATTCACATTTTACATCAGAAAAAGTTTTCAACAGGAATATTTGGAGATCTTCTGCTTTTGTTTCAGGCTTTAAGTTGGACACATGCAGAGCTTTATATTTCATTACGCCCTCAACATTAGTGGAACCAGTGAAATTACCAACAACAAGAGCTCGTTGTCTTTTGTCTAAAGAAAACGAACCATGTTCATCGAATTCAAACAGCCGTCCTATTATGAGCCAGTTAGATTCCGTAGAATCTGGTCCAAGACATGGATATCTGAAGCAACAATTATGGTCATCGGCAAAAAAGCTCGAAAATGAAACAAATTGCACCTATCACATTAATAATTGAATTTATTCCAAGTTCTTCTTAAAATAATTTATTCACAGTTCACTTACACTGAATTATTTATACCACTCAATAATTTATCTTCTCGCAAGTCCTATTCTGTACTAACTAACTCTCGATCGGGCCGACGTCGTTTTATATCGCCGCTTCATAGTTCTCGAAGGATCTGGAAAGTCGAGAATGGCGTGGATGCACCTAGACGCGACAGGTCTGGCATAAGTCAGTTACATTGCCCCCTTCTTAAAGGCATTTCGTCGCGAAATATCATCCTCGGATACCTCGGTAACTGCATGACTCTCCATCGCATCGCGAACTTGGAATTTTGTTTCTTGCATAATATAAAGGAATAATGGTTCTACCACAGTGCAGAGGTCTCATATTTTGTCACCATCAGTAACAATGTCAACCGGTTGAATAATATTTTTCGGGTTTATCGGATAAAAATTCAAACTTCGAATTTTCCTTTTCATTTCCAGAAAAATAAATGAAAATCATTTTTGTTTTTGAGCGCTCGTACTGCTTACACGAGGGCTATATCATTTCGTCACGATGCCTGTATTTATCGAATTTTGAGCTGAAAATGTGCCGTAAGCACGATTACTCTCGAACGGAACAACCTAGGAACTTGAAATTTTCAGTATGGGTTCAGTTCCCGAATGCCTCGGTCAAGTTCGTTAATGGGCCAAATTCCACCAGGGGTTCCGTAAATATGGCCGTTCAAAGTTTTGTTCCCCTGATTACTTGAAAACTACAGATTTGATTGGGATGAAATTTTGCAATCGAATGGAGAATGAGGTGTTCAAGCTACATATGAAATTTTGTTCAGATCGCATGACCAGAACCATAGAAATCATAGAAAATTGTAACTTTTGGACGGAAACGCCTAGGGACTTGAAATTTTCAGGATATGTGTGAATCTCGAATGTCGTGATCACGTTCATCTATCACAAAAATTATACTAGGGGTTCCGTAAATATGGTCGTTTGGAATTTAGTTTTCTTGATAATTTCAAAACTACAGATTCGATCATGACAAAATTTTGTATACTAATGGAAAATGATATATTCGAGCTACATTTCTCCAGATCGCATGACCCGAACCATAGAAACCAAAAAAAATCATAACTTTCGAACGGAAAGGCCTAGGGACTTGAAATTTTCAGGATAAGTGTGGATTTGAAATGTCGCGTTCACATTTATCAATGAGCAGAATTATACTAGAGGTTCCGTAAATACGGTCGTTTGAAATTTTGTTTTCTCGATAATTTCGAAACTACGGATTCGATCGAGATAAAATTCTGTATTTTAATCGAGAATGATATATTAAAGCAACATTTTGTCCAGATCGCATGACCAGAACCATAGAAACCATAGAAAATTTTAACTTCCGAAGGGAAAGGCCTAGGAACTAGAAATTTTCAGGTTGGGTTTGGATCGCGAATGTCGCGGTCGTGTTCATCAATGAGCGAAATTAGACTAGAGGTTCCGTGAATATAGCCCTTCAAAATATTTTTTTCCTGATAGTTTCGAAATTACTGATTGGATTGTAATGAAATTTCGCACCTAGCTGGGGAATAATGTATTCAAACTACGTGCGAAATTTTGTCCAAATCGCATCACCAAGATCATAGATACCGTAGAAAATTCAAGCGAATTATCGAAAAAAAGATGAAGCACTGACATTTAGTCTGTAGTTTCGCCTAAGATTCAGAATTTTTTCGACAGCTGTCGAAAATTCCTTCAATTGATTTCTAAAACTGGAAAATGCGAATCTTCCTACAAGGTGGATGTACGAGCGCTCAAAAGCTCCTGACTTCACGGCAATGCTTTTCCTAATTTTTTGAATATTCTAGGGGAATTATGGTTTCACAGCAGTGCATAGCTCTCATATTTTGTCAGCCTCGAGAACAATGTCAACCGAGCCGTTGAACCAATAGGGCAACATACACGGGCGGATTATTCGTACCGTTCTGATACGTAGAGATTTGATTTGACAGATCCAGATGTGGCATTTTACACCAAAAACGGACGGATTTGATACCATTAACGCAATGATATACGTACGAATTTGGCTCGCCACGTATAAGATATGATATATATGTGTATGTCGCCCTAATGGTGTTCTTATTACTTCTCCAAGTACAAAACGCCACATATTTTTTTTCATGTAAAGTTTTCGATTTCACTAGGATAACAATTATTTCTGCAGCCACATTCGCTTCCTCTATGATGCGATCTGGAACGTCAGTTTTTGGAACACTTATCAGAATTTCTTCGAAGACTCTTTTTGACAAGAGCAAACAAACCAATACTCAGTACCCTTGCAACTATCAATCGAAGCGATATCTTTGATATCATTCCATAACATGAATTTTTCTCTGGTATGTGTTCTACATTTGAACCCTCATCAGAATAGGATAAAATTTTGTGTTATGAATGTTTATTCCTTCGAAGTTATCAACCCACACGCCCTTTGGGCTTGTGGGTTAAACTATCTTTTCATGAATAAACATTCATTCAACTCGCTTGTTGTACAAATAACTAATATAAAATTGTATCCTCTGATTGAAGGGGTAAGTGGAAGGAGTTATGTTACAAATATGAGTTTGTGAGAAAAATCGATTTTAGTAAAATTAGCTGGCATTTTTCAATGGAAGCTAGTTTAATAATTCGATTCGTGTGCGACTGTAAGGAATAGTTTTTGGATGATTTTTTATATTTTGCTATCAAGGGGTTATGGGCACATAGCTCCTTCTTCCATAGCGTTCTTGATTTTGGATTTAACATAGCCCCTTCTACCACTTGTATTTGCTCAGATATGAAGAATAGAAGCAAATCCTGACAGGGCAAGTAACATATGCACGTAACACCTTGTTCCATGGCATAACCGAATATTTTCAGAAAATGTCACTTAACCCCTTTTTCCACTTGCCCCTTCAATTATATCCCTAACTACTATTCTTCCCGCTTAAGTGAAATCTGTTGAATGAAAGTGGTCTTTAACAGTGATTAATATAAAACTGTCGAAAAGCAATTTCTCCTCACCAAAATCTATGATGAAAAATGCATATTCTTCCAGATTCATTGTGACGATGGTGGTTGATTGTGGTACCCATCCGTATGCCGCTTCTAACATGAGTTTGGAGACCTCTTCTGAAAGTTGTGGTAGTCGATCGAGTAGAGTGAGGACAATAAGACTTGTCCGACCAAGTCATGGAAGTCTACCTCCACCTAGTTTCACCTGCAGACATGGTCCTAGTTTTGGTTTTAGTCTCAGAGGAGGGAGAGAACACGGAACAGGATTCTTTGTATCGTACGTGGAACCAGCTTCGGAAGCTCATAGACAAGGATTGAAGGTGAGTTCAATATTATTCGAAAACTTTCGGAGGATATAAACTCTGCTTTAAAACAGTGGCGTGACTAGATAGTCAGGGGCCCTGGTGCAAAAAAATAGGTGGGGCCCCCTAAAGAATTGTTCAGTGACAAATTTTTGTATTTTAATGGAGAATGATATATTCGAGTTACATTTGGTCCAGATTGCATGACCAGAACCATAGAAAAATTATAACTTTCGAACGGAAAGGCCTTAGGACTTGAAATTCTCAGGATAGGTGTGGATCTTGATGAATGTCGCAGTCACGTTTATCAATGAGCAAAATTAGACTAGAGGTTCCATGAATATAATCGTTTGAAATTTAGTTTTCTTGATGATATCAAAACTACGGATCCGATCGTGCCGAAATTTTGAATTTTGATGGAGAATGATATATTCAAGCTATATTTTGTCCAGATCGCATGACGAGAACCATAGAAACCATAGAAAATTATAACTTTCGAACGTAAAGAGACTTGAAATTTTCAGGATAGGTGTGGATCTCGAATGTCGCGGTCACGGATATCAATGAGCGAAACTTAGACTAGAGGATCCGTAAATATGGCAGTACAAAACATTTTTTTTTCCTAGTTGAATAATTATGTATTCAAACTTAGTGCGAAATTTTTTCCAGATCGCATCACCAAAACCATAGATGCCGTAAATAATTCTAGCGAATTATCGAAAACAAAATTGGTGACTTGCACTGACGTGGAGTCAATTTTTTTGCTCTTTCTTTAGGCTTTGGCCCCGTACTGCGTGGTCTGCGGGGGCCCCTCCTACACCACTTCTCAAGTAGCAGAACTTTTATGAATTCTGGATTTGTTAACGACGCGACATGATTAAGGATGTGGGCAGGGGAAGTTACTTATTACCTATTGCACGAGCGGCATAATATTTTTTTATCCGATTTTGAACCTTATTTATCAATTCACGAAAAATAAAATTGCGAGAATTTCGTACTCGCAGATGAAAGAGATAAATAGAAAATAAATGTGCATCTCAATCTGGGACCTAGGTGGCAAGGAAAGCGAGCGGTAACAGATGTTGTTTATGAAACCTAGTGCTACGAGCGGCGAAAAAGTACCTACTCTTGTTATGATATAAGGGACCAAAGAAATGATGACACAGTACGGAGCGTAGATAAATTAATGTTATTTTTGAATAATTCAATGTAACATGACTAATGGAAAAATCGATTGAATACATACTATTTATGTTATAAATTATAATTGGTACAGCGCTGATTTATATATTTCATTTAAATCACATAGAGTTTATTCGAAAATTTTCACAATTTTTTTTCAGCTAAATCAAACGAGGTTTGCTAGTCAGCGCTTGGGGGCCCCCTAAGCTCAGGGGCCCCGGTGTACTGCGCCGGTTTGCACCTGTGTAGTTACGCCACTGCTTTCAAATCTTTAATATTGAAGGACGAAGTTCTACGATTGATTGATTTATATTCCTGAGACTATCTTCGTGAATATATTTAATAATTATTTGTGAATATTCAATGAAGCAAATGGGTAAGACTTCGAGATACTGGAAATTAATTATGAAAAAAAATTGTACCTTTTCTGTTTTGCGGAAATGGCTGTTGCCGAGTTGATTAATTCGGATTTCTGGAAATCTGATATGAAGATTGTTCCAATTTTGCAGAAATGCGCCATCGCTTCGGAAATGATTGAGTGTGAATATATGGAAATTTCGGTCAGGAAATATTGATATAATTGTCCGTCTGAATACACTTTAAAAATTATCATTGAAAAAAAATTGAAAAGAACTAACTTGAAATCAGGAGCTTTTGCGCATTTGTTTAAATTCTTCGACAGAGTGGTCACCCATCCTGGTACTGAACCAAAAAAACGCTCCTTGGCTTCGAGTCTCAGCAAACTCAGTTCGACAGTTTTGAAATATAAACTTCAAGTGATAGAATTACAAAATTACATATATGGAAAAACCAAAGTCTTTGAAGATAATTTCTTTTTCTGAATCAGTATATTTCAGGACAATTTCATTCAAAATCTAGTTACATTCTGACTTACCTCTATTTCTTTCACTAAATCTCTCCTTTCGACGATTTTCTACTCAATCAATTCTGACTACATTCTCGTTCGGAGTGAAAATGAATGCAATGAGATGTCATTGGAATTATGTTCACAACTTACACTAACCGATCTGTTATTCCTGAAAAATGCATTCAGGTGTTTACCAAACCTTGTCGTTTTTTCCGACCTAGTTGATCTATTTTTTTTACAATCCACTCGAATTCCGAAAGGATTCAGATGGAACCAGATAATTATATATAGTCCATTTAAGAATTATTGACATCGAAGCAGGCCATGAACGTCCAGTCGAGGCTTTATTTCTGGTTACAAAAAATGAACTAAATTTCATCATAGAAATAAAACATAAATATAACCTAGAAAAGTGTTCAGTATACGAATTATCGGAATTATCGAATAATCAAGCCGGAATATTTCGATTGCAGTTTCTACATGGGAGTTCAGGTTTGAAAGCGCAAAAATATCGTGGAATGCTTTAATATGGAATTATCTCATATAAAAGTCAACCATGGAAAATTGAAGATCATTCAAATAAATATTTATTTTCACTCAGGACCATGTAATATTTATTGGTATTGGAAATCTTGCAAAATTCTTACCATCTAACTATAAGAGTACCATTTTAGTCAGGATTCAAGAAGGATTATTAATGGAATTCTAGCAGGAAGCTAGAGGTGAAACAGAAAAAATTTTTTGGATACTTCGCAAGCACAGGGCCAAAAGAATGGATTGGAAAAAACGTTATAATGTATTGAGAAATAAGAAAGAAACAAAAACAAAAACATTGTAGTACATGAAGAATTTTGACATGAAATTTGTACCGAACTATCAATATATGAACCAATTTGTGAATTATTTATTGCTCGGTGTTGAATACTTCGAGAAAGTCATTTTTTATTTCCATTCATTGAAACTGTCCATGAATTATTGAAAATATTAAAATTGATGAGCAATTTTACAATTATTCAGTATACTTTTGAATTGGGAACAATATAGCATGTGTATTAGCAGAGGGAATGTGAACAGGGTACCATACAGTATAAGTATAATAAATAAACTTAAAATATCTATGAATGATACAAGAGCAAAGATAAAAATATTGAAAACTTTGTTTCCACGTAGTGTAGTGATTTGGATGTGTTTATTAAATAAGCTGACATAATCCTATTGATGGGCATCCTTTTGCAGGGAAGGTTTCAATATTTCAATAACCCATTTATGAAATAACTTACCATTCATAGTAATCCTTATCATTAATACCACTGTCAAGAATCGGATCACATCCAGGTAAAAATCCATCAATTGTTCCAGCATTCAAAATAGTGCACCTTCTGCCTTTACCCTTGAATATACTCGGCATACCTTTTGGATTATTTTCTAGTGTCCACCGACAAATATGAATACCGTTTTTGAATATCCAAATTTCATCTAGATAAATGAATTTTACGTTTTGTTCCATGTATTCTCTTTTAGGTATTTATCACAATATCGTACTATTTTTATTATATTTTTCTGTTTATCAGTGAGAATTTTCCTTCGATCCACTTTTTTGTATTTGTATCCAATTTTTTTTATGATATAATATAATGTTGACTTCGATCAATTGAAATCTAGGTGCTCTTTGGCCAGTTCGAAAAGTATATCTAAACTGATATATTCATTGTTTTTAATTCTAGCAAAAACAAGGTCATTCAATGTCTCTTTGAAGGAATACTCGTAAGGCACAGGTTTTCTGCCACTGCTAATTCCAGGCTATTATAACATGCTAATATTCTACAGACAGGGCTTGGTGAAATCTGAAAATTTAAGAGACATTGATCAATCAGAATACACTTTGAGTAGGTGAATAATAGTTCACCTGAAACACTAGCGAAACTCGATAAATGCTAGCGGAAATATATGCCAAATCTTTGAAAAACTCGAAGTAACACCGACAAACTGCCTGGCGTTCTCTTGTTAGGCAAGATGTCTCCTGGTCAATTCCAGCCATTTTAATAGCATAAGACAAAAAATACTCAAATTCAGAGCAAATTTTTATAATAACATATTCACCAATATCTTCGATAAAATCATCGAAGCAAGATTTCTATGGGTAATGTTAGTGTTATTCCTATACCAACCTGAATTCAGCAACCCAAAATATTACTGAATAGTCTATTACCAACTTAAATTCGATTTTTCACAGCCAACCGAGATGTCAATAATTCTTAAACGGAGTATATAATACTAGCAGACCCGGCCACGCCTTGCTGTGGCTAAAGTATACGTTGAATGAAATTGTAGTGAAATATTCAATAAAGTTGAAGTATTATTATTATTAACCCTAACCTACTCCTAACTTAAGCCTAACCTTACCCTATCCTAACCCTTTTTTTCGGGTTGTGAAAAGAAATCTGTTGCCAGATTCAACCACGACCCGTGTCGTGGGATGTCGGTTTGGCTTGATGTTGTTGCCGGCCGACTAAAAAAAAAATTACGAAAAGCACTGCCGTGAAGGCAGGAGCTTTTGAGCGCTCGTACATGCAACTTGTAGGTAGATTCGCATTTTCCAGTTTTGGAAACCAATTGAGGAAATTTTTGACAGCTGTCAAACAAATTTTCAAACTAAGGCGATAATCCAGACTTCAACTCAGTGCTTTAGGTGACCAATTTTTTTTTCGATAATTCGCTAAAGATTTCTACGGTGTCTATGGTCTTGGTGATGCGATCCGGACAAAATTTCGCACGTAGTTTGAATACATTATTCCTCGGCTAGGTGCAAGATTTCATTCCAATCAAATCGGTAGTTTCGAAATTATCAGGAACAGAATATTTTGAACGGCCATATTTACGGAACCACTAGTCTAATTTTGCTCAATGATGAACGTGACTGTGAAATTCGCGATCCAAACCCACCCTGGAAATTTCAAGTTCCTAGGCCTTTTCCTTCGGAAGTTATCATTTTCTATGGTTTCTATGGTTCTGCTCATGCGATCTGGACAAATGGTTGCTTTAATATGTCATACTCGTTTAAAATACAAAATTTTATCTCGATCGAATCCGTAGTTTCGAAATTATCGGGAAAACAAAATTTCAAACGACCGTATTTACGGAACCCCTAGTATAATTCTGCTCATTGATAAACGTGAACGCCACATTTCAGATCTACACCTATCCTGAAAATTTCAAGTCCCTAGGCCTTTCCGTTCGAAAGTTTCGATTTTCTATGGTTTCTATGGTTCTGGTCATGCGATCTAGAAAAATGTAGCTTGAATATATCATTCTCCATAAGTGTACAAAATTTCGTCACGATCGAATCTGTAGTTTGGAAATGATCAAGAAAACTCGATTTCAAACGACCATATTTACGGAACCCCTAGTTTAATTTTGCTCATAGATGAAAGTGATCACGACAATCGAGATCCACACCTATCCTGAAAATTTCAAGTCCCTAGGCGTTTCCGTTCAAAAGTTACAATTTTCTATGGTTTCTATGGTTCTGGTGATGCGAGCTAAACAAAATTTTGCATGTAGCTTGGACACCTCATTTTCCATTAGAGTGCAAAATTTTATCTCGATCGAATCTGTAGTTTCAAAGTAATCAGGAAAACAAAATTTCGAGTGGCCATATTTACGGAACCCTCAGGCGGAATTTGCCCAATAACGAACTCAACCTCGGCATTCGAGATTCGAACCTACCCTGAAAATAACAAGTTTTTAGGACATTCCGTTCGAAAGTTATCGTGTATACGGCCGGACGGACAGACTCAAATTTTCCGACGGATTCGTCATCAGTGAGTCGCACATAGTCGATTGAGACCATTTTCGGCTCAAAATTCGAAAAATACAGACATCGTGACGAAATTATATAGCCCTCGTGTAAGTAGTACGAGCGCTCAAAAAAGGGAGGAAGTTGTTATTGAGTTTTAAATGATTTTACAGCGATTTTCTCGAAGATTACATACTTTTAAAAACGATTGAATACGATATCCCTAACTCTTGTGGAGCAGTATATATAAATATATATTGGTTGTCAAATATTTATGCGATTGATTTTATTTTGCGAACTGTGTGCAGTTTGATCCAGATCGCATGACCAGAACCATAGAAACCATAGAAAATTGTAACTTTTGAACGGAAACGCCTAGGGACTTGAAATTTTCAGGATAGGTGTGGATCTTGAATGTCGTGATCACGTTCATCTACGGGCAACATTATACAAGGGGTTCCGTAAATACGGTCGTTTGAAATTTTGTTTTCTCAATAAATTCGAAACTACGGATTCGATCGAGATGAAATTTTGTATTTTAATCGAGAATGATATATTGAAGCAATATTTTGTCCAGATCGCATGACCAGAACCATAGAAACCATAGAAATTCTAACTTTTGAACGGAAAGGCCTAGGAACTTGAAATTTTCAGGGTGGGTTTGGATCGCAAATTTCACGGTCACGTTCATCAATGAGCAAAATTAGACTAGGGGTTCCGTAAATATGGCCGTTCAAAATATTTTTTTCCTGATAGTTTCGAAACTACTGATCGGATTGGAATGAAATTATGCACCTAGCTCAGGAATAATGTATTCGAACTACGTGCAAAATTTTGTCCAGATCGCATCACCAAGACCATAGATACCGTGGAAAATTCTAGCGAATTATCGGAAAAAAATTGATCAGCTGAAGCACCGACATGAAGTCTGGAGTTTTGCCTAAGTTTCAGGATTTTTTTGACAGCAGTCAAACATTCCTTCAATTGATTTCTGAAACTGGAAAATGCGAATAGAATAGAACATCAATGCTCCAAAGAAGATTAGATAACCATCAACCTACCCCAGAATCCTTGAATGATTTGAGAGAGCTTCTGCCCCGTTTATGGAACCAAATACCTCAAGAAATGTTCAACAACCTCGTGTGTAGTATGCAAAGAAGATGTCAAGCTGTTATTGATGCCCGTGGATGCCATACATTGTATTGATAGTCTTAAAATGCTTGAATTCAATGGGAATAAAATTTCGTTATTTTACTCGATTTTACTAAACCACCCTGTATACGCTGCAGACCTACAGGCTAAAATTAATTTGCAACTTGAAATCATATTAATATGAATTTACATCACAAAAATCTTATTTTAACTATATTTTTTTGCACTTTAAGTCAATTTCCCTAACTCATGTGGAGCAGTTTATTTATTGAATGAACAAAAGCCGAGGTAAAACCTATGTGGCTCAAAAACGAATGAAATACAAAGAGAAACAGAATCAGAATGGGTGCAAAACGCAGTGAAAAGTAACGGAAATTCAAAAAAGGTACAAATGAATGTTTCAACCGAAATAAACAAAGTAGAATATACAAAAGCATTTACATATTAAAACGAATTGAATTAGTCATACACCAGTCATCAAACTTCACCTTGGTGCACACACAACATCACTTGGTAGTCTGACACCCGCACCGGTGTTCATGCGGAATGAATGGGGCAGGTCCACACCTGAGTACGCATGCAGAATCTTGTTCAAGTCGTGATAAGATCTCCCCTCAACCGTCTAATTTCAAAGCTGGGCAGGCCGAAGATGCGAAGCCTATCTTCATAGCCAGGTCTGCTGTATCCATAGGGCATTCGGGCAACTCGCCTCTGTATTCTCTCCAGCCTGTCTGAGTCTCTTCGAAAACGGGTATCCCACACCGGTCCTGCGTACTCAAGAATGGGGGTCCTATAAAGGATTTGAGCTGTTGGTAGCTCGTCGATACAGAACAATGTCCAAAAACTAGTTCGAACAAATAGCACCGCTGCGTTATTATGTCAATCATTTTTGAGCGCTCGTACTAGTTACACGAGGGCTATATCATTTCGTCACGATGTCTGTATTTTTCGAATTTTGAGCCAAAAATGGTCTCAAACGACTATGTTCGACTCACTGATGACGAATCCGTCGGAAAATTCGAGTCTGTCCGTCCGTCCGGCCGTCCGTCCGTCCGTCCGGCCGTCCGGCCGGCCGTATACACGATAACTCTCGAACGGAATGTCCTAGAAACTTGAAATTTTCAGGATAGGTTCGAATCTCGAATGCCGCGGTTAAGTTCGTTATTGAGCAAAATTCGCCGAGGGGTTCCGTGAATATGGCCGCTCGAACTTTTGTTTTCCTGATTACTTTGAAACTACAGATTTGATCGAGATGATATTCTGCAATCTAATGGAAAATGAGGTGTTCAAGCTACATGCAAAATTTTGTTCAGCTCGCATCACCAGAACCATAGAAACCATAGAAAATTGTAACTTTTGAACGGAAACGCCTAGGGACTTGAAATTTCCAGAATAGGTGTGGATCTCGATTGTCGTGATCACTTCCATCTATGAGCAAAATTATACCAGGGGTTCCGTAAATATGGTCGTTTGAAATTTAGTTTTCTTGATAATTTCCAAACTACAGATTCGATTGTGACGAAATTCTGTATACTAATGGAGAATGATATATTCAAGGTACATTTCTCTAGATCGCATGACCAGAACCATAGAAACCATAGAAAATCATAACTTCCGAACGGAAAGGCCTATGGACTTGAAATTTCCAGGGTGGGTTTGGATCGCGAATTTCACGGTCACGCTCATCAATGAGCAAAATAAGACTAGGGGTTCCGTAAATATGGCCGTTCAAACTATTTTTTTCCTGATAGTTTCGAAACTACTGATCGGGTTGGAATGAATGTTGCACCTAGCTGAGGAATAATGTTCTCAGACTACGTGCAAAATTTTGTCCAGATCGCATCACGAAGACAATAGATACCGTAGAAAATTCTAGCGAATTATCGAAAAAAAATTGATCCGCTGAAGCACTGACATGAAGTCTGGAATTTCGCCTAAGTTTCAGAATTTTTTTGACAGCTGTCGAAAATTCCTTCAATTGATTTCTAAAACTGGAAAATGCGAATCCACCTACAAGGTGCATGTACGAGCGCTCAAAAGCTCCTGCCTTCACGGCAGTGCTTTTCTAATTTTTTTTTATCACTGACATTATTCTACATTCTCGACAGTTACGAATTCTATGAATATTCTGTATTATTTTCCAGTTCACAAACAGTTCCACATTTCTTCAGTTTTAGGAAAGACCCAGAAACTTGGCATCACTCCTCGCACGATATCGCTAGGGTCGGTGTAGTGGGGAAGCGATCTCCTGTCGTCGATTTGAGCCCCATGTTGCCGCGTGAATAATTATCAGTCTTTGTCATGAATAATAAACAAATAATTTACAATAAGAAAATATTGCAACTATAAATTGAGATATAAACTATCCTATCTTGTAAGTTGGATCAAACTGCACACAGTGTGCGAAAATTTGATTGAAATCGGTTCAGTATTTTAGGAGACCATTCCGGACAAACAACGTGACACGTGATTTTTATATATAAAGATATCGAATTCCCTAACGAAGTGTACTTTTTGAGCGCTCGTACTTTTTCGAATTTTGAGCCGAAAATGGTCTCAATCGATAGAGTTCGACTCACTGATGACGAATCCGTCGAAAAATTTGAGTCTGTCCGTCCGGCCGTCCGTCAGGCTGTATACACGATAACTCTCGAACGGAAAGTCCTAAAAACTTGAAATTTTCAGAGTAGGTTCGCATCTCGTTCTCCTGATTTATTCGAAACTGAAGATTCGATCGAGGTGAAATTTTACACTCAGATGGGGAATGACGTGTTCAAGACACACGCAAAACAGATCGCATGACCAGAACCATAGAAACCATAGAAGATTATAACTTTGTAATGGAAAAGCCTAGGGACTTCCAGGATAGGTGTGGGATTTTCAGGATAGGTGTGGATCTCGAATGTCGTGATTATGTTCATAAATGAGCAACATTAGACTGGGGGTTCCGTAAATATGGTCGTTTGAAATTTAGTTTCCTTGATAATTTCAAAACTACGGATTTGATCATAACGAAATCTTGTATTTTAATGGAGAATGATATATTTAAGCTAAATTCTCGTCAGATCGCATGACCAGATTCATTGAAAATTATAACTTTCGAACGGAAAGGCCTGGGGACTTGAAATTTTCAGGATAGGTTCGGACCACGAATTTCGCGGTCACGTTCAGCAATGATCAAAATTAGACTAGGGGTTCCGGTAATATGGCCGTTCAAAATATTTTTTTCCTGATAATTTCGAAACTACCCATTGGATTGGAATGAAAATTTGCAAATAGATGAAAAATATTGTGATCAAACTACGTGGGTAATTTCGTCCAGATCCAATCACCGAGACCATAGATACCGTAGAAAATTCTAGCGAAATATCGAAAAAAAAATTTGCCACCTGACAAATGACGTGAAGTCTGGATTTTCGCCTTAGTTTGAAATTTTTTTTGACAACTGTCAAAAATTTTCAATTGGTTTCTGAAGCTTGAAAATGCGAATCCACCTAAAAGGTGGGTGAACGAGCGCTCAAAAGCTCCTGACTTACACGAAGGCTCTATCATTTCGTCACGATGTCTGTATTTTTCGAATTTCAGCCGAAAATGGTCTCAAACGACAGAGTTCGACTCACTGATGACGAATCCGTCAAAAAATTCTAGTCGGTCCGATTGTCCGCCCGTATACACGATAACTCTCGAACAGAATGTCCTAGGAACCTGAAATTTTCAGGGTGGGTTCGAATCTCGAATTTATCGGGAAGTTATCGGGCAAAATTCGCCCAGGCGTAAATATGGCCGCTCGAAATTTTGTTTCTCTGATTACTTCGAAACTACTGATTTGATCGAAGTGAAATTTTGCACACAGATGAAGAATTACGTGTTCAAGTTACATGCAAAATTTTGTCCAGCTCGCATGACCAGAACCATAAACGCCATAGAAAATTATAACTTTGTAATGGAAAGGCCTACGGACTTGAAATTTTTAGGATAGGTGTGGATCTCGAATGTTGCTGTCACGTTCATCAATGAGCTAAATTAGACTAGGGGTAACGTAAATATGGCCGTTTGAAATTCAGTTTTTTTGATAATTTCAAAACTGTGGATGTGATCATGACGAAATTTTTCATTTGAATTGAGAATGGTATATTCGAGCTACATTTAGTCCAGAGAACCATAGAAACCATAGAAAATAATAACTTTCGAATGAAAAGGCCTAGGGACTTGAAATTTTCAGGATATGTTCGGATCGCGAATTTCGTTATTACGTTCATCAATGAGCAAAATAAGACTAGGGGTTCCGTAGATATAGCCGTTCAAACTATTCTTTTCCTGATAATTCCGAAACTACTCATTGGATTGGAATGAAATTTCGCAAATAGATGGAGAATAATGTATTCAAACTACGTTAGAAATTTTGTCCAGATCGCATTACCAAGACCATAAATACCGTACAAAATTCTAGCGAATTATTGAAAAAAAAAATTGGTCAACTGAAGCACTGACGTGAAGTCTTGATTTCCGCCTTAGTTTGAAATTTTCTTTGACAGCTGTCAAAATGTTTCCAATTTGTTTCTAAAACTGGAAAATGCTCGTCTTTCATCAGTATGTCTTATATTTGTGGGGTTTGTGGTAATTTTGTGGATGGTACAGATCAGCCCCAATGTGTTGGTTGTCGCAAAACCCATCACATTGAGTGCGTGAACTTGTCTGATAAGGATGTGGACTACTTGAAGGAGTCTAATTCTAAATGGAGTTGCCCTGATTGCGACTCTCGCAAGAGATCGTTACGAAGCGGGTCCCAATACTCCGGCAGTGAGCCTCTTACCATTGAGGATTTCAATCTGCTCATGAATAAAATATCCAGCATGGCCAGCGACATGAAAAAATAAAAGATGATCAATTCACCATCATTACTGAACTTACCAGATGTAGAGAAGCAATCGAAGATCACAAGCGAAGACTTGATTCCCATACAAACGCTATCGCATGTTTTGAAAGAAAGATTGAAGGCACGGTCGGTGAAACCCCGTATGCTGAAGGTAACCATGGCTAATCCGGACATCGTAAGCTCACTTTTACGTAACAAGAAAAAACTAATGAGTGATGGCCAGCGACTTGAAAAAAATAAAAGATGATCAATCCACCATCATTACTGAACTTATCAGATGTAGAGAAGCAATCGAAGATCACAAGCGAAGACTTGACTCCCATACAAACGCCATCGCAGATTTTGAAAGAAAGATTGAAGGCATCGAGAATTCCCACGCTGAGCTGACTAGGTGGATAGGATTGGGAAGATGAAGTCTGAAACTCGTGCCGATTCTGCGTCGGGTGGTTTGGACACCGCTGAGATTCTTGAGCGTACAAAGCGATCCTTCAATATAATAATAAAAAATCTCCCAGAATCAGATCCTTCCAATGATTTTGAAGTTGCTTGCGATGTTCTGGGTTATGTTGACCCCGGCGCACCCAAATTTTCAGTGCGAACTGCTCGTTTGGGCAAGGCACGGTCGTGAAACCCCGTATGCTGAAGGTAACCATGGCTAATCCGGACATCGTAAGCTCACTTTTAAATAACAAGAAAAAACTAATGAGTGATGAGTCATTTAGGGAATATGTGCTCACTGATGACAAGACCCCACAACAGCTCAAGTTCTTGGATTCTCTACGCGTCGAGTTGGGGGACAGGGAGAAGGCTGGGGAAAAGAATCTCACTATTAAGTACCTCCGAAGGGAACCAGCAATTGTTCCAGTGGATTATGGTAGCAAGTCAAAAAACTATCTGGCTCATTGAATGAATGGACACTTGTTTATTTCAACTTACAATCACTGCATTCCAAATACCGCGAACTACTCTTATTTACCCAAGTATACAATCCTAGCTTCCTACTCATAACAGAATCTTGGCTTCACGCCGGCATCCCTGAATCAGCTGTCCACATTCCGAATTATATGCTGAATCGGAATGATAGTAAAACTACGATCGGCCATGGTGGCGTATGCATTTACATTAAAAGAAGCATAGTAGACGCAGCCACGATTTCCATATCTGAAGTCAACGCTGATGGCCTCGATAATATATTTGCTCACATAGAATTTAAAGATTTTTCCCTGACTATTGGATGCGTTTACCGCCCTAGGGTCTGTAGAGGTGATTCAGTTCTTGTTGATCATATCAGACAGCTTACAAATAGAAATAACTTATTTATAGCAGGGGACTTCAATTTATCTGACATCTCATGGCCTCTCTTAAATCAACCGACACCTGGGTCACCTTCGATCGACTATGCTCATCTGGTTCAGAATTCTAGTCTATTGCAGTTGGTTGATAGGCCTACTCGTTATTGCAACGGCCAGATTCCCTCTCTCCTGGACCTCTTTTTGAGCGCTCGTACAACTTACACGAGGGCTATATAATTTCGTCACGATGTCTGTATTTTTCGAATTTTGAGCCGAAAATGATCTCAATCGACTATGTTCGACTCACTGATGACGAATCCGTCGGAAAATTCGGAAATTTGAGTCTGTCCGTCCGTAAGCACGATAACTCTCGAACGGATCAACCTAGAGACTTGAAATTTTCAGTGTAGGTTCAGATCCCAAATGCCTCGGTTGAGTTCGTTAATGGGCCAAATTCGCCTAGGGGTTCCGTAAATATGGCCGTCCAAAGTTTTGTTCCCCTGATTACTTGAAAACTACAGATTTGATTAAGATGAAATTTTGCACTCAAATGGAGAATGAGGTGTTCAAGCTACATGTGAAATTTTGTCCAGATCGCATAACCAGAACCATAGAAACCATAGAAAATTGTAACTTTTGAACGGAAACGCCTAGGGACTTGAAATTTTCAGGATAGGTGTGGATCTCGAATGTCGGGATCACGTTCATCTATGAGCAAAATTATACTAGGGATTCCGTAAATATGGTCGTTTTAAATTTAGTTTTCTTGATAATTTCAAAACTACAGATTCGATCGTGACGAAATTTTGTATACTAATGGAGAATGATATATTCAAGCTACATTTCTCCAGATCACATGACCAGAACCATAGAAACCATAGAAAATCATAACTTTCGAACGGAAAGGCCTAGGGACTACTAGGGAAATTTTCAGGATAGGTGTGGATCTGAAATGTCGCGTTCACGTTTATCAATGAACAGAATTATACCAGGGGTTCCGTTAATACGGTCGTTTGAAATTTTGGTTTCTGGATAATTTCGAAACTGCGGATTCGATCGAGATGAAATTTTGTATTTTAATCGAGAATGATATATTAAAACAATATTTTGTCCAGATCGCATGACCAGAACCATAGAAACCATAGAAAATTGTAACTTTCGAACGGAAAGGCCTAGGAACTTGAAATTCTCAAGGTGGGTTTGGATCGCAAATATCGCGATCACGTTCATCTATGAGCAAAATCAGACTAGGGGTTCCGTAAATATGGCCGTTCAAAATATTTTTTTGCTGATAGTTCCGAAAATACTGAGCGGATTGGGATGAAATTTTGCACCTAGCTGAGTAATAATGTATTTAAACTACGTGCAAAATTTTGTCCAGATCGCACCACCAAGACCATAGATACCGTAGAAAATTCTAGCGAATTATCGAAAAAAAATTGATCAGCTGATGCACTGACATGAAGTCTGGAGTTTCGCCTAAGTTTCAGAATTTTTTTGACAGCTGTCGAAAATTCCTTCAATTGATTTCTGAAACTGGAAAATGCGAATCTACCTACAAAGTGCATGTACGAGCGCTCAAAAGCTCCTGCCTTCACGGCAGTGCTTTTCGTAATTTTTAACTAACGATCCCGATCTCACGACAGAAGTTGAGTACCTTCCACCTTTTGGAAAATCTGATCACATCACTCTTCAAACAAAAATCCAGTTTTATACCTCCTCCCGGGTTCGTATGGAAAAAGAGGTTAAAATTGATGACTATATAAGGCTCGGTGATTCTCTCTCGGTTGTTGATTCGGATGAGCGATTCAGTGACCTGAGCGTCGAGGAGATGTGGAGTGACTTCGTCAGCCGTTGAGGACAATACTAGGTCGAAGATTGTTGAAGAAAATTCATCTAGGCCCTGGATAGACGACGGAATTCGTAATATGATTCCACATGAACGAGATGCAGGACACAAAATTCTTACGGTGAACACCGAAAATACTCCAATCATAATAATAATAATAATATTTTGATTCATCCTGTGAGACATGTTTACATGTATAGGACAAGTCATGATAATATATTGAATAAATACATTCGAAAGTAAATTGAGCAGTTTACACCAAAATTATAGTTATAGTAATCCTTAACGCTATAGAAACAATTCTTCAATACAAAATTTCGAACAACCTTCTTGAATTTATTCTTAGGAAGACTCTGAATGCATCGTGGAAGATGATTAAATCCCTTAATACCCTGATAGAGCGGAGACATCTCAAACTTAGCAGTTTTATGAATCGGAAAATATAATGCATTCCTGTTTCTCGTATTGTGTGAATGAAAACTAGAAAGCTTTACAATACTTTCCTCACTCTCCTTCACATATATAAGGCACTTAAGTATAAATAAAGAGGCCAATGTGAGAATACTATTTTCTTTGAAGAGGGGTCTGCATGAGGTCCACGGATGGCAATTGAACATCAAACGCATTATTCGTTTTTGAATGACAAAAACTCTACTAACATCTGAAGCATTACCCCAGAGCAGAATGTTGTAAGACAGGTGACTATATACTAAAGAATAGTAGACGTTGATAAGAGATTTTAACGGAAGTGAACTTTTAAGTCTACTCAACGCGTAAAAGGAACTGTTGAGCTTTTTACAAAGGGCATCAATATGCGAATGCCATTTCAGATACCTGTCAATGTGTTCACCAAGAAACATAACACAGTCATTAGATGTGATAACTGCATCCAAATACCGAACAACAAATGTGTTATCCCCAGAGTTAGATAAACCAAAACGAATGCATTCCGTTTTATTGACATTCATCTTGATTCTAATTGTGTTACACCATTCCACGAAATTTTGTATAACGAGCTCACACAAACATCGTAATTCCTCCAACGATTCTGCTGATACCGCTATGGAGGAATCATCGGCGAACAATACTATCCTTACAATCTGATGCAGTGACTCGTTGGAGTTGAGTATTCTGGTGAAAATCTTCCTCAAGTTTGGTGGAAGGTCGTTTATAAACAAAAGAAACAGTAGGGGTCCCAGGACAGAGCCCTGAGGCACTCTCAATTTCAAATTTCGCTCACTTGAATAACAATCATCAACTCGAACGGTCGCGACTCTGTTTCCGAGATAACTCCGAATCCAATCGTGAAAGATACCTCTAAATCCCAAGTTGTAAAGCTTGTTCAAAATAAATTCATGTGAGAGACTATCGAATGCTCACGATTAATCAAAAAACAAAGCAGCTACATGTGCGCCCTTATAAAGGTGGTCATAGACAAATTCAACAAAGTTGTCTCTGAATTCGATCGAGATGAAATTTTGTATTTTAATCGAGAATGATATATTAAAGCAATATTTTATCCAAATCGCATGACCAGAACCATAGAAACCATAGAAAATTGTAACTTTTGAACAGAAAGGCCTAGGATTTTGAAATTTTCAATAAGGATCAATCCAAGACATTAGGGATTTCTTGGAATCCCAATTCAGATATTTTAACTTATGTAATAAAATTCGATAGTGACCACATTAATATGAAATCTGTAACAAAGCGTAGCATTTTAAGCTATACATCCCAAATTTTCGATCCACTTGGATTAGTATCCCCTGTTACAATTATGGCAAAAATAATAATTCAAAAATTATGGAGCCTTCATGTCTCATGGGACGAACCCGTCCCAAGCAATATTAGCAAAATGTGGTCCGCATTACGATGTGGCATGGAAACACTGAACATGCTTCAAATCCCGAGACACGTAATATGCAAAAAACGCATACAACTAGAGCTTCACGGCTTTTCCGATGCCTCTGAGGCTGCCTATGGTGCTTGGGTCTACTTAAGATCCCTAGACGAATCTAATCACTTCAACTGTAATTTATTTACTGCAAAAACTCGAGTCGCTCCCTTAAAGTCACTAACAATACCTCGGCTTGAACTTTGCGCCGCGTTATTGTTATCACAATTGATGAATAAGGTTAAAACTTCGCTCAGCACTTGTTCTTTGAATATTCAAAGGGTCTCATATTGGAGCGATTCCACCATAACGCTTTCATGGATAAAGGGTTCTCCACACCTGTATAAAGTTTTTGTATCGAATCGGGTATCCCAAATTCAAGAACTAACGAGTACCGCCGAGTGGAAGTATGTAAATATGCTAGACAATCCCGCAGACCTTTTATCGCGAGGCATACCTGCGGACGATCTGATGAGATCCAAACTTTGGTGGAACGGTCCTGATTGGCTTCTAAAATTCGACGACCGTTGGTCAAATTATTCATGTTCGCCTAACCCATCCCCTAACGTTCCTGAATTGCGCACAAATGCTTTAATTTCCACTACCGAGAAGCAAAATCATTTCGTAAATTTTCCAGAACTCGATAAATACTCCACACTTAATAAACTCAAACGCGTATTAGCTTATATCTTGAGATTTATTAACAATACAAGATCAAATAATTCAAGGCAAATAGGTCCATTATCACCAGCAGAATTGAATACGTCTATGCTAAAATTGACGTACCTTACACAGCGTCAAACCTTTTCAATGGAAATTGAATCTTTAAATTGCGGTGGTTTTGTCAAGGGTAAAAGTAAATTGTTAAATCTTAACCCCTTTTTAGATGAGCTAGGTATCATACGAGTCGGCGGACGACTTAAACAGTCAGAATTCGATATGTACAAAAAACATCCCGCTGTATTACCAAAATCGCACAGATTTTCTATCTTGATGGCTCGTGATGAACATTCGCGGTTATTACATGCAGGTCCTCAAGCTCTTTTGGCATCGATAAGAGAGAAATTTTGGCCATTATCCGGTCGCGATCTTGTACGTAAAGTAGTACACGAGTGCATCAAGTGTTACAGATTTAGAGCAAGTAATGTAAAAAACATTATGGGAGACCTTCCAAGAGAAAGACTAACTCCATCACGACCGTTTACCGTCACCGGAGTAGATTATTGCGGACCTTTTCCTATGAGAGACAGAAAGCTTCGAAATTATAAAATAACAAAATCATACCTTTGCATTTTTATATGTTTCACCACCAAGGCTATGCATTTGGAGGTTGTAAGCGATTTGACGACAGATGCTTTTATGGCCGCTTTGAGAAGATTTGTTGCGAGAAGAGGGTTGTGTTCTAAGATTATTTCTGATAATGGTAGTAATTTTATCGGTGCTGATACTCAGTTGAAAAGTTTTCTTGAAAATTCAAATGAATCCATACAGAATGAATTGAGTCAAAAGGGCATTCATTGGAGCTTCATTCCTCCCCGGGCACCCAATTTCGGTGGCCTCTGGGAAGCTGGTGTAAAATCAGTCAAGTATCACCTCAAGAGAATAGTTGGTGATATCGCGTTGACATTCGAGGAGTTTAATACATTTGCAGTACAAATAGAATCTTGCCTCAACAGTAGACCTTTATACGCCCTCTCCAATGACCCCAACGATCCTTTACCTTTAACACCTGCACACTTCCTAATTGGAGACAGATTGAATTCTGTTCCTGATCACGACTGGTTATCAACGCCAATCAATCGACTCAGTAGATATGAACACATACAGAAGATGATGCAGCATTTCTGGACCAGGTGGTCCAAAGAATATATTTCAGGCCTGCAAGTCCGATCCAAATGGAAGGAAAACCACCCACAATTACTGAAGGAAGACACACTTGTGCTAGTGAAAGAAGATGGACTACCCCCCTTGAAATGGCTTATTGGAAGAGTCGTCAAGATGTTTCCTGGCTCCGATGGCGCTGTCCGCGCAGTAAACGTGAAAACTGTCAACGGAATTTATCGAAGACCCGCATGCAAACTTTGCATATTACCAACACCCAATATTGAAACTTCGGATCCCAATCTTTCTTGTTGAAAGGCAGGAGCCTTTCAAGGAGGCCGCTATGTTAAACACTCAGAAGACGAAGATGCCCCACCACACGGAACTGACCGAAACCGCCCTTCTGGAGGGGATTTATGGATAAATAGGGATGTTTTGGTTAGATTCAGCCTTCTTTCTTCTTGTTCTCTCTCTTGACCTACGATCCGTCTAGACCATCTTAGCGTCTTCGGGTTACTTCGACAAATACAAATATTGTAAATATACGGACAGTCATTGTCCCCTTTTTTGTGAATATACTTATTTAAAAACTCTCTTGTTGATTGCGAATATTTTGGAGTTGAACTATAACCGGTATATACAATACCGCAACAAATCAAGCTACATAACACATAGACTTTTCACCTTCACGCCAGCCCTGACGTAGATCAGCGAACCCCCATGCTCTCTACCAGGTCGGCAGTAGTAGTCGGCTAGGAAATACCCAGGAATGGTCATAGTCTTCACATTTTCAGAACAACACCAGTGCTCGACAACACTTATAACGTCAGGTTTCTTTTCTGCTACAAGTAACTCAAGAATATCCAGCTTATTCGTTAAGCATTGAGCATTCAGTTGTATCAGATTGAGATTTTGATTTTTATTGAAACGATTATTTTTCAGGGTGTTTGTTGTTTCTCCGATCTCGGCCGGAAAAAACGATGAACACTAGCTTTGTTCGGCCAATTAGATGCATCCATAACTTTCTCATATTCAGAACTGGCTATTAGAACTTTGAACGATGAGTAACAATGGGATACTTTGATGTAAGCTTATCACATTTTACTGAAGTAAAATTCTTAGACAGGAAATGCTGTAGGTCTTCTATTGTTGTATCAGGTTTCAGTTTACCAACCACCAAGGCACGACTTCGCTTCTGGGTTTTCTTCTTATGAGAAACAACCTGCCATTCTGAATTTATGACCTCCTTGTTTATTGGAAAAGATGTTTCCATTTTGTCGGTTTTCATCAAACTTGAATTTTTCCCATTCCAGGCCACCTTGTTTCGTACTTCTTCTGGAACGGAAGAGATTTTCGACCCAGCGTTTCCTTTGCCGGAGAAACCATGTATAATAGAACTCTGTTTAGTAGAATCCGAACACAAATCACCTGGAGTGCGGGGAATATCTAAACATATGGATATGGGCGGTGAATCAGATGGAGATGATTCACCCGGATTCCCCGTTTTAGATTTCCTGCCACAATCATTATCAGTTGACTGCGTGATAAGGTTTTTTGAACTCTTCAACGAAAGTATTCCTTCAGTGAGTTCTTTTAATTGTTCACTTTGGGATATGATTATCTTTTTCAATGTATCGAATTCGTTCATGAATTTACAGGAAATTTCGGCTACAATATCGTGCTTGATGTTTATTAGATCCAGAACTGGTTGATAATACTCAGTTGTCTGTGAACTTCGACTCATGAACTTCGCAGCGTTTTCGTTGGTATGGTAATTATCGCACTTCCAGTTATTCGCGGAATACATACGAATTTCGTTGAAACATTCAACAGATAAGTTGAGACACTTGATGTGATAACTATTGTCACAAGCGGCGGACGACTTAAACAGTCAGAATTCGATATGTACAAAAAACATCCCGCTGTATTACCAAAATCGCACAGATTTTCTATCTTGATGGCTCGTGATGAACATTCGCGGTTATTACATGCAGGTCCTCAAGCTCTTTTGGCATCGATAAGAGAGAAATTTTGGCCATTATCCGGTCGCGATCTTGTACGTAAAGTAGTACACGAGTGCATCAAGTGTTACAGATTTAGAGCAAGTAATGTAAAAAACATTATGGGAGACCTTCCAAGAGAAAGACTAACTCCATCACGACCGTTTACCGTCACCGGAGTAGATTATTGCGGACCTTTTCCTATGAGAGACAGAAAGCTTCGAAATTATAAAATAACAAAATCATACCTTTGCATTTTTATATGTTTCACCACCAAGGCTATGCATTTGGAGGTTGTAAGCGATTTGACGACAGATGCTTTTATGGCCGCTTTGAGAAGATTTGTTGCGAGAAGAGGGTTGTGTTCTAAGATTATTTCTGATAATGGTAGTAATTTTATCGGTGCTGATACTCAGTTGAAAAGTTTTCTTGAAAATTCAAATGAATCCATACAGAATGAATTGAGTCAAAAGGGCATTCATTGGAGCTTCATTCCTCCCCGGGCACCCAATTTCGGTGGCCTCTGGGAAGCTGGTGTAAAATCAGTCAAGTATCACCTCAAGAGAATAGTTGGTGATATCGCGTTGACATTCGAGGAGTTTAATACATTTGCAGTACAAATAGAATCTTGCCTCAACAGTAGACCTTTATACGCCCTCTCCAATGACCCCAACGATCCTTTACCTTTAACACCTGCACACTTCCTAATTGGAGACAGATTGAATTCTGTTCCTGATCACGACTGGTTATCAACGCCAATCAATCGACTCAGTAGATATGAACACATACAGAAGATGATGCAGCATTTCTGGACCAGGTGGTCCAAAGAATATATTTCAGGCCTGCAAGTCCGATCCAAATGGAAGGAAAACCACCCACAATTACTGAAGGAAGACACACTTGTGCTAGTGAAAGAAGATGGACTACCCCCCTTGAAATGGCTTATTGGAAGAGTCGTCAAGATGTTTCCTGGCTCCGATGGCGCTGTCCGCGCAGTAAACGTGAAAACTGTCAACGGAATTTATCGAAGACCCGCATGCAAACTTTGCATATTACCAACACCCAATATTGAAACTTCGGATCCCAATCTTTCTTGTTGAAAGGCAGGAGCCTTTCAAGGAGGCCGCTATGTTAAACACTCAGAAGACGAAGATGCCCCACCACACGGAACTGACCGAAACCGCCCTTCTGGAGGGGATTTATGGATAAATAGGGATGTTTTGGTTAGATTCAGCCTTCTTTCTTCTTGTTCTCTCTCTTGACCTACGATCCGTCTAGACCATCTTAGCGTCTTCGGGTTACTTCGACAAATACAAATATTGTAAATATACGGACAGTCATTGTCCCCTTTTTTGTGAATATACTTATTTAAAAACTCTCTTGTTGATTGCGAATATTTTGGAGTTGAACTATAACCGGTATATACAATACCGCAACAAATCAAGCTACATAACACATAGACTTTTCACCTTCACGCCAGCCCTGACGTAGATCAGCGAACCCCCATGCTCTCTACCAGGTCGGCAGTAGTAGTCGGCTAGGAAATACCCAGGAATGGTCATAGTCTTCACATTTTCAGAACAACACCAGTGCTCGACAACACTTATAACGTCAGGTTTCTTTTCTGCTACAAGTAACTCAAGAATATCCAGCTTATTCGTTAAGCATTGAGCATTCAGTTGTATCAGATTGAGATTTTGATTTTTATTGAAACGATTATTTTTCAGGGTGTTTGTTGTTTCTCCGATCTCGGCCGGAAAAAACGATGAACACTAGCTTTGTTCGGCCAATTAGATGCATCCATAACTTTCTCATATTCAGAACTGGCTATTAGAACTTTGAACGATGAGTAACAATGGGATACTTTGATGTAAGCTTATCACATTTTACTGAAGTAAAATTCTTAGACAGGAAATGCTGTAGGTCTTCTATTGTTGTATCAGGTTTCAGTTTACCAACCACCAAGGCACGACTTCGCTTCTGGGTTTTCTTCTTATGAGAAACAACCTGCCATTCTGAATTTATGACCTCCTTGTTTATTGGAAAAGATGTTTCCATTTTGTCGGTTTTCATCAAACTTGAATTTTTCCCATTCCAGGCCACCTTGTTTCGTACTTCTTCTGGAACGGAAGAGATTTTCGACCCAGCGTTTCCTTTGCCGGAGAAACCATGTATAATAGAACTCTGTTTAGTAGAATCCGAACACAAATCACCTGGAGTGCGGGGAATATCTAAACATATGGATATGGGCGGTGAATCAGATGGAGATGATTCACCCGGATTCCCCGTTTTAGATTTCCTGCCACAATCATTATCAGTTGACTGCGTGATAAGGTTTTTTGAACTCTTCAACGAAAGTATTCCTTCAGTGAGTTCTTTTAATTGTTCACTTTGGGATATGATTATCTTTTTCAATGTATCGAATTCGTTCATGAATTTACAGGAAATTTCGGCTACAATATCGTGCTTGATGTTTATTAGATCCAGAACTGGTTGATAATACTCAGTTGTCTGTGAACTTCGACTCATGAACTTCGCAGCGTTTTCGTTGGTATGGTAATTATCGCACTTCCAGTTATTCGCGGAATACATACGAATTTCGTTGAAACATTCAACAGATAAGTTGAGACACTTGATGTGATAACTATTGTCACAAGAACAACAATTCAGCGAATCATCGTATCTATCAATTTTAATAGAACACTTGGAGCAACAAATTACTCGACCGTGCGACATGATAACTTGCACTCGAATAATATGTCGGCGGCTATCGATGATGCCAAGAGGCGTTTCGAGAACGGAATAGTGTCATCTGGAAATAGGAAGAAATTCTTTAAGTATGTCCGCTCCTTCTTCAAAACGAAGACATCTACACCATTGGTCAGAGGAGCCGATGGCGTGACTTGCGATAGCCCTGAAAAGTCAGCTGCTGTTTTGGCAGAGTCCTTCGCTGCTTCCTTCACAGATGAACCAGATGGACCATATTCCAATATCAGGTGTGAGCGTTGTCCGTTCGATTTGAATTCAGTTCAATTCACTCCTGAATCTGTAATGAACCAACTTCTTGCTCTGAAGACTGACTCATCCCCTGGTATGGACGGGGTTACTGCTGGATTTCTGAGAAGGTGTGCGGTCTCATTGCACAAGAACGTTATCAATACAACAGCTGATATAAATATCTCCGGGATTCCGCCACCTGTTCGGATTTCCCTTTCTGATAAATCCGATACACCACTTTATTCAGATGTTCTAGGCAATCCCGATTCAGGAAATACTGAAACGGAAGTTGAAGGAAACAATGACGAACAGCAGAGTGACCCTCTTGTTACTGAAAACAGGTCATCTGAATGGACCGTCGTTGCATCAAAGAAACGACATAAACTAAGAACCATAACTAATCATGAAAATCCGGAAGTGGTGATCAATACACCTCTGAAGAATACTGTCGTGCCCAGAAAGTCCTCCAAATCCAAACCCATAGTTGGCACTCTGAAATCAATTTTGCTTCATGTGGTCCCAAAGAAGCCGCTTTCCTATTTACATGTCTCCAGGCTCAGCCCTGCAACTACAGTTGAAGAACTACAGAGCTTCTTTGGTCAGCGGTTCCCTGGTATCTCATGTGAGAAGCTCACATCAAGGAAACCAAACATCTATTCCTCGTTCAGAGTCAGTGTTCCCACAGAATTTCTGGATGAGACAATTAATCCCAGCTTCTGGCCCGAAGGAGTTGCTGTAAATAGGTTTTTTACGGAAGGTGGCCAGGCGATCAACAAGAGTTGACCGGTAGGCTTGTTGTCCCAAGAAAGTCAGTAGGCAGAGATCGAAATCGAAAGTTAAAGATGATACAAGTCAATGCCCAAGGATTGTCTAATAAAATCAATCAACTGGAAGTTTTCACCCAACTGGAGAATCCAGATATATTAAGTATAGCAGAACACTGGTCCGGACCAGACGAGTTATTTTCTTTATCGCTTAAAGGCTATGTTATTGCTGCCTCTTATTGCCGCCCAATACGTCGACATGGCGGAACAGCAATTTATGTCAAATCACACCATGAGTTCCAGGAAATAAAACATATTGGAAACTTTTCGACTAAACTGCAATGTGAAGTTTGTGGTATTAATATTAAAAATGATTCTACAGATATTTGTGTATTAAGTTTTTACAGGCCTCCTGGTGGTAACTTGGAAGTCTTTGGTAACACATTCTCTTATGTTCGGGATTACTGCCTCACAGGTTCTAGGATAATCTTTGTCTGCGGCGATTTAAACATCAACTATTTCGAATCGCCCAATACGCTTGAATATTCTCAGTTAAGCTTTAATCTTGCTGTCACCTCCACTGATGCTACAAGAGTATTCACGAACAAGCATGACGTTACTAGTTCTAGCAAGATAGATTATATTCTTACGAATGCGAACACTGCGCTTGTTGGCACTAGGGTGGTGGATGCCAATATTGGTGATCACAGGGCAATTATATTGACGTATGATTGCGATAATAGTACTTCCCCGATTGAAACTACCCCAAGATCATTTCGCGACTTATCGGAGAAGAATCTTGGGGATCTGTCCTTGTTGGTGGCTGGCGCTGACTTCGATGCCATCTACGGCATTGCCGATGTTGACGGAGCTTTTGAGGTCTTTTTGGATATTTTTACATCACTACTTGACTGTGCGTGCCCAGTCAAGCGAATCCGTTCCGCTAAAAGTAAACGTCCCAGCTGGATCACGAATGAGATAAGGCAGGCTAGTAAAGAATTAAAGAAACTCCAAAATCTGAAAACCGAGGAATCAAGAATTCGATACTCATCAGCTAAAAAGGAATACTCTAGACTCTTGAAGTCTCGTAAATATAATTTTTATGTGGCTGCTCTCGATCAGTCCCCCAATAAAAATAAAACTATTTGGAATTTGGTCAGGGGAGAGATGGGTGTCGTCTCATCTGATAGTTTAGTTCTTGGTGTGGAAAACCGGATTATTTCTGATCCTGAAGAGGTGGCTGGGACTTTTGGGAGGTACTTTTCAAACATCGCTGCTTTAAGTATTATACCGAACATTATGGGGATAAGAGATCTTCCTCGTGCACGGCGGAGCCCCTCACTAATAATAATTTCTTCTTTCTACCAGTTGTAGCTGATGAAGTTTTAAGCGTCATTAAGAATCTGAAGAATAAATAGAGTTGCGGTAAAGATATGATCTTGGTTAAGATTCTGAAAATAATTGGCCCTCAAATATCAGATTACTTGGCACATCTCATCAATGCCTCGGTCACCTCTGGAAGGTTCCCTTCTATTCTGAAGACGGCTAAGGTAATTCCAGTCCATAAGAAGAAGGGCGCTTCTGATGATATAGCCAGTTATCGACCGATATCCATATTAAGTTCTCTCTCGAAAGTGATAGAGAAATTGGTGTATGAGAGAATGTTAAAATTCTTGAATAAATTTTCGACTATTACGAATTGTCAGCACGGCTTTCGGATCGGCAGGTCGACGGAAACTGCGGCGTGTCAGTTTGGGGAGTTTGTTTATGGCTGCTTAGATGATGGCGTATGTGTGGCAGGACTGTTCTTCGATTTGTCTCGTGCATTTGACTGCCTTAATGTTACCTTCATTCTCGAGAAGCTGTACAATCTTGGCTTCAGGGGAGTGTTCCTCGACTGGGTGCGCAGCTTTCTGGTTGATCGGCATATTTTCGTCCGAGTGGGTCAACATGAGTCTGATGAATATCCTTTAGAAATGGGCGTCCCTCAGGGATCTGTGTTGGGTCCGCTGTTGTTTATCTTATTTATTAACGATTTGCCAGATTGCATTAGGGCATATCTTGTAATTTTTTCATTCGATATACTTATGGTATTCTTTGCTGACGATGTGTCATTCATGGTAACAGCATCTAATTTGACAGAACTCAAGTCTCGATGCGAGCTAATGGTCGAATATTTTTCTGATTGGTGTTATAGGAACGGTCTTATACTTAACGTGGACAAGACAGACCTCATACACTTCCACTTGCGTGGCACCAGCGACCAGCTTATTCTCGAACTTCCTCGTGGCAGGTTGAAGTCCTCGGATTGTGTGAAATTCTTAGGTCTACAGGTTGATAAAAATTTGAGGTGGCCAAATCATACTGTTTCTGTTTGTAAGCGCTTGAGCAGTGCATTCTATGCCGTGAAGCGCCTTAAAGCATTGTTCCCTCTGGAGTCAATAGTTAATATATATTATGCTCTCGTTTTTTCCCATTTGAATTATAACACAGTTCTATGGGGCGCATCGTCTGGGAGTGGTTCTGTTTTTGTTGCCCAGAAGAGGATAATTCGCCTGATATACGGTCTGAAACCCCAGGAGTCCTGTAAACCGTTCTTTATAAAATATAAAATTTTGAGTTTTCCATGTATTTATATATTGAACTGCCTGCTTTACACTAGGAAGAATATTCAGTCTCAAAAAAAGTGCTTCCAATATCATGGATATAATACGAGACAGAAGGAAACCATATGCATTCCAGCTCATAGAACAACCAAATTTGAGTATTCCCCTATGTATAGTGGCATGAAATTTTATAATCATTTACCAGATAGGTTAAAAATGTTGAAGTTTTCGAGCTTTAAGAAAGAGATCAAAAAAATTCTTTTAGAAAAGTGCTTTTACACTAGGATGGAATACTTCGAAGCAGTAATAGAGTGAAAGTAGGTGGTTTTATGTTTCTTCGTATTGTTTTAGTTGAAGGATATCTTGTTAATTGTATAATTATCACTGTTTTTTCTCTTTTTCTCTCTGGTTTTTTTTTTTTATTCTTTTGTTAATTCGATAGTGGTCTTTTGAAAATAATTAGATGTTTGACTCTTCCTATACATGTAGAATGTCTTAAAGGATTCAATAAATTATTATTATTATTATTATTGTGTGAACCATTGGCTGCGATCTTCACTGCGTCCTTTCGATCTGGGCAGTTGCCTCTTTCTTGGCTGCAGGCGTCGGTTACCCCTGTTTTCAAGAGAGGGGACAAACTGTGCCCTAATAACTACCGTCCAATAAGCTCGACTTCCGTCGCCTCGAAGGTATGCGAACGCTTGATAGCGAATTATATGACCACGTTCTTATTATAGGAAAATATCCTCCCTGACACTCGGCATGGATTTTTGCCTGGTCGCTCTGTCATCACGAACTTGCTGCAGAGTATAGATCAATGGACCAAAGCTTATGATAGTGGTATCCCGACTGATGTCATCTACCTCGACTTTTCGAAGGCTTTCGACCGTGTTGCGGTGGATTGGAGATTTTCTTCGGTGAAGGAGTTTCTGCGTTAGGGTGTCTAACATTTTCTCTTCGCCTAGACCTGTGACCAGTGGTGTGCCCCAGGGGACGGTTCTGGGTCCCTTCCTCTCATCCTAAAATCCTGTGCATATATTATGAAACATCCTGTATATATATATATACCACTAGATAGTTGATCTATGATAGTTTGCCTATGACCCCGATAAAGTGTATTTACAATATCGAGCTTTCCGAATAATTTGAATTTAATTGATACCCCTTAGTGAGATTTTTATCTGCTATGTCTTTCAATAGACCTCTGTAAAATTTTCAAATCCGACTACCCCAATTTTGACCACACATTGTTTTCTGAATCGTCCCTATGGTACAATAATAAAAATAAACAGAAACAGGTGGTATAGTGTAGTGATTCCGATCCTTGATCGCCGAGGCGGCCGAGGTTCATATTCGGGTTGATGGGGCCATCGGGCAAAACGAATATGCGAGGGGAAATCTGCCTCCGTCACGTGGTTTACAGCTCGAATTTAGATTGGACGCTGCTTCGTATCGGCAGAAATTTGATATTTTACATTCAAGCGGATCTCGACTGGAGCTGGAACTGGGCCTCCGCGACTGGACTTATGGCCTTATGGGGTCTGCTATATTCGCATGATTCGCATGCCTGTAGTACGGTGCAGCGATGCGCAATCTCCTCAGTTTTGGAGTCTGTTGCGGAGAAATATTGGGGTGAAGAATATCCAAAAATTTCAATATTCTATTGATTTAGGTTAACAAAATATAGTTCAACTTGAACTAAGAATTCAATATAATGCAGTTAAATTTGAGGAGGCCTGGTCTCCTCTGAGCGGCCGCCACTGGCGAATAACGTCGTTATTTATCGTAATTGTTATTTAAAATAACAAATTTCATTGGGATATTATTGTATACCTTGAACTTACATAATAAATATGATTGTTTTTTTCCAAATAAATAATGGAAGCGATAATCCAACTGCCGTTGATTTTTTTAACTTGAAAATCTTAGAAATTGAAGAGTTATATTGCTCCACAATTGAGATCATTCCTTCTGTATCTTTGAACTTTGTACTTCATTTGTTTCTTTGAAATTTTTACTGAATGAAATTTGATAATACTGAATCAATTATAGACCCCTTTTGCATCAAGTCAATAATACGAAAATGAATCTTAAATTAATTTATTATTCTCAACTTGTGAGACATAATGTGTAATTTCGAAATTCATGTTCTTCGTTACTGAAATTAGAGAGCACCAAAATATGGAACCAGTGTTGCACACTTGTCTTGTACACGTAGCAGTTCATGAAAAAATGGTTCCACCTTCAAAACGTTTGGCACATCTCCTGAAAATATTCAAAAAATAATGAATTCACTTTTGCTTCGATCGGTTTGTTGAGGAATGATATGTTTTAAAAAAACCTATTGAAAACATCGTAAACCTACAGAATAGGGGTGTGAAATAATTGCAAGGGACTTTATTCAATCTAATTTAAATCAACGGGAGACCCCCAAAGAATTTATTCTTGAAATTCCATATTAGCTTCGCTCGGTTTGTCGAAGAATGATATTTTTCGAAAAAAATCAAGAAAAAACATCGTAAACCTACAAAATAGGGGTGTGGGATAGTTGCAAAAGACTATATTCAATCTGATTCGAATCAACTGGAGACCCCCAAGAAGTTTATTCTTGAAATTCCATATTTGCTTCGATCGGTCTGTCGAAGAATGATATTTTCCAAAAAATCAAGAGAAAATATCTTCTTCTTCTCCCCTCACGTTAGGACTAGGTTCTGTGTCTGTATCAATGGTTTTCCAAGGCGCTATTGGGATGATGAAGACCAGCTTTCGTACCATCTTATAGGTGGTCGTCCAGGTGGTCTACGTGTATTGGGTTTTTTTTCCTTTGCTATCTTAGCTTACCTGTCATCCGGCATTCCATCCACATGGTCTCTCCATTCTCTTCTTCGGCCTCTTGCCCATCTTACTACGTCCAGAATCTCACACATTTCCCTTATTTCCTCGCTTCTCTTCCGGTTAAATAACGTATGTCCTGCTATCGACCGCTATTGTGTTCGCATTTCTGGTGTCCTTAAAAGTCGTTTGGTTACTGTGTTCTCGGCTCTGGTCTCTATTGCAGTCGTCATAATCAAGCATGTTTTATATATTCTGACTTTGCTCCTAGAACTCATGTGTTTAATACGCCAAACTATATCTCTTAGGTAGCCTGATATTAATGATGTCTTTGTTGTTTGGGATTTCACTTCCTCTTTCAGATTCCTGTTGCTTGTTATGGTCGCCCCTAGATATTTGAATGACATCACTTGTTCTACACTCTGGTCGTAGATGGCGAGTTTACGGTTCTCTAGCTACAGTTAATGATCTTGTTTTGGAGCGCTCGTACTACTTACACGAGGGCTATATCATTTCGTCACGATGTCTGTATTTTTCGAATTTTGAGCCGAAAATGGTCTCAATCGACTATGTTCGACTCACTGATGACGAATCCGTCGAAAAATTCGAGTCTGTCCGTCCGGCCGGCCGGCCGGCCGTAAGCACGATTACTCTCGAACGGATCAACCTACAGACTTGAAATTTTCAGTGTAGGTTCAGATCCCGAATGCCTCGGTTAAGTTCGTTAATGGGCCAAATTCCACCAGGGGTTCCGTAAATATGGCCGTTCAAAGTTTTGTTTCCCTGATTACTTGAAAACTACAGACTCGATCGAGATGAAATTTTGCACTCAGATGGAAAATGAGGTGTTTTAGCTACATGCGAAATTTTGTCCAGATCGCATGACCAGAACCATAGAAACCATAGAAAATTGTAACTTTTGAACGGAAATGCCTAGGGACTTGAAATTTTCAGGATAGGATCTCGAATGTCGTGATCACGTTCATCTATGAGCAACATTATACGAGGGGTTCCGTAAATACGGTCGTTTGAAATTTTGTTTTCTCGATAAATTCGAAACTTCGGATTCGATCGAGATGAAATTTTGTATTTTAATCGAGAATGATATATTGAAGCAATATTTTGTCCAGATCGCATGACCAGAACCATAGAAACCATAGAAAATTGTAACTTTTGAACGGAAAGGCCTAGGAACTTGAAATTCTCAGGGTGGGTTTGGATGGCAAATATCGCGGTCACGTTCATCTATGAGCAAAATTAGACTAGGGGTTCCGTAAATATGGCCGTTCTAAATATTTTTTTGCTGATAGTTCCGAAAATACTGAGCGGATTGGGATGAAATTTTGCACCTAGCTGAGTAATAATGTATTCAAACTACGTGCAAAATTTTGTCCAGATCGCATCACCAAGACCATAGATGCCGTAGAAAATTCTAGCGAATTATCGAAAAAAAATTGATCAGCCGAAGCACTGACATGAAGTCTGGATTTTCGCCTTAGTTTCAGAATATTTTTGACAGATGTCAAAAATTCCTTCAATTGATTTCTAAAACTGGAAAATGCGAATCTACCTACAAGGTGCATGTACGAGCGCTCAAAAGCTCCTGCCTTCACGGCAGTGCTTTTCAAAATTTTTTTCAGAGATATTTCCATATTCAGCGCTTTTGCTATTTGTTGAAACTTATACAGAAGCCTTTGCAAGTTATCTTCGTCTTCTGAGATGATTACTGCGTCGTGAGCATAGCATATTATTTTTATCTCCCACTCGGTAGCCTCTTCCAGCTTGCTTTACTTCGCTGATGATTTCATCCATTATGATGTTGAACAGGATTGGGCTTAGGCTGTCTCCTTGTCTGATCCCGGTTGTCATAGGTATTTTCTTACTCAATTTATCTGACGTTCCCACATATGAGTAGTTTTCGGTGTTCAGTTTTTCGATGATTTTTATTATGTCGGGGTGGTGTATGTTTCTTTTTTTTAGGATGGTTATAACATCAATCAGTCTTACTTTATCGAATGCCTGAGTGAGATCAATAAAACACATGAAAGCTGTCTTGTTGAACTCTATGGCTTTTTCGGTTATTTGGCGGATTATAAATATGGCATCTATAGAAGATCTATTATGTCTGGAACCTTGCTGTTCTTCACTAAACCCTGATGATATTATTTTTCTGCCAAGATTTCAGTGAAAAGTTTCAGGATCGTACTCATCAAGCTTATACCTCTGTAGTTGTGTGGGTTGCTTCTTTCTCCCTTTTTGAAAACTGGTATTAAAATGCTTCCTTTCCATTCAGAAGGTATATCTTTGAGTTCAAGTATTCTATTAAAGAAACTCTGCAGTTCTTCGTGTAGTGCGTCACCTCCATATTTGATCATCTCATTCGTTATTTCGTCGATGCCTGGAGCTTTTCTATTCTTTAGTTTCGCTACCTTTTCTTGTATTTTCTCCAATGGGAATATTTTGTTTTGGGTTTGGTTGGCGTTTTCAACCTCTGAAGTATTTCTTGTGTTGATGGGTTGATTCCTGTTGAACCGTAAAGTTTCTCAAAATATTTCTCCCATTCTTCCGACGTAATTCTCGTATTCTGTATATACTCATTTATTGGTTTGTTTCTATGTCTCAGTAGGTTTCAAATTCTCCTCTGTCCTCCATACAGGTCACGTTCCATATCATTTGAAAATTTCTCCCAATGCTCTCTTTTTGAGCGCTCGTACTAGTTACACGAGGGCTATATCATTTCGTCACGATGTCTGTATTTTTCGAATTTTGAGCCGAAAATGGTCTCAAACGACTATGTTCGACTCACTGATGACGAATCCGTCGGAAAATTCGAGTCTGTCCGTCCGTCCGGCCGTCCGTCCGTCCGGCCGTCCGTCCGGCCGTAAGCACGATAACTCTCGAACGGATCAACCTAGAGACTTGAAATTTTCAGTGTGGGTTCAGTTCCCGAATGCCTCGGTTAAGTTCGTTAATGGGCCAAATTCCACCAGGGGTTCCGTATATATGGCCGTTCAAAGTTTTGTTTCCCTGATTACTCAAAAACTAAAGATTTGATCGAAATGAAATTTTGCACTCAAATGGCAAATGAGGTGTTTTAGCTACATGTGAAATTTTGTCCAGATCGCATGACCAGAACCATAGAAACCATAGAAAATTGTAACTTTTGAACGGAAACGCCTAGGGACTTGAAATTTTCAGGATAGGTGTGGATCTCGAATGTCGTGATCACGTTCATCTATGAGCAACATTATACAAGGTGTTCCGTAAATACGGTCGCTTGAAATTTTGTTTTCTCGATAAATTCGAAACTACGGATTCGATCGAGATGAAATTTTGTATTTTAATCGAGAATGATATATTGAAGCAATATTTTATCCAGATCGCATGACCAGAACCATAGAAACCATAGAAAATTGTAACTTTTGAACGGAAAGGCCTAGGAACTTGAAATTTTCAGGGTGGATTTGGATCGCAAATTTCACGGTCACGTTCATCAATGAGCAAAGGGGTTCCGTAAATATGGCCGTTCAAAATATTTTTTTCCTGATAGTTTCGAAACTACCGATCGGATTGGAATGAAATTATGCACCTAGCTCAGGTATAATGTATTCAAACTACGTGCAAAATTTTGTCCAGATCGCATCACCAAGACCATAGATACCGTGGAAAATTCTAGCGAATTATCGGAAAAAAATTGATCAGCTGAAGCACCGACATGAAGACTGGAGTTTCGCCTAAGTTTCAGAATTTTTTTGACAGCAGTCAAAAATTCCTTCAATTGATTTCTAAAACTGGAAAATGCGAATCTGCCTACAAGGTGCATGTACGAGCGCTCAAAAGCTCCTGCCTTCACGGCAGTGCTTTTCGTAATTTTTATTTTTCGAATAATGTTTTCATTCACCCTATTTCTCACAACTTGGTAGTCATTATATGTTATTGCATTGGATCTGTATTGTAAATGAGATTTTTTCTTCTTTTTGGGCCAATGTCTCAATTTCTTGTTTGAACCAAGGTTTTGTATTTGGTCTTCCCCCTTTCTTTATAGTCCTTCTTCCTAATGCTTATTCCGCTGCTTCCAGTATATTAGCTCTTAGTTTTGTCCATGACGTTTCAATGTTGTCCAATTCTTGTATATTATTAGCAGATATCTTTCCTCTAAGCCTTTGTTGGTATAGGTGTTTCGTTGAGTCGTCGGATAGGGATTCAACGTTGAGTTTACTTATTTCCTCTGTGGGTTTTTTATGAAGTTGTTGCATGACTGTTCGTATTTTTGTTATAACGAGATGGTGATTCGTTCCAGCATTGGCAGAAGGTGAAGTTCTCACGTCCTGTATTCTTCTCGGGTGGATATTTTTATTTGTGAAAACGTAATCTATCATTGATCTTTGTCCTCGTGTATTCTCAAAAGTATATTTATGTTGCGGTTTATGGGGATAGTAGGTGTTATTGATTCTCAGTTCATTTTACATGCAGAGTTGTATCATTTGTTCTCCGCTTTAATTTATTGTTTCTTCGTTAAATCGGTTTTTTATGCCAGGAATAACTTCATTGCCGACCCTCGCGTTAAAATGCCCCAAAATTATTATTTCGTCCTCATTAGGAATGTTGTCTAAAACTGTTTGCAAGGTCTGGTAAAATAGGTCTATTTCTGCCTGTAGGTTGCTAGTATCAAGTGCATAAATACTTATTATGTGTGTTGGTCTTGATCTATTTAGTTCGAGTATTACCTCTAATAATCTGTCGTTGATGTATTTTGTATTGCTGATTTGGCTTACGAATCTTTCATGAAGCATCATGCCGACTCCTGATGTTGCCCTTTCATTTTTATCCTTGCCGCTGTATATCAGTATATAGTTTTCATATTTGCTGTTTCCTTTGCCCTTCTTTTTCGTCTCTGAGAGTGCACATTTGTCTAGTTTGTATTTTTGAGCGCTCGTACTAGTTACACGAGGGCTATATCATTTCGTCACGATGTCTGTATTTTTCGAATTTTGAGCCGAAAATGGTCTCAAACGACTATGTTCGACTCACTGATGACGAATCCGTCGGAAAATTCGAGTCTGTCCGTCCGTCCGGCCGTCCGTCCGTCCGGCCGTCCGTCCGGCCGTAAGCACGATAACTCTCGAACGGATCAACCTAGAGACTTGAAATTTTCAGTGTGGGTTCAGTTCCCGAATGCCTCGGTTAAGTTCGTTAATGGGCCAAATTCCACCAGGGGTTCCGTATATATGGCCGTTCAAAGTTTTGTTTCCCTGATTACTCAAAAACTAAAGATTTGATCGAAATGAAATTTTGCACTCAAATGGCAAATGAGGTGTTTTAGCTACATGTGAAATTTTGTCCAGATCGCATGACCAGAACCATAGAAACCATAGAAAATTGTAACTTTTGAACGGAAACGCCTAGGGACTTGAAATTTTCAGGATAGGTGTGGATCTCGAATGTCGTGATCACGTTCATCTATGAGCAACATTATACAAGGTGTTCCGTAAATACGGTCGCTTGAAATTTTGTTTTCTCGATAAATTCGAAACTACGGATTCGATCGAGATGAAATTTTGTATTTTAATCGAGAATGATATATTGAAGCAATATTTTATCCAGATCGCATGACCAGAACCATAGAAACCATAGAAAATTGTAACTTTTGAACGGAAAGGCCTAGGAACTTGAAATTTTCAGGGTGGATTTGGATCGCAAATTTCACGGTCACGTTCATCAATGAGCAAAGGGGTTCCGTAAATATGGCCGTTCAAAATATTTTTTTCCTGATAGTTTCGAAACTACCGATCGGATTGGAATGAAATTATGCACCTAGCTCAGGTATAATGTATTCAAACTACGTGCAAAATTTTGTCCAGATCGCATCACCAAGACCATAGATACCGTGGAAAATTCTAGCGAATTATCGGAAAAAAATTGATCAGCTGAAGCACCGACATGAAGACTGGAGTTTCGCCTAAGTTTCAGAATTTTTTTGACAGCAGTCAAAAATTCCTTCAATTGATTTCTAAAACTGGAAAATGCGAATCTGCCTACAAGGTGCATGTACGAGCGCTCAAAAGCTCCTGCCTTCACGGCAGTGCTTTTCGTAATTTTTTCATTTCAAGTACGATTTCTTGGTCCTTGTTGTTGAATGAAGTTACATTCCAACATCCAATTCTGAGTGAGATCAGTTTCCTCATACTTTTCCTTATTCTTGCCAGGTCGTTACCATTTAATCCAGTCAATTCCGAGGCTATACCATTGGTTCTAGGAGCACTTTGTATTTTTTATCCAAGCAGGTCGCTGGCCTCACTTGGAACCCTCCTCTCTTTTCCGGGCTTAGGACCGGCTATGACCACGATGCTGAGCTACTCAATCCACCCAGCGCCTGTCATAGGCAGAGTTGAAAACATCTTAAACCTACAAAATAGAGGTGTTCAATCTAATATACCTCATAACAAACTCCCAAAAGCATTATGCTCAAAATTTCTATTTCCACTTGCTGTGTAGTTGTTTTTTCTCGTGAAATCCTGACAAATATCAAAAAGTAATGAAACTCTTTCGATGAATATGATGGACTGAAAAAGTAAGGAGTTGTGATAATTTCAAAACGTCAAACTTCCAGAAGCATGCACTAGTCTGTTCGTTTATGAATTTTTCATGAATCCTGAGTATTGATGACGTCAGAAGCAGTGGCGTAACTAGATAGTCAGGGGCCCTGGTGCAAAAAAATGGGTGGGGCCCCCTAAAGAATTGTTCAGTGACAAATTTTTGTATTTTAATGGATAATGATATATTCGAGTTACATTTGGTCCAGATTGCATGACCAGAACCATAGAAAAATTATAACTTTCGAACGGAAAGGCCTTAGGACTTGAAATTCTCAGGATAGGTGTGGATCTCGATGAATGTCGCAGTCACGTTTATCAATGAGCGAAATTAGACTAGAGGTTCCGTGAATATACTCGTTTGAAATTTAGTTTTCTTAATGATATCAAAACTACGGATTCGATCGTGCCGAAATTTCGAATTTTGATGGAGAATGATTTATTCAAGCTATATTTTGTCCAGATCGCATGACGAGAACCATAGAAACCATAGAAAATTATAACTTTCGAACGTAAAGAGACTTGAAATTTTCAGGATAGGTGTGGATCTCGAATGTCGCGGTCACGGATATCAATGAGCGAAACTTAGACTAGAGGATCCGTAAATATGGCAGTACAAAAAATTTTTTTTTCCTAGTTGAATAATTATGTATTCAAACTACGTGCGAAATTTTTTCCAGATCGCATCACCAAGACCATAGATGCCGTAAATAATTCTAGCGAATAATCGAAAATAAAATTGGTGACTTGCACTGACGTGGAGTCTATTTTTTTGCTCTTTCTTTAGGCTTTGGCCCCGTACCGCGTGGTCTGCGGGGGCCCCTCCTACACCACTTCTCAAGCAGCAGAACTTTTATGAATTTTGGATTTGTTAACGACGCTATATGATTAGGGATGTGGGCAGGGGAAGTTACTTATTACCTATTGCACGAGCGACATGATATTTTTTTTCTCCGATTTTGAACCTTATTTTTCAATTCACGAAAAATTGAATTGCGAGAATTTCGTACTCGCAGATGAAAGAGATAAATAGAAAATAAACGTGCATCTCAATCTGGGACCTAGGTGGCAAGGAAAGCGAGCGGTAACAGATGTTGTTTATGACACCCAGTGCTACGAGCGGCAAAAAAATAACCTACTCTTGTTATGATATAAGGGACCAAAGAAATGATGACACAGTACGGAGCGTAGATAAATTCATGTTATTTTTGAATATTTCAATGTAACATGACTAATGGAAAAATCGATTGAATACATACTATTTATGTTATATTATAAATTATAATTGGTACAGCGCTTATATATTTCATATAAATCACATAGAGTTTATGCGAAAATTTTCCCATTTTTTTTTTTCAGCTAGATCAAACGAGGTTTGCTAGTTAGCGCTTGGGGGCCCCCTAAGCTCAGAGCCCCGGTGCACTACACCGGTTTGCAACTGTGTAGTTACGCCACTGGTCAGAAGCTACTCGCCCCATCGGGCGTCATCACGAACGTAGAATATTAATATTCATTGTATAGCAAAATTACGAAAAGCACTGCCGTGAGGGCAGGAGCTTTAGAGCGCTCGTACATGCACCTTTTAGGTAGATTCGCATTTTCCAGTTTTAGAAATCAATTGAAGGAATTTTCGACAGGTGTCAAAAAAATTCCGAAACTCCAGACTTCATGTCAGTGCTTCAGCTGATCAAGTTTTTTTCGATAATTCGCTAGAATTTTCTACGGTATCTATGGTCTTGGCGATGCGATCTGGACAAAATTTCGCACGTAGTTTGAATACATTATTCCTCAGCTAGGTGCATAATTTCATTCCAATCCGATCAGTAGTTTCGAAACTATCAGGAAAAAAATATTTTGAACGGCCATATTTACGAGACCCCTAGTCTAATTTAGCTCATTGATGAACGTGACCGCTATATTCGCGATCCAAACCCACCCTAAAAATTTCAAGTTCCTAGGCCTTTCCGTTCGAAAGTTACAATTTTCTATGGTTCCTATGGTTTTGGTCATGCGATCTGGACAAAATATTGCTTTAATATATCATTCTTGATTAAAATACAAAATTTTATCTCGATCGAATCAGTAGTTTTGAAATTATCGAGAAAACAAAATTTCAAACGACCGTATTTACGGAACCCCTAGTATAATTCTGCTCATTGATAAACGTGAACGCGACATTTCAGATCAACACCGATCCTGAAAATTTCAAGTCATTAGGCCTTTCCGTTCGAAAGTTATGATTTTCTATGGTTTCTATGGTTCTGCTCATGTGATCTGGAGAAATATAGCTTGAATATATATTTCTCCATTAGTATACAAAATTTCGTCACGATCGAATCTGTAGTATTGAAATTATCAAGAAAACTAAATTCCAAACGACCATATTTACGGAACCCCTAGAATAATGTTGCTCATAGATGAACGTGATCACGACATTCGAGATCCACACGTACCCTGAAAATTTCAAGTCCCTAGGCGTTTCCGTTCAAAAGTTACAATTTTCTATGGTTTCTATGGTTCTGGTCATGCAAATTTCACATGTAGCTTGAACACCTCATTTTCCATTTGAGTGCAAAATTTCATCTCGATCAAATCTGTAGTTTTCAAGTAATCAGGGAAACAAAACTTCGAACGGCCATATTTACGGAACCCCTGGTGAAATTTGGCCCATTAACGAACTCAACCGAGGCATTCGGGAACTGAACCCACACTGAAAATTTCAAGTCTCTAGGTTGTTCCGTTCGAGAGTTATCGTGCTTACGGCCGGACGGACGGCCGGACGGACAGACTCAAATTTTCCGACGGATTCGCCATCAGTGAGTCGAACATAGTCGATTGAGAACATTTTCGGCTCAAAATTCGAAAAATACAGACATCGTGACGAAATGATATAGCCCTCGTGTAAGTAGTTCAAGCGCTCAAAAATATCTCAACTCGTGTCATAAAATCATTAGATTCTATGAAACAGTTCATGGAAAATCCGTCCTCGTCAAATGTCTTTTTGACTTTCATGATAAATCATGTGTTCACCTCGCTGCGCCAGAATAAGTACATTTGTCTTCTTGGCTGTTACTCTATGTTGGGATATTCTGTTAACCACCTGTTTGATTTTTAGTGATTACGTCTATTTTGCCATAGTTTCTATCTTGACTATTCACTACTACTTAGGATTCTGTGGAGTAATAAAAAGAAGTCATAAGATGTTACTTCTCTTCGTAATCTTCTGTTTTTTTAGTGATGTTATCTACATAACCATCACGCCTGTTACGAAAGTAACGCTTTTCAAGGATAATTTTGATGAAAGCAGTTTCATGGCAGGTCATAAGGAGGAGGGGAAAAAAAACAGAGAAGATGTTTTGGACATAAACAACCAGATGAACTGGGCCTTGAAATCCATCGACGTACCAAAGTCGCGAATCCTCAAATATTTCAGTATTTATACCCTCCGATTCATTTCGAATTGCGCAACTTTCACAGTCGCGATTGTATTCATAAAGTGGCTATTGAAAAAAGAGTTGATTTGATTTACATTATGAATCAGGCTTTCACATATGGAATGTTAACTTCTTCAAATAAATTCGGCCTCATTCATTGTGATTTATGACGTTTATATTTTTCATTTGAAGACGTATTGAGTTTCTCTAAGAGAAAGAAAGAAACAATGAGGACGAAGTGATTATAACAATTTGAATACTAAATGTGAGAATAAACCCATAAGAACGGACATAATAAATGATGATTGATGATGAGACCTATAAGTACGAATTCAGGTGATTTTTTGACAGATTTCTAGGTCCACGATTTATTCACAAAACAAACTTTTTGGAATGATACTTCATTGATCAGACGAGATAATAGGGACCTTTACACTTACGCTCCAGTCGCGCGCGACTGGAACGACTCGACCAAATTCGCGCGCGTCGGCGTAGTGTAAAGGTGGGTTTAAACCAAACGAACAAAGAGCAAGAGCTAGAACAAGAACATTCTTTGTTGATGATTAAGTGTGAACGAAAGCTCGTTTTCAGCGTTTACACCAAAATTTCTGCGAGCAAAAACGAGAACTAAGAGCTAGAACACTAGAACGCTTTGAAGAGACAGCTCCGGGAAGCGAGCGCGTCTTTAGGCCGATTTACATCAGACGAGCTAATGCTCATTCTAACCCCACTCTATCAAATTCTTTTTGTTAAAACAGACGTGAAACATTCTTTCGTCATTCTATCAGTGTTCTCAAAGATTCTATAGAACTTTACTGATGAATTCTTCCATGAGTGAGTTTGATATTCAATAAGAAGGTATAGGAAAAGACACACTTTTTTGAAAATTTTTCTTTGGCAACTAGTTTCGGCATTACGCCATCCTCAAGCCAGCTGAAATATCGACAAAACAATCATTACATCAAACTATTTCAAAGTTAACAAGTGTATTTTTTCAATTTATTTTTATTCTATTCATGCTTTTTTTAGGTTAGAAGCATGCAACTCACCGTCCTTGAAGCAGCAAAATGATTTGAGTCAATAATGTACAACAATCGTCAAATTCTCGTGGAAATATTCAAGATGAATAATCAAAAAAACCAAAAAACAATACATATATCAGGCTGATCGGGAGAATCAATAGAACTAACTTTAGCGAAATAAGAATCTAACAAACCAGAATTCAAAATGCGTAAAAGATGTCGTAAGTCAGGAAATGAAAGAATCGGAAGTTGTAGAGAAGGGGTATCGTCGAGCGTCATATCTAAGGCGCGAATATTTAAACAAACTGTGGTCGGTCAATCATTTTGTAGATGTTACTATTTCCGCTAAACTCCGATAAGTCGTTCAATAAATGGGGGTGGTCTTTATTCTTTAAAATCTGATATTGTTCAAGTAGAGTAATCTTCCAAAAATTGTTCTCTCTATGTAAAATTTCTAAGTTCTCATGTGTGACCTTGTGGTGATGTTCCATTAAATGATTTCCCAATGCTGAATTCGGTCGATTCTTTTGATGTTCACTAAATTTCTTTTTTGCTGAACGTGTTATCATTCCGATATAAAAGTAAGGGCAACCAGCACAAACTATTTTATATACTCCACTACATTGATCGTTATCTGTTCTAGCCTTATTCTTGACTAATAAGTTTTCCAATGTTCTATGTTTTTTGTTTGTTAAACAGTAATTATATTTATTAAGGGTTGAACATATTTTCTGATTTAAATTATTATAGAACGGAATAGGGACAAAATGTTTTCTAACTGATAAATGAGGGTACAACTTGCTAACGATCATTTTTCTTTTTATAGTCAGGATATTGTCCAAGAATTTCCTAGGATACAGATTACTTTCACCTATTTGATATATAGTCCTTAATTCCTTCTTATAATTTTCTGTAGACAATGGGATGTTCAGTAATCTATTAAATAGGAACTGAAATGCAGTTCTTTTTATCGGTGGTGCATGGTATGAAGTAAAAGGAATTATACAATCAGTTTGTGTGGGTTTTCTGTATATGTCGAATGTAAAAGTAGAATCTGTGTTCAAATCTAAAAAGCTAATTGTTTCAGAAATAGCCCTTTCAAGGGTAAATTTTATCTTAAATTTAGAATTCATTGTCTCAAAGAAAACATCCAACTCCTCATCTGTCCCGGACCACACACAAAATACGTCATCAACATATCCTCCACATTACAATTTTCTCACTATTTGGTAAACACATGATTTGTTTTTCCGTATGGTCCACATAAATGTCGGCCAACAGACCACTAGATGTGGACCCCATCGAAAGACCATCCTCCATATAATAAATTTCATTGCTAAAATTGAAGAAATTCTGCCTAGCCGCCAGTTCACACAAGCTCATAATGTTATCTATGTCAATAGGCTGTAAGTTATATTTATTATCAGAGTTACAAAGTTCTATTATGTGATTCTTGAGCAAAAGCAGAGCGTCCTCAACAGGAACATTAGTGTACAAATTAACGATGTCGAAAGACAGAAGGATATACTCTTTTTGAGGATTCAATTTCATCGAATTTATACTTTTTAGTAGATCTAGGGAGTTTTTTATTGAGAATGATGATTTGTATCCCAGTTTTTGAGCGCTCGTACTACTTACACGAGGGCTATATCATTTCGTCACGATGTCTGTATTTTTCGAATTTTGAGCCGAAAATGGTCTCAATCGACTATGTTCGACTCACTGATGACGAATCCGTCGGAAAATTCGAGTCTGTCCGTCCGTCCGTCCGGCCGTCAGCACGATAACTCTCGAACGGATCAACCTAGAGACTTGAAATTTTCAGTGTAGGTTCAAATCCCAAATGCCTCGGTTAAGTTCGTTAATGGGCCAAATTCCACCAGGGGTTCCGTAAATATGGCCGTTCAAAGTTTTGTTTCCCTGATTACTTGAAAACTACAAATTTGATCGAGATGAAATTTTGCACTCAAATGGAAAATGAGGTGTTCAAGCTACATGTGAAATTTTGTCCAGATCGCATGACCAGAACCATACAAACCATAGAAAATTGTAACTTTTGAACGGAAACGCCTAGGGACTTGAAATTTTCAGGATAGGTGTGGATCTCGAATGTCGTGATCACGTTCATCTATGAGCAACATTATACAAGGGGTTCCGTAAATACGGTCGTTTGAAATTTTGTTTTCTCGATAAATTCGAAACTGCGGATTCGATCGAGATGAAATTTTGTATTTTAATCGAGAATGATATATTGAAGCAATATTTTGTCCAGATCGCATGACCAGAATCATAGAAACCATAGAAAATTCTAACTTTTGAACGGAAAGGCCTAGGAACTTGAAATTTTCAGGGTGGGTTTGGATCGCAAATTTCACGGTCACGTTCATCAATGAGCAAAATTAGACTAGGGGTTCCGTAAATATGGCCGTTCAAAATATTTTTTTCCTGATAGTTTCGAAACTACCGATCGGATTGGAATGAAATTATGCACCTAGCTCAGGTATAATGTATTCATACTACGTGCAAAATTTTGTCCAGATCGCATCACCAAGACCATAGATACCGTGGAAAATTCTAGCGAATTATCGGAAAAAAATTGATCAGCTGAAGCACCGACATGAAGTCTGGAGTTTCGCCTAAGTTTCAGAATTTTTTTGACAGCAGTCAAAAATTCCTTCAATTGATTTCTAAAACTGGAAAATGCGAATCTGCCTACAAGGTGCATGTACGAGCGCTCAAAAGCTCCTGCCTTCACGGCAGTGCTTTTCGTAATTTTTTAATAAGTAGATCGTTTATAAACTTAGAGATCTTATGACTAGGGGAGTTGATAGCGGAAGTAATAGGTCTGATGCTTCTATTAGGTTTATGTAGTTTAATTAGACTTTAAAGTTTTGGTAAATGTGGACTTTTCTCTTTTAGTGTATGGAGCGATTCGTTGAATTTCTGTAAAGTTGGAAGGGAGACTTTAAGAGTATTATTCACCCTGTTAGTGAACTTCAACAAAGGATTATTCCTACACTTTTTAACATTATTTTCCGTGAAGAAATCGAGAGTCTTATTTATATATAAATCCCTTTCTAAAATAACTAATCCAGCATTTTTGTCTGCTTTCGTAACAATTAGATCATTATCAGTTATCTTTTTGTGAATGCTTTTAATTGTTTTTTGTATGTGATTATTGCTTTCAAGTTGTTGGCGGTTGCATACCTCTACCTTTTTGTCCTTGAATCTTCTCAAAACTCCAGCTATCTCTCCAGCCATGGTGTTGAAATTGAAATCAATAGCCGTTTCATATACATTTAGGGTTCTAGGGATTGGAGCAAACTTGTGTCCCATATTCAGTGTCTTCGCCTCATCTTCACTGAAGTTAACATCTGACAAGTTTGTTAAACGACTGTAAAAGGTGTGTATACTGTGCTCACTGGATGTGTTTTCTCTGATTATGTGTTCAGCTGTTGGGGGTAAAGGATTTATCCTGTTCTTATCATCGATCAATCGTTTGAGTTTCAATCTCCTCTTTTGGTCAATTTCACAATTTGAGTAAAATATCTCCTCTTCTAGGCTTTCAACTAAAGTTTGGTATTCAATTGTATGTATATGTTTATGAAGGAAATGATGTAAAAACTTCAACTTCGTGTCGATAAAACCACTCGTATGATAATGAATTCTTAGTTCCTTCTTTAATATTGTCGTCTGTATTTGGAGCTTCAAGCTTCGGTTGTATTTTGAAGGTAATTTCACGTTCAAAAACTTAGGGATCACGTCATGTTGTCTACACTTCTGCAAGAAGTCAATATGTTGTTTGATGCGATGTCTCTTGTTCATCATGTACTTCAACGGATGGAAAACCATGGATATTTCCATTTTTGAGCGCTCGTACTACTTACACGAGGGCTATATCATTTCGTCACGATGTCTGTATTTTTCGAATTTTGAGCCGAAAATGGTCTCAATCGACTATGTTCGACTCACTGATGACGAATCCGTCGGAAAATTCGAGTCTGTCCGTCCGGCCGTCCGTAAGCACGATAACTCTCGAACGGAACAACCTAGAGACTTGAAATTTTCATTGTGGGTTCAGTTCCCGAATGGCTCGGTTGAGTTCGTTAATGGGCCAAATTCCACCAAGGGTTCCGTAAATATGGCCGTTCAAAGTTTTGTTTCCCTGAATACTTGAAAACTACAGATTTGATCGAGATGAAATTTTGCACTCGAATGGAAAATGAGGTGTTCAAGCTACATGTGGAATTTTGTCCAGATCGCATGACCAGAACCATAGAAACCATAGAAAATTGTAACTTTTGAACGGAAACGCCTAGGGACTTGAAATTTTCAGCATAGGTGTGGATCTTGAATGTCGTGATAACGTTCATCTATGAGCAACAATATACAACGGGTTCCGTAAATACGATCGTTTGAAATTTTGTTTTTTCGATAAATTCGAAACTACGGATTCGATCGAGATGAAATTCTGTATTTCAATCGAGAATGATATATTGAAGCAATATTTGGTCCAGATCGCATGACCAGAACCATAGAAACCATAGAAAATTCTAACTTTTGAACGGAAAGGCCTAGGAACTTGAAATTTTCAGGGTGGGTTTGGATCGCAAATTTCACGGTCACGTTCATCAATGAGCAAAATTAGACTAGGGGTTCCGTAAATATGGCCGTTCAAGATATTTTTTTCCTGATAGTTTCGAAACTACTGATCGGATTGGAATGAAATTATGCACCTAGCTCAGGAATAATGTATTCAAACTACGTGCAAAGTTTTGTCCAGATCGCATCACTAAGACCATAGATACCGTGGAAAATTCTAGCGGATTATCGAAAAAAAATTGATCAGCTGAAGCACCGACATGAAGTCTGGAGTTTTGCCTAAGTTTCAGGATTTTTTTGACAGCAGTCATACATTCTTTCAATTGATTTCTAAAACTGGAAAATGCGAATCTACCTACAAGGTGCATGTACAAGCGCTCAAAAGCTCCTGCCTTCACGGCAGTGCTTTTCGAAATTTTTTTTTCAACTTTACTTATGAATTCTTTCATGAGTTTGTTTGATATTCAATAAGAAGGTATAGGAAAAGACACACTTTTTTGAAAATTATTCTTTGGCAATAAGTTTCGGCATTACGCCATCCTCAGGCCAGCTGAAATATCGACAAAACAATCATTACATCAAACTATTTCAAAGTTAACAAGTGTATTTTTTCAATTTATTTTTATTCTATTCATGCTTTTTTTAGGTTAGAAGCATGCAACTCACCGTCCTTGAAGCAGCAAAATGATTTGAGTCAATAATGTACAACAATCGTCAAATTCTCGTGGAAATATTCATCATCATCATCATCGTATAGAAGGCGTGGCCGCCTGTTCAGTTCCGATTTCTCTGCAGAATTTCCGGTGAAGTTGATTGCCAACTGTCACGCCATCTCTTTGGTGGTCGTCCAACAGGTCTTCTTCCGTGTGGGATGTTGTTACGTACTATTTTGGCGAATCTGTCGTCAGCCATTCTATTCACATGCAGGTTCCATTCTCTTCTTCTTTTCCTTATCCATCTCCCTATGTCGTCAGTTTGGCACTTCTCTCTGATGTCTACGTTTCTTTGCCTGTCGATCAATGTGTATCCCGTTATTGTTCTTAGGGTCTTCATCTCGCTTGTTCTCAATATTCAAGATGAATAATCAAAAAAACCAAAAAACAATACATATATCAGGCTGATCGGGAGAATCAATAGAATTAACTTTCTTAACGGTCCTAGGCTCAATTTCTGGGGGGGGTAATTGAATGAACAATTTTTTTCCGGGAAAGAGAATTATCGCCAAGGCTTGATGTATACCTGAGGAGATTTTTTTCGTCGATTACCCCCCCAAAAAAAAAAAATCAACGCCCTTGTCACAACATGAGCAGGTTAGGTATCAGTCTTATCAAACAATAGACTTACCACTCATACATTTTATGCAATATGATCTTCAAAAATAAAACGTACGACTGAAAGTTAAACTTCAGAATTCATCTATTTTACTGATTTTTCTGTTTTAATTTTTTTTTCTGTTAATTTTATTTCATTCTTATATTATTTACTTGTTGGTCTTCTTTTCCTGAATAAAATTTTCCAGTGCTCTGGGGGTAATTACCCCCGTTAACACCCCCCCCCCGTAGGACCTCCCTTGCTTTAGCGAAACAAGAATCTAACAAACCAGAATTTAAAATGCGTAAAAGATGTCGTAAGTCAGGAAATGAAAGAATCGGAAGTTGGATCTTTTACGCATTTTAAATTCTGGTTTGTTAGATTCTTGTTTCGCTAAAGTTAATTTCTATTGATTCTCCCGATCAGCCTGATATATTTAATTACGTTTTTGGAGCGAAAGCCGACTTTTTAAAAAAAGTATTTATTTACAACGGAAGATTATCCTATTCTAACAATTAGCTAGGAAGAAATGCACTTAATTATTATTGACAATGAATTCGTCTTCCAAGGTATTTATAACATTTCTTATCTGCAATGAATAACACGCGACAAACAACACCCACGTCATCCACATGTAACATGTTCATATTCAAATGGAATGCAATACAGATAAGCAATTCATCTAAGGTATACAGGGTTGGCATTATGTAATTCGTCCCCACCTTGAATGGAGGTATCTCCTGTAGTAGGTGTAGCTTTATGAAAAATATCTTTTCTTGAGTATTTCAAAATAAAATAGGTAAATATCAATAGAATGATTATTATAACAATTAGCAAAAATGTAAAGCTTGAAGGCTGGAGATTCCATTGGTCCAGGTCTTCTATCTTGATATCCGGGATGTATTCATCTTTCCGGGATTCTTCATTTGTTGAATTTGGGTTGAACAAAGTCATTTTGGGTAAAATCACGTATTTTTCTTCATTAATCGTAGTAGTTGGGACGATTTCTTTTCTCGTTTTGCTCACAGCACATTTGGTTCGTAGAATTGTCATAGGAGGCACAAAATAATGTCTTGTTTGCTGAAGACATTTTTCTAAAACATTTTTGTTTTCGATGGATAGGATATTTCCATCTTCTAGTAATTTTAAATTCTAATGAAAGTACCGTTGTCGTTCTTGGACAGTTTTCGGTGTGGTTTTTCAAAATATTTCGAAGGCATGCTGGTGAATCAGCTAAGGTGTCTTGATCGCACAGATAATTATCTTCCACTGGATGGCAAAATTTCGTTGACCATTACAGGGTTTCTTCTTGTGAGAGTAAATAGGGATCGGTATATGGAAGGGATAAATTGTTTTGTGGTAGATAGTAAAACTTGTATAAATCATAACTTTCTTCGTATACCGTTAGGATTGATATTAAAAATAATAATGCTTTCTTTTTGAAAATTACTTTCGTATGACATATCTGATAATAATCTTTCAGATGATGTAAAGGTATTATCGTTACATTTTTAATTAATTCAAGGAATTTTGAATAAGGTAATATCGATTCGTGTAAAAGATGTAATCTTGCAAAACTCACTGCGGTTGCAATTTCATCTAGAATATTCTTGATATCTTTAAGTTCAAATGTCAGGGGATGCATGTGTTGAATCTCTTGCATTGCTGGTATAACTTGAAGCAATTTAAGGTTTTCTGACATTTTCTGAAATTTTTCAATATACTTATTTTTGAGATCATTTACGACTGTTGCGATCTGTTTTTGATTTCTTATCAAAACTTTTTATTAGAAAAACGAAAAAGTTTTTATATTGCTCTCGTTATCAGAATCTCAGTTAATTAGTCCTCTCTTAATATTATTAATTGAATATTTTTCATTCAACAATTCTTTCATGGTATTAATATTTTATATCATTTGTGTGCTACTCAAAATGTAATGTGCGAGCAAAATTAGATTTTGACTTTATTTATTTCTCTTTGATAATTCGAAATTAATTCTTATATTTTATTTAATTCAACTGGTACATATTGGTACATATCGTCCTTTATTGGAATAACATCCAATCATAACATGATAATTATTTTTAAGGGTTCTTTGCATTTGAGTTGGGATTATAATTCGTAAAATAATGAATTTCAATTTTATGGATTTTACAAAAATCTTGGACTACGCCATTTTTAAATTCTAATCCATTGTCACACGTTATTTTATTGGGAATGCCGTACCTAACGTAATTCATAATACATTCTTTCTAGAGATTAATATTTGAGACGTAAGCTTTTCCTTACGTGATTCGTAATACATTCTTAAATAATCGCGTTATTGAGCAGGGCTGGCTCTAGTGACATTATAATCAAGGGACTTTTCAATTAATGAAATATGAATATTACAAAACTTGGAACTGTTTCGGAGTTCCGACAATAATATTTTCGTTTTAAATAAATTAGAATTCTCTTGTAATCAATTGAGTTTATCTCGTATCATTTCAATCAATACTTGAAAAGTGAATTTTATAAAAGTCTTATACAACGCTATTTTTAAATTCGAATATTTTGTTTAATATTTAAATCAGGTGATTCTTAATTCTTGAAATACGGAATAAACATGCTTGAAGGAAAACACCATAATCTTTCTAATTCTTCATGTAATGGCGAAGCGAAGGATAATGATGATTATCAATAATATGAAACAAGGGTTTCAAACACCGTTGTTCAAAGAATGTCTGAAGGAGAATACATTAATCCTTCTAATGTTTTATGTTACTAACAAGCAAATGAAAATGAGATTTATCTCAAATAATATTTTTAAGAAATATCGCTTTTGTGCAATCCTATTAATTAATTGGAAAATGTATTTCGTAAGACTGATATTGTCTGAATAAAAATTATCTATGTACCTAGAAGTGATATAAAGAATTCATCATTGAATCTATAACATAATTAAATATTTATGCCTTTTTTCCGTACTTTATAATATGTAATAATTTTGGAAATTATTTTCGAAGATGGCGACTTTAACCTTTTCTTCGTATATGGGATTTTTATTATAGGATTCTTAACATTACTCTGGACAGTAAAATATTCTGTCTCATTTGAATTAACATCCGTGTTATCGTTTGAATTTAACCATTTCAAACATGCTTCGTATTTTTCCTTATTTATTCGATTTTTAATCAACGATGAATCTTTTTCGAATCTATTTATTTCAATACTTTTATGATTATTTATATTTGAATCATTTTCAATTCTATTCATTTCCGTATTTTCGTAATAATTTGCATCTGTGGCATTACTGGCATTTGTCGCCATTGAATCATTTTTGATACTATCCGTCTTTGCGAATTCATTTATTTTTAACATCTGATCACTATCGATCCTATTCGTCATTGCGAATTTATTTATTTTTAACATTGGATCATTATCGATCCTGTTTGTTTTCTTGAACGTATTGATCTCTATCATTGGATCATTTTCAAATTCATCAGTATTTCCTCCGATATTCCGATTCGGTAAGGAATATACAATTATCTTTATATTAGATTCCGCAAAAATATATTTTACCATATTTAAAATAATATGCAAGTCTAATTTATCTAGACCGCATGCAATTCTTGGTATAGCCAAGTACTTATCATTATTGTATTGACACAATTCTTTAAGATATAATATTGATTGGAAAACGGTTTCATATTCCGGTTTATCATAGTATAAATCTTTAGTAATTAAATAATAAATATTTCGATCATCTATTTGGATCGTTGCTACTTCTCCTAGTAGCTTATTTTGAGATTTTAAATTATCTACTTGACCAAATTTGTTTTTAAATTCGAGGGCTATACCTCCATTCATGTGAAAATCTCTGGAAACGCAATGTGCTAACGTATAATTCTTTGGCTAATTATGTATTGTTTTTTGGTTTTTTTGATTATTCATCTTGAAAATTTCCACGAGAACTTGACGATTTGACTCAAATCATTTTGCTGCTTCAAGGACGGTGAGTTGCATGCTTCTAACCTAAAAAAAGCATGAATATAATAAAAATAAATTGAAAAAATACACTTGTTAACTTTGAAATAGTTTGATGTAATGATTGTTTTGTCGATATTTCAGCTAGCCTGAGGATGGCGTAATGCCGAAACTAGTTGCCAAAGAATAATTTTCAAAAAAGTGTGTCTTTTCCTATACCTTCTTATTCTATAGAACATTTTAAGAATGCTCGATCGCTTAATGTAAACGGCACTAGAGGGCATGATCAGTTCCTTAGAGCGTTCTTTCGTGTTCAGACGCGCTCGCTTCCCAGAGCGGTCTCTTCAAAGCGTTCTAGTGTTCTAGCTCTTTGTTCTCGTTTTTGCTCGCAGATATTTTGGTGTAAATATCGAGCTTCCGTTCACACTAAAAGATCAACAAAGAATGTTCTTGTTCTAGCTCTTGCTCTTTGTTTGGTTTGAACCCACCTTGAACACGATAGAACGCTCTAAGTAACTGATTATGGGCTCTAGTGCCGTTTACATTAAGCGATCGAGCATTCTCAAAATTTTCTTTATCTATAGAATCTTTCAGAACACTGATAGAATGACGAAAGAATGTTCCACGTCTGTTTAAACTAGAAAAATTTGATAGAGTGGGGTTAGAATGAGCATTCGCTCGTCTGATGTAAATCGGCCTGAAGGCAATTTTTCGCTCGCGCCTGGAGCGTATAAAAATAACGCACATCCAGCGCCAGCGCCAGCGATTAGCCTGTGTCGTTTCTACAAAGGGAGTTTGCGTTTTCGCGAGGGATTTTGAAAATGAGGTAGGTATTTAGAATTCGTCAGTAGGTATGTAGCAAACCTCTCGCGTTTATTGAGTAATTTCAATTTGGGCGCTCCAAAGCACACGCCAGGACTGCGCGAAAAAACGTAACAAAAAAAAATTACGAATAGCACTGCCGTGAAGTCAGGAGCTTTTGAGCGCTCGTACATCCACCTTGTAGGTAGATTCGCATTTTCCAGTTTTAGAAATCAGTTGAAGGAATTTTCGACAGCCGTCAAAAAGATTCTCAAACTCAGGCGAAACTCCAGACTTCATGTCAGTGCTTCAGCTGACCATTTTTTTTTCGATAATTCGCTAGAATTTTCCACGGTATCTATGAACTTGGTGATGCGGTCTGGACAAAATCGCACATAGTTTGAATACATTATTCTTCAGCTAGGTGTAAAATTTCATTTCAATCCAATCAGTAGTTTTGAAATAATCAGGAAAAAAATATTTTGAACGGCCATATTTACGGAACCCCTTGTCTAATTTTGCTCATTGATGAACGTGACCGCGACATTGGCAATCCAAACCTATCCTGGAAGTTTCAAGTTTCTAGGCCATTCCATTCGGAAATTATAATTTTCTATGGTTTTTATAGTTCTGGTCATGCGATCTGGACAAAATGTTGCTTCAATATATCATTCTCGAGTAAAATACAAAATTTTATCTCGATCGAATCCGTAGTTTCGAAATTATCGGGAAAACAAAATTTCGAACGATCGTATTTACGGAACCCCTAGTATAATTCTGCTCATTGATGAACGTGAACGCGACATTTCAAATCCACACCTATCCTGAAAATTTCAAGTCCCTAGGCCTTTCAGTTCGAAAGTTATGATTTTCTATGGTTACTATGGTTCTGGTCATGCGATCTGGAGAAATGTAGCTCGAATATATCATTTTCCATTAGTATACAAAATTTCGTCACGATCGAATCTGTAGTTTTAAAATTATCAAGAAAACTAAATTTCAAACGACTATATTTACGGAATCCCTAGTATGATTTTTCTGATAGATGAACGTGATCACGACATTCGAGATTCACACCTATCCTGAAAATTTCAAGTCCCTAGGCGTTTCCGTTCAAAAGTTACAATTTTCTATGATTTCTATGGTTCTGGTCATGAGATCTGGACAAAATTTCATATGTAGCTTGAACACCTCATTCTCCATTCGAGTGCAAAATTTCATCTCGATCAAATCTGAAGTTTCCAAGTATAATCAGTAATCAGGAGAACAAAACTTTGAACGGCCATATTTACGGAACCCCTGGTGGAATTTGGCCCATTAACGAACTTAACCGAGGCATTCGGGTACTGAACCCACACTGAAAATTTCAAGTCTTTAGGTTGTTCCGTTCGATAGTTATCGTGCTTACGGCACATTTTCAGCTCAAAATTCGATAAATACAGACCTCGTGACGAAATGATATAGCCCTCGTGTAAGTAGTACGAGCGCTCAAAAACTTACACGCTCCAGTCGCGCGCGAAAATCACTCGCGATTTTTGCGCGCGATTGAAGCGTAAGTGTAAAGGTCCCTAATAGTATAATTATAGATTGGTACCAAAAACCAACATTTTCCGGGATAATACCCAATTTTAATTCGAAACACCATATGGCACAGACAATTAACATAATTGATAATTTAAAACATAGAGCTCTCAAACTTTCTGATAATGAATTTCAAGGAAAAAACATCATTAAAATACAATCAATTCTAGAAGAAAATAACTATCCTACCAAATTCATTAAACAAATTTTGAACAAGAATGAACCTGAACACCACAGGCCACGAAAAGAAATTAGGAAAATTTTGGTTATCGGTTCATCAATGAAGGGAAACCTAGATAAAATTTTTACAATCGGTTTTTTAAAAAAACATCAGAAACGAGTCTTTACCCTTGTTGTTGTTCGAATTGCACCCCAACAACTGAAACTGAAAGTTTTAGACGTGGAAAATACTCGTGTTCACGCTCAAAATTCACACAATTTTTCAGCACCGGCGTAATCTCATCCTCGTTGGCACTTATATTTTTTATTCTGGAGACTATGTTCCGAAAAGAATTATTTATTTTGAAGATGTACGATGTGACATACAATTATGGTAAGCGTTAGCTTGAAGCAAGTTTACCCACTAATGATAGACTTAACAGAAGAAGAAATTCACTACTACTTTTTCATCTGCATAAAAACAAAGAAAGAAAAACGAGAAACTGATCCGAAAAAATATCAAGTAAAATGAATCACTTCTGGCACCGAAGAACTGCTCGTCAATAACTATAGTTTTTGTGTTTTCGATTTCAGGTTGGAGACCAATTTATTCGAGTTAATGGTTTCACAATAGAAGATGCAGTTCACAAAGAGATTGTCCAGTTTATCTCGAATAACACACACCTGATCCTGAAAGTGAGAAGTGAGTATGACAGAGGTACCTAATATCAGCATAACGCATCTAATACTTAAGCCCCGCCGTAACTCGACTTCTTAGGCTATGGTTACTATGCATGCGTTAATAAGGGAAAATATGTCAGCCACGATGAAATATGGTAGTATGTGTTCGGATTGAAGCTATGCATCTCTGCTTATGGCTGCGCTGATCGTCAACAGTGAATTACTTGACGATATGCAAAGTTTGATGTCTGTGAGGGTTTTGATGAATGGAAATTTTTTTGAATAGTATATTGTTACGAAACTGGGTTCGTTTCCAGTTGAAACAATAAACAACAGTTCCAAATTCCTTTAATTCCACACGACTCTTCAATGTACAAATTAAAAACTCCGATTCAACCAATCTCTTGGCCCCTTTTTTCTAGAACTGTCTCCCTGACAGTCACGGCGCGGCTTATCAATCGTAACACTTTCCACTCTCTAATTTTGATCGTCCTGATCAAAAACATACTTTCACCATGATAGGGTTTCAGTGTTTCGAAATGAACAACCTTCATCTTGATACCAGGGCTACGTTGGATTCTGTAAACCACGTCGTTGATTCTCTTCTTCCTTCCGAAAACAGTGTCAGCTTTGGAGATACACCTGTCTTCCTACGTGGATTGTACAGCCAAACCTGGTGGCCTTCCTTTCCCTGGAGCATCCCCTGGAGCCGTTGAAGGTCTACATCCGCCGACATCTTTTGCAGTTTCAGTTTCGTGGAGCGGTTTTCCAACCTTGTCATCTCGTCTTGGAGGCCTCTGTTTTCCGTCTCCAAACGGAACAATACTCCTTTTCAGTTTCTCCTCGTATTGCTGCTTCTCTGCTCGATCGCTTTCGACAGATAGCTCCAGAGATAGGATATTTTCTCGCATCTGTTTGACCTCCGCAGTCTTCTTACTCATGTTATCGGTCTGAGACTGCAACTCCAGAGTTTCCAAACCCAGCTTAGTTTCCGAGTTGCCGCTTTCCTCTTGAAGACTTTTCAGGGGCATGACCACGCTGCTCAGTTTCTGCTCCACTTCTATCTTGTTCGACTCCAACTGACCCAGCTGGTCCTCCAAGGTTCTCACCTTGCCCTCAGATCCTCCCACCTTGGCTTTGAGTTCCTGGATCTGCTGGGTGGCGTTCTCGAGACAAACCTTCAAGTTGTGCTTCTGGTCCTCCAGCCTCTTCTCTCTGGCCTTGCTGTCTTCCAGGTGGACCAAGATATCCCTGGCGTGCCTCTGCCCTTCCAAGTGTTTCATGTTGGCCAGCGATCTGTACAGTTTTTGCCTGCAATATTCCAGGTTCCTCTCCAGCTCCGAGATCTGCTTCCTCAACTGATGGACCTCCTGGTGGAAACTATCGCGTTACTCCACCACGTTCAGGAGTCTAGCTTGAAGCTCTTTCTTGGACTATTGTTGACTTCCGGAGTTTTAGGCCTTCTGAATTTCCCCCTTCAGACTCTCGGTAGTTCTTCTGATTCGTTTGACTTGGATGATACTGGGGGCATCGTTATCACTAGCCAGCAGGCGCCCCGATATACTGGCTAATCTTAGTTTTTCCTTGTACCTGTCCGAAGCCTCTCTAGATGTTTCTGTCCTCGCAGGCGATGGATCGTGGAGGTGTCCTGGAAGGTGATGGGGAGCGCAGTGTTACTCTTACTCTGCAGCTTGTGATATACTCTCGCTCAGATTATTTTCCTGAGGTGGCACTTCGATTGATACCGTCCTCACTTTGGCCTTGTGACGGCATTGAAGGTGGCTTCCACTTCCAATGAGCGAACTAAAGCACAACGAGTTCCAGAGTACGACGAGGATCGTGTATCATAGGCTATTTTTGAGCGCTCGTACTACTTACACGAGGGCTATATCATTTCGTCACGATGTCTGTATTTTTCGAATTTTGAGCCGAAAATGGTCTCAATTGACTATGTTCGACTCACTGATAACGAATCCGTTGGAAAATTCGAGTCTGTCCGTCCGGCCGTAAGCACGATAACTCTCGAACGAAACAACTTAGAGACTTGAAAGATTCAGTGTTGATTCAGTTCCCGAATGCCTCGGTTAAGTTCGTTAATGGGCTGAATTCCACCAGGGGTTCCGTAAATATGGCCGTTCAAAGTTTTGTTCTCCTGATTACTTGAAAACTACAGATTTGATCGAGATGAAATTTTGCACTTAAATGGAGAATAAGGTGTTCAAGCAACATGTGAAATTTTGTCCAGATCGCATGACCAGAACCATAGAAACCATAAAAAATTGTAACTTTGGAACGGGAACGCCTAGGGACTTGAAATTTTCAGGATAGCTGTGGATCTCGAATGCGTGATCACGTTCATCTATGAGCAAAATTTTACTAGGGGTTCCGTAAATATTGTTTGAAATTTTGTTTTCTCGATAATTTCGAAACTACGGATTCGATCGAGATGAAATTTTGTATTTCAATCGAGAATGATATTAAAGCAATATTTTGTCCAGATCGCATGACCAGAACCATAGAAACCATAGAGAATTGTAACTTCTCAACGGGAAGGCCTAGGAACTTGAAATTCGCGTGACTCGCGAATGTCGCGGTCACGTTCATCAATGAGCAAAATCAGACTAGGGGTTCCGTAAATATGGCCGTTCAAAATATTTTTTCCCTAATAGTTTCGAAACTACTGCTTGTATTGAAATGAAATTGCACCTAGCTGAGGAATAATGTATTCAAACTACGTGCGAAATTTTGTCCAGATCGCATCACCAAGACCATAGATACCGTAGAAAATTCTAGCAAATTATCGAAAAAAAATTGGTCAGCTGGAGCACTGACATGAAGTCTGGAGTTTCGCCTAGGTTTCAGAATTTTTTTGACAGCTTTCGAAAATTCCCCCAATTGATTTCTAAAACTGGAAAATGCAAATCTACCTACAAGGTGCATGTATGAGCGCTCAAAAGCTATGAAATTGCGAAAAAAATAAGAAACCGGGGGGCGCAAAGCGCCCCTGCGTTATCGAGAGGAAGAAACGGGCTTTCCTAAGGTACTAGAAAAGTTGCCTGTTTCCAATTCCAAACGAACGAAAATAACGTTCGGAAAAGGTCGAAAACTCGAAAACTTGCCACCGATCTTTTCATAAGGATATTAAACCGCAACATCTCGGGCTCCGCCAAGGTCTCAGATAACTATGTGACGTCCTCCACATTTCGTCAGTTTTTGCCTTCACGGCAGTGCTTCTCGTAATTTTTCATTATACCTGCATCATAGTTCTCCTCTCGATTATTATTCGGGTCAGAAACGAATAAAAAACGAATTCCGGGATATTGATGACAAGAGATACGACGTCAAAACTGATGAGATCAAGCGCGCAATAGATCTTGTTTTCCCGTCAGTGCTTTTCCTTTTTGAGCGCTCGTACTACTTACACGAGGGCTATATCATTTCGTCACGATGTCTGTATTTTTCGAATTTTGAGCCGAAAATGGTCTCAATCGACTATGTTCGACTCACTGATGACGAATCTGTCGGAAAATTTGAGTCTGTCCGTCTGTCCGTCCGTCCGTCCGTCCGGCCGTAAGCACGATAACTCTCGAACGGAACAACCTAGAGACTTGAAATTTTCAGTGTGGGTTCAGTTCCCAAATGCCTCGGTTAAGTTCGTTGATGGGCCAAATTCCACCAGGGGTTCCGTAAATATGGCCATTCAAAGTTTTGTTCCCCTGATTACTTGAAAACTACAGATTTGATCGAGATTAAATTTTGAACTCAAATTGAGAAAGAGGTGTTCAAGCTACATGTGAAATTTTTTCCAGATCGCATGACCAGAACCATAGAAACCATAGAAAATTGTAACTTTTGAACGGAAACGCCTAGAGACTTCAAATTTTCAGGATAGGTGTGGATCTCGAATGTTGTTATCACGTTAATCTATGAGCAAAATTATACTAGGGGTTCCGTAAATATGATCGTTCGAAATTTAGTTTTCTTGATCATTTCAAAATTACAGATTCGATCGTGACGAAATTTTGTATATTAATGGAGAAATATATATTCAAGCTACATTTCTCTAGATCACATGACCAGAACCATAGAAACCATAGAAAATCATAACTTTCGAACGGAAAGGCCTAGGGACTTGAAATTTTCAGGATAGGTGTGGATTTGAAATGTCGCGTTCACGTTTATCAATGAGCAGAATTATACTAGGGGTTCCGTAAATACGGTCGTTTGAAATTTTGTTTTCTCGATCATTCCGAAACTACGGACTCGATCGAGATGAAATTTTGTATTTTAATCGAGAATGATAAATCAAAGCAATATTTTGTCCAGATCGCATGACCAGAACCATAGAAACCATAGAAAATTGTAGCTTTTGAACGAGAGACCTAGGAAGTTGAAATTTTCAGGGTGGGTTTGGATCACGAATATTGCGGTCACGTTTATCAATGAGCAAAATTAGAATAGGGGTTCCGTGAATATGGCCGTTTAAAATATTCTTTTCCTGATAGTTTCGAAACTACTGATCGGATTGCACCTAGCTAAGGAATTATGTATTCAAACTGCGTGCAAAATTTTGTCCAGATCGCACCACCAAGACCATAGATACCGTAGAAAATTCTAGCGAATTATCGAAAAAAAATTGATCAGCTGAAGCGCTGACTTGAAGTCTGAAGTTTCGCCTAAGTTTCAGAATTTTTTTGGCAGCTGTCGACTATTCCTTCAATTGATTTTTATAACTGGAAAATGCGAATCTACCATCAAGGTGCAGGTACGAGCGCTCAAAAGCTCCTGCCTTCACGGCAGTGCTTTTCGTAATTTTTTCGATTCGATCTGATCTGAAAAACTATCAAATCAGAAATGCAAGCCCTTATAATTGAATTGATGTTTCTGATTTTTTTTTCAGGAATTGGTATGATACCAGTAAAAGAGTAAGTAAAATCCATTCAATTTGTTTTCAGATTTATGGTAATCTTTTTATGGCCAGAGATTCAACTCTATTCGTTGTTTCACAGGAAAAAATCAGATGCACTACGTTGGCAGATTATAACAGATAATACCTCCATGAGATACCTTGAGACAATACATGACGTGAGGATGAGTATAACTGTGTCTCCAAGAGCAAAACTCGGATGTGGGTAAGCTATTATTCTTCAATGTATTTTTTTCGATACTAAAAATGTTGTATATATTGGGTGGCCAGATAAGGGCAAGGTGCTCTCAGGTTCGGGAAAAATTTCTGAAAACACGAGAAACTTATTTTTTTAAGTTCGTAATTCGACCGGTAGGTGGCTAGGAGCTATACTGCCCTCCCAAGCCAAAAAGGCTTATCTCAAATTTCTTATTAACGTGCATTCGGATGATCTGCGTCCCTCTTTGTTTTGTTTTTGAGATACGTCTTATATTCCTAGCACTTTAGCTGCACAATACGGATGCTATACGTCTATTTTGCTAAGGAAACGGATTAAACATAACGCAAAGTGTTCTTATATGAAGGAATATGAAATTTGAGATACGCCTTTTTGGCTTAGGAGGGCAATATAAGTTTGGAAACACCATTCAACAATTTGGGTGATGACACATCATTTTGCTTTATGATTTCTTTCATGTCTGTTGCAAGTCTAAGGGAGGGAAAGTTTATTCATTCCAGGAAATTTACATTCAAATATCTCCTGCAACATTCAACCGATTGGAACATTTTTAGTCAGATTTTTCTGAACCAGAGTTGGATGAGAAACCTTCTGAATGCGGTTTTTGAGCGCTCGTACTACTTACACGAGGGCTATATCATTTCGTCAAGATGTCTGTATTTTTCGAATTTTGAGCCGAAAATGGTCTCAATCGACTATGTTCGACTCACTGATGACGAATCCGTCGGAAAATTCGAGTCTGTCCGTCCGTCCGTCCGGCCGTCCGGCCGTCAGCACGATAACTCTCGAACGGATCAACCTAGAGACTTGAAATTTTCAGTGTAGGTTCAGATCCCAAATGCCTCGGTTAAGTTCGTTAATGGGCCAAATTCCACCAGGGGTTCCGTAAATATGGCCGTTCAAAGTTTTGTTTCCCTGATTACTTGAAAACTACAGATTTGATCGAGATGAAATTTTGCACTCAAATGGAAAATGAGGTGTTCAAGCTACATTTGAAATTTTGTCCAGATCGCATGACCAGAACCATAGAAACCATAGAAAATTGTAACTTTTGAACGGAAACGCCTAGGGACTTGAAATTTTCAGGATAGGTGTGGATCTCGAATGTCGTGATCACGTTCATCTATGAGCAACATTATACAAGGGGTTCCGTAAATACGGTCGTTTGAAATTTTGTTTTCTCGATAAATTCGAAACTGCGGATTCGATCGAGATGAAATTTTGTATTTTAATCGAGAATGATATATTGAAGCAATATTTTGTCCAGATCGCATGAGCAGAACCATAGAAACCATAGAAAATTCTAACTTTTGAACGGAAAGGCCTAGGAACTTGGAATTTTCAGGGTGGGTTTGGATCGCAAATTTCACGGTCACGTTCATCAATGAGCAAAATTAGACTAGGGGTTCCGTAAATATGGCCGTTCAAAATATTTTTTTCCTGATAGTTTCGAAACTACCGATCGGATTGGAATGAAATTATGCACCTAGCTCAGGTATAATGTATTCAAACTACGTGCAAAATTTTGTCCAGATCGCATCACCAAGACCATAGATACCGTGGAAAATTCTAGCGAATTATCGGAAAAAAATTGATCAGCTGAAGCACCGACATGAAGTCTGGAGTTTCGCCTAAGTTTCAGAATTTTTTTGACAGCAGTCAAAAATTCCTTCAATTGATTTCTAAAACTGGAAAATGCGAATCTGCCTACAAGGTGCATATACGAGCGCTCAAAAGCTCCTGCCTTCACGGCAGTGCTTTTCGTAATTTTTTTAATCCTAAAACCATGTTAACTTTTTGCCCATGTGAATGATTAGATAGATAGTGTAAATATCTTCCTGAGCTCATAGGCTTCCGATACCAATCCGTTAAATCTGTTGAGAATGAAAGCAATCTGATTTCTCGGGACAGCACATATTATGTCATCAACATATTTTTTGATGAAGGGAATATTAAAGGGGATATTAGAAAGAATGCAGTCCAACAGGAAATCCATTACTAGCTCAGCTATGGATGGACTGAAATTTGAACCCATGGGAGAACCAAATATTTGTTGGAAAAACTTGCCATCAAAAAGGAAGTAGTTAGAAGAGAAAAGAAACTTAATGGCTTCGATAAATTCTTCTTTAAGAAGACTTGTATGATCTTTTATAACTTTCCACTTGCTTTCTACAGCCAACACCGCTAAGTCAACCGGAATATTGGTGAACAGAGAAACAACATCTAGGCTGATCAGGACATAATCATCAGGCAACTGGAAGTCATTAATGAAATTTGCGAAGAAAAATGAATCCTCAGTGAAATACCTATTTCTGATGGAAGAAAGATTCTTCGACAACACGTCAGACACAAAAAGTGACAACTTAGAAGTAGGGGTATTGATCGATGATATTACCGGTCTCAAGGAGAGGGTGGGTTTGTGTATTTTTGGCGAACCATAGAACCTAGCAGGGACTGAATTATAGTTGAAAAGTTGTTTGCTCTGAATTTGTGTTAAATGGCCACTGGTGACCCAATGTTTGAGCAATGCATTGCATTTCCCCTGTATGGTTATGGTTGGATCTCTTGGAAGAAGTTTATAATATTGTTCATTGGACAAAAGAGCGCTTGAGAGTTCCATGTACTGAACTTTATCCATCAACACAGTAACATTGCCCTTATCAGACTGTAACACAAATAATTCTTGATGTTCTTTCAAATATCTTTTACAGTGATAAAATTCTCTCTGGAGAACGTTGTTATTACGTTTTCCAGGTTTGATATAGTTCGTGATTATGTTGGTAGCTTGGGAACGTCTGATATTTTTCCCATCATCTGAAAGTCTTTTATCAAGATCGATAATGCTCTCAACATCTGTCAATAGCCTCGACATTGAAATTTCATTCATGGGTATTTCAATACTGAACTTAGGGCCCAGCGACAAAAAACTCAAAACTCTATCTGGTACAATAGTGGAACTGATATTTTTAACTCACTTCTCTTGCGTATGCAATTTCTTCAGATATTCATCTGATAGAGCTCTCACCTTCATCAGATTACTCTCCTTTATCATCGCAAAATGTCTCCTGTATCTCCCGGATGATCAAATCGACTCAACATCTCTGGAGGAAGCAACCCTTCCAAATCCTGCCACAATCTGGACGACTCACATTCCATCCTCTTTATCCTGTTCACAGTCACGGTGATCTCGAATTGAAGAACGAGACGTCTTGATTTCTCAAACATTGTCTGCACCTGCTTAGATGAACCTGCATCACTTGCTGAACTGAACAAATAATTCAAATTACTGGACAGATGTTTGGGCAGTAACCTTTGTCGTTTTCATTCCAAAAGGAACACTCTTCGGTTTCTATATGAAGCCAGTTTTATACTGAACGATGCCCATGATTTCAACATACTGCACGCCACTCTTCCATAGTTGCTCCTAACTTCTGCATAAAACCCCATGCTTGTATAACAATGATGATAATTCCCTATCTCACACAATGGACAGACAATAGTAAGGGGTGTGGGAAATTTAACGAGTGTTTATATTCTCACTCTTCTTTAGTTCATTATGTCGACGTTTCGACCCCGATTGGGACCTTCTTCAGGACTCTAAAATGACAAACATAAGATATGGCACACAGTACATATTGATATTCATACCGAAATATAGAGGTAGATGAGATCTTGTTTGCAATAGCAAAAACACAAGTCAATAGATGAAAATACGCAAAAATATTCAACAAATAGTGGACACAGTATAAGATGGAAATTCGCAAGTGCAGATTAATGTCATAAACATAAACGGCAATGACAGTTGTTTTTGAAAAAATTACGAAAAGCACTGCCGTGAAGGCAGGAGCTTTTGAGCGCTCGTACATGCACCTTGTAGGTAGATTCGCATTTTCCAGTTTCAGAAATCAATTGAAGGAATTTTCGACAGCTGTCAAACAAATTCTGAAACTTGGGCGAAACTCCAGAATTCATGTCAGTGCTTCAGCTGATCAATTTTTTTTCGATAATTCGCTAGAATTTTCTACGGTATCTATGGTCTTGGTGGTGCGATCTGGAAAAAAATTTGCACGTAGTTTGAATACATTATTACTCAGCAAGGTGCATAATTTCATCCCAATCCGCTCAGTATTCTCGGAACTATCAGCAAAAAAATATTTTGAACGGCCATATTTACTGAACCCCTATTCTAATTTTGCTCATTGATGAACATGACCGCGATATTCGCGATCCAAACCCACCCTGAGAATTTCAAGTTCCTAGGCCTTTCCGTTCGAAAGTTACAATTTTCTATGGTTTCTATGGTTCTGGTCATGAGATCTGGACAAACTATTGTTTTAATATATCATTCTCGATTAAAATACAAAATTTCATCTCGATCGAATCCGTAGTTTCGAAATTATCGAGAAACCAAAATTTCAAACGACCGTATTTACGGAACCCCTAGTATAATTCTGCTGATGAATATTTTAAGAAAATATATTCATGAGCTCGAAAAAATTTCCGGAAATAATTTGACCTCTAGTGGTATTACCAGTGAAAATTCCACACATGTGATTTTTAACCAATCAGAACGTGTATTTATGACAGATCACCATCGCAACGGATGAATTTTAGTGGAAATTTTTTCCTCGTGGGTACCCAACAGCGAATTATACTGGAAATTTTTTTGACGTTTATAATGACAGAATATTTTTTTTGACAATTTAATTTTGATTCATTTCAACTACAAGCTTAGATGTTTTCTTAATTCTCTGGACCATTATGATTAATGTTAATATTAAAAACGCAATTATTATATACTATGGCAGGTTGATTGGAGATTGCTTGTTCTTGATTTAGAGATTCTTGGATTGTTCTTGCAGAAGTTGAAGCAGACCTCATTGCGTCAATTATATCCTGATGATGGCCCGAGTCAATTTGCAGATACGGTTTTATGGAGTGACTGCTACCATGCCCTGTTATTTTAATTAATTGCTGTTCTCCAATTCTCGTTTTGGCTAAAGTTGAAACAGCAGTGGCCCTCGCAGAATGATTTGTTATCTTGATCTTGTTGACATCGATTCCAATCACTGATGCTGCCGATTTGAACCAGGAAGATATCGTATTTTGTCCAACCGGGCTGTTCTTGTAACAGCCTTTGGAATTGGGGTGCTGCCAGTTTGGATTTGGAGTTGAAAATAAACGATTCGTTTTGATGAGTTGGTCTCGCTTGCTCATTAGTTTTTTGAACAGTCTTACTGGGCATAATTCTTTATCGACTGTATTCGGTACTAGCCACTTAGTGTCGGCCATTCTTTTCAAACCGCCTTGGGTGGTCTTGGAGAAAACCGGGTTATACTCAATGCGTCCTGTTGGTTCCCCTTGATTGTCAATTTCCTCCACAAAATATTCTGTTGTTGCTGCCGCTCCTTCATTTCCTCTCCAGGCCAATTCATGAGCAGCAATGTGAAAGAACTTTCTTTGCAATCCTTCCGGAGAGTTTTCGTCCCAAAGCTCAATAATCTTTCTCAATTCGTCTGCTGATAGTGCGGATGAACTTGCCTTTCTCTTGGTTGGATCTATTTGTAGCTTCCGACGCTTAGCATTTTCTGCAGCTCTTGCGTTGGCAAATTCTATGTCCGAGAATGGATTAAATTTGCGATTATACCTTTCAAAAAAATATTCCTGCAACTGCCTAGCTGTAGAGTTCCATAGAACTTTGATAACACTCTCCTTGTAGTCTTCGGAGTTCTTTTTTCGCATGTTGAATGCATAGTCTTCAAGAATAAGCGCCAGTTCTTCCACAGGTATATCCGCTCTGTCGAAATCATACGCTTTTTCTGCGCAAAAGTTTATAAACTGCTTCCACACACTTGCCTTCGATTTCCTAGTATTCGCGGGTGTCAACTGCTCAATATTCTGGCGAATATTTTCTTTACTTTCTTGACCGAAGCGAGACATTTTTCTACGTCGTGCGGTTTTTGACAAATTTGAAACAGAAATAATTTCACGCTTAGAGTTTCCATAGTAACTAAATAATCAAGACGACAAAACCTTCTATGTTTTGGAAGTACTTGATAAAGATTGTTGGAAACACATTTGGTGTGGAATTTTCTTACCGAATACCACACGAGGTCAAATTAAATCCGGAAATTTTTTCTCGCTCATGAATATTTTTAGAAAATTATCCCTCGTCTTCGACACGGGATAATTTTCAAAATATTCATGAGCTCGAAAAAATTTCCGGAAATAATTCGACCTCTAGTGGTATTACTAGTGAAAATAATGCGGTTTGCTTTCACCAAACCGATTTCTGATTCAAAATCACTATACCAGTCAGTCACATTGAAGCGAACCCACTCACGTTATTTCTAAAACATCAGAATTAGAAGAAATCCCCCCTTCACCACGTGATCTTCCCAATTCACTCCCACTAAAATGGTCGTAGTGAATAAGATAGGAATAAATGGAGCTTATATTATTAACATCACTTCTGAAATTCATTGAGGTTGGTTGTCGCTTGATGTGGTACATCTCCATAAAACTCCTCATCTTTCTATAAACTTCACAATCCAGGATCTTGGTAGAATCAAAGTTCATAAGGTGATCCTCATTACGAACGTGTTCAGCTAGCGCACACATTTTACTAAGAATCTTGACGTCGCTCCTATGTTGGGTAATCCTTCTTTTCAGAAGCTGTGAAGTCTGACCCACATACACTTCATCGCACATCGAGCAAGGGACACAGTAAATTACACCACTTATATTCCCAACACTCATCTTGTCTTTCACTCGACTGTACAATCTGTCAATCTTAAAATACGATTTTGGAATCAACCTCACAGTGGTGGTCTTTAAGAGATTGATTAGAGCATTCGCCATGCCATTTTTTAAGGGAATAGAAGAGTAAACTTCTCTATTTGTGTTATCAGAACCAATATTAGTGGATGCTATCACATCTCCATTCGTTATCTGTCTTGAAGTTGTGGTATTATAAAGCAATCTGGACAATAACCTTTTTGGGTAGCCGTTCTCCAGCATCAACTTCATCAACAAACTCAGATTTTTCTGAACCAGAGTTGGATGAGAAACCTTCTGAATGCGGTTTTTTAATCCTAAACCATGTAAAATTTTTGCCCATGTGAATGATTAGATAGATAGTGTAAATATCTTCCTGAGCTCATAGGCTTCCGGTACCAATCCAGAAACAATGTATTATCTGATGTTCGAATCACTCTTGTATCAAGAAATGGGATACTATTCGAGGTGAACTTGACAACTTAGAAGTGGGGGTATTGATCGATGATAATATTGGTCTCAAGGAGAGGATGGGTTTGTGTATTTTTGGCAAACCATAGAACCTAGCAGCTTCTGAAAAGAAGGATTACCCAACATAGGAGCGACGTCAAGATTCCTAGTAAAATGTGTGCCCTGGCTGAATACGTTCGTAATAAGGATCACCTTATGAACTTTGATTCCACCAAGATCCTGGATTGTGAAGTTTATGGAAAGAAGAGGAGTTTCATGGAGATGTACCACATCAAGCGACAACCAACCTCAATGAATTTCAGAAGTGATGTTAATAATATAAGCTCCATTTATTCCTATCTTATTCACTACGACCATTTTAGTGGGAGTGAATTGGGAAGATCACGTGGTGAAGGGGGATTTCTTCTAATTCACTTACCCTTTATGAGCCAAACAAACGGAAAAACTTAACGATTTATAAATAACAAAAAATTTTGCGACTTATTTAAGCGCGAGAAACAAACACAAATTTCGAACCTCGGCTCTCGAGTCGTAAACGATAGGGAGCAGAACAAGGTTTTCCGAACAATCATCGTGAATTGAGATACAACGGTACCGGGTCGGCAAATTGACGATTGCCGTACCCAGCATATATAGGGCCAACAATATGAGTTTAATTTTGGTCGCTCAACATTTTTTTTCCTTCAAAAAATGTTTGAAACTTATCGGAAGTTTATGATTATTACATATATTAGACCAGGCAATAGAGCAGATAAAGGGTCATTCTGTGACAAACATCGTAGAAGAAAACCGCGTGTGGGGGGTTACGTGGGGTGGTCCGTGGATGTTTAGTGATATGTTTTCGACTCGCAAATATGATTACTTTTCTTGGAATTGCGAAGAAACACCTAAAAAAACGATGTTTTTTCAGTTTTTCGCTTGTAAAATCTGAACGAATTGTAGGGAATGAAAAGATGAAGAAAATGAGTGCTAAGGCAACTCGATCAGGTCATCATTACCGGAGGAAAGCCGAAAAAGCCGTAAAAATCAGCGTTCTTTCTAAACTTCATAACTCGGCCATTTATGAAGTTGAAGCCTCGGGTTATCCGAATGAAAGTAGTGGTTAATATGTACTTTGAGTATGCCCAACCCGGACGTTGTCGGATAAATCGTTTTTGCGTAATTGCGATTTGATTTATTCAAGGCACTATTTTCCGGAGGAGCTGGATGCGTCGGAAGTTGTCCAATTTTAATTTACAAAACGGATTTTGAAAGTAGAAGTATAGTACTACAAAACCTCAATCTTGATTTTTCGTTAAAATGTTTCCAAATAGGTGAAAAATACGTGGAAACATGACCAAAACCGACCGAAAAACGCGCTGAGGCTGGTCGCGAAAATTTACATTTATACCCCTTCTACCTGACTGCAACCGAGCGTTCGGCTGATTTTGGTCATGTTTGCACGTTTTTTCACCTATTTTGCAACATTTTGACGAAAAATCGAGATTGTCGTTTTGTAGTACTATACTTTTACTTTCAAAATTCGTTTTGTAAATGAAAATCGGACAACTTCCGACGCATCCAGCTCTTCCGGAAAATAGTGTCTCAAATAATTCCAATAGCAAATTCCAAAAAACTATCTATCCGACAACGTCCGGATTGTGCACACTCAAAGTACCTATTAACCACTACTTTCATCAGGAAAATCATAGCTACAACTTTGAAATTGGCCGAGTTATGGAGTTTTGAGAAAACGCTGATTTTAACGGTTTTTCCAGCTTTCCTCCGGTAATGATGAACCGATTGCATTGCACTAGCACTCATTTTCTTCGTCTTTCCATTCTCTACAATTCGTCTGTTGAAAGTATCAGCACCGCTCCATTAGTTCAGATCTTACAAGCAAAAAACTAAAAAAATACCGTTTTTTCAGGTGTTTCTTCGCAATGACAAGAAAAGTAATCATATTTGCGAGTCGAAAACATATCACTAAACATCCACGGACCATCCCACGTAACCCCCCACTCGCGGTTTTCTTCTACGATTTTTGTCACGGAATGACCCTTTATCTGCTCTATTGCCTGGTCTATTAGGCTACCACTTTGTTACCAATCTATTCGTAAGTGAATCAACGTATTTTTCATTATTTTACGTTCACTATGTTGTCAAAAGAAAGGTAAATATTCTAAATATAAAAGAAATAAATTACAAACAGCGCTGTCGTGAAGTCAGGAGCTTTTGAGCGCTCGTTCGTTCACCTTGTAGGTAGATTGGCATTTTCCAGTTTCAAAAACCAATAGGAGAGATTTTGACAGCTGTCAAAAAAAAATCAAACTAAGGCAAAAATCCAGACTTCACGTCAGTGCTTTAGGTGACCAATTTTTTTTCGATAATTCGCTAGAATTTTCTACTGTATCTATGGTCTTCGTGATTCGATCTGGACAAAATTTCCCACGTAGTTTGAATACATTATTCTTCATCTATGTGCAGAATTTCATTCCAATCCAATGAGTAATTTCGTGAAGTCCGGAGCTGTTTGGATTCAATGAAATAAACACCCTTTTATAAAGAAACTTCACTTTGATTATTAATTGACAACTTATTTTCAATGTGTTCTTGTTTCTCACTTCTGTTGAACTTTTTAAAGTGAGAACTTGATTCGAATTGAATTCAACAAAAAAAGGTTTAATGAAAATCTTGATCAATTTTCAACATTTTCTCCGCCCCGTGAAGAACCTTTTTTTTCTCCCATCTCTAAACACTCTCTAAACACCTTACATAGCTTGAATACAGGTCTTCGATAAATACCATTTTTAAATTTAATATCCACTTCTCTAACCTTACCATCTCTTCCTGGGTATGTCTTGTAAAATATTCCTTTAGGCCAATTGTTTCACGGTAATCTATTATCCATTAAAACTATTAGGTCATTTTCCCTCAAATTTTGATATTGTTCGAACCATTTCGTTCGTTTCGTTAAAGTTGGTATACATTCTTTAATCCACCTGTTCCAAAAATTTTCGTTCAATTTTTCAGCAAGTATCCATTGTTTTCTCACATTCCATCTCACTTCATCAAATATTCCAGGTGGTGTCAAAATGCTTAAACTTCCTATGAGGAAATGATTAGGGGTTAGACTTTCTTCATCTTCCGGAGATGAGGATACATAGGTCAGCAGACGACTATTCACTATATGTTCAGCTTCTGCCATAACTGTGTGGAAAACTTCTTGGCGCGGTACTCTGTCTTTTAGTGTTATTCTCAGAGCCGTTTTCACAGATCGAATCATTCTTTCCCAAGCACCTCCCATATGTGGACTTCCTGGAGGTATGAACTTCCACTCTATACATTCAGCGCACAATTTCTGCTCTATCACCTCGGTGTTTACATCTTTGTAGGCTCTTCTAAGTTCTTTCTCTGCAGCGTCAAAATTAGTTCAATTGTCCGTGAGAAACATCTTCGGTTTTCCTCTTCTTGACATAAAACGTCTTATAGCCATTATAGTAGAGTCTGTATTTAAGGTTTCAGCAATCTCAATGTGTATAGATCTTTTCTTTCTTCTTCTTCCGATTGTAACTTCAAAGTGTCCGAAGAAATCTATTCCTGTATAAACAAATGCTCTTTGGGGCTGTGGTTTCTTCAACCTGAAATTAGGTAACTGACCCATTTGTGCTACTTGAGGTGTTGCTCTTCTTATACAGCAAATGAAACAATATCTCATCGCTCTTTTAATTGCTTTCCTTGCTTGGAGAACCCAAAATTTTTGACGAAGTTCATTAAGCACAATTTCTGTACCTTGGTGACCCATAGTTATATGATAATTTAGAATCAATAATTTAGCCACAAAATGCCGGTTATCCAAAATTATTGGACTTTTTGTCGTGTCCGATAACTCTGTTGAATAATTCGTTCTACCTCCTACGCATAAATAGTCATTTCTCAAATATGGTGTTAACTGAAATAATTTGTTCTTCTTATCCAAAGTTTCTCCCCTTGTGATAGTTGCGATTTCTTTCTTGAAACAGTCATTTTGTATCCTTTTGAACCAGATTTTCTCAGCTTCTTCGATATCCTCAGGTGTTATTCAATGTAGTTCAATGAATTTGAATACCATTGCAGTACTTTTTATCTTCTGGTAACACTTCAATTAAATAAGATGTGATAAAACATACTACCTGTCTTTTCAATTCGTTTGATGATTCCTTATCCCGATTTTGTTGTTGATTATTTTCTTCTGGCCAAAGTTCAGAGATGAGGTATAAGAATTCAGGACCTTTGAACCATCTATATGAAGTTGTAAGCTTTATATCTTCTTGATCTCTAGTCAGGTCGTCAGCCACATTAAACTTAGTTGGTATCCATCGCCATTCTTTAACTGAAGTTTTTTCTTGAATCTCTCCCACACGATGAGCAACAAACATCTTGAAATTCCTTGTTTCCGATCTTATCCAACACAAAACTATTTTTGAGTCGCTCCAGAATACTGTCTTTTGAATTTTCAGTCTATGTCCTTTTATTATAGAATCTCTCAATCTCGAAGCCATTACTGCAGCCTGAAGTTCTAATCTCGGAATAGACAAAGTTTTCCACGGGCTTACTTGGGTTTTTGACATAATTAAACTTACATATACTTTTTCTTGCATCTCGAATCTATAGTAACCAACAGTACCCCTATAATGAAGGTATTGTATAGCATTAGATGCTCGTGGATATTCATTTTCGAACTCAGATGCGTTTCTGTTCTTTATGTATTGGGCAGCAAATGGTGAACATACTGCTGCGAATATCATTACCTCCATCGCATACTCTGACACTACATTGGTGATTTTGTCATACCATAAAATTCTTTGGGCTGATTGATCTTGTCTTCTTATTCTCACGTGGTGAAACATTTCTTTTATATCAGCAGAAAAGGCAAACTTTCTTTCCCTAAATTTCATCAATATTCCTATCAAGGAGTTATACAAATCAGGTCCTTTCAAAAGAAGATCATTCAAGCTCGTATTATTGACTTTGGCAGCAGTATCAAGTACAAATCGCAAAACTTCCGGGTTTGTTTTCATTAGTTACTCCAAAATGAGGTAAATACCAAACTCTTTGGGTTTTTCCTTGAATCTCTTCCATATCCAGTTTTCTCGCATAACCTTTCTCAAGATATTCCTTTATTTTATTTTCATATGCAGCCGAAAAACTCTCATTTTTGAGCGCTAGTACTACTTACACGAGGGCTATATCATTTCGTCACGATGTCTGTATTTTTCGAATTTTGAGCCGAAAATGGTCTCAATCGACTATGTTCGACTCACTGATGACGAATCCGTCGGAAAATTCGAGTCTGTCCGTCCGTCCGGCCGTCCGTAAGCACGATAACTCTCGAATGGAACAACCTAGAGACTTGAAATTTTCAGTGTGGGTTCAGTTCCCGAATGCCTCGGTTGACTTCGTTAATGGGCCAAATTCCATCAAGGGTTCCGTAAATATGGCCGTTCAAAGTTTTGTTCCCCTGATTACTTGAAAACTACAGATTTGATCGAGATGAAATTTTGCACTCAAATGGAGAATGAGGTGTTCAAGCTACATTTTGTCCAGTTCGCATGACCAGAACCATAGAAACCATAGAAAATTGTAACTTTTGAACGGAAACGCCTAGGGACTTGAAATTTTCAGGATAGGTGTAGATCTCGAATGTCGTGATCACGTTCATCAATGAGCAAAATTATACTAGGGGTTCCGTAAATATGGACGTTCAAAATATTTTTTTACTGATAGTTTCGAAACTACAGATCGGATTGGAATGAAATTTTGCACCTAGCTGAGGAATAATGTTTTCAAACTACGTGCAAAATTTTGTCTAGATCGCATCACCAAGACCATAGATACAGTAGAAAATTCTAGCGAATTATCAAAAAAAAATTGCAGCTGAAGCACTGACATGAAGTCTGGAGTTTCGCCTAAGTTTCAGAATTTTTTTGACAGCTGTCGAAAATTCCTTCAATTGTTTTCTAAAACTGGAAAATGCGAATCCACCTACAAGGTGCATGTACGAGCGCTCAAAAGCTCCTGCCTTCACGGCAGTGCTTTTCGTAATTTTTTTGACATGCGTTTATTCATATACCATAAGCGTTGTAAAGCGAGTGATTTTGAATTAGCAAAATAAGTCTCAGACGTTTTTCAAATTGAACCAGCTTCCCACCTGTCTCCTATTCTATGTGAGATTTTTTCGATTAAAATTTGTGCTTTTTCGTCTTCTTTTGATAAAATTCCATTAGTTGTTTCCTTAACGCCTAGAGATTCAATGGTAAAGAAATTTTTCACCAAATTGTGGAGTTCATATAATGGATCTAACTCTTGATATCTAATATGCAAAATAGTATTATATACTCTACCTCTGAATTCTCTTAAGTTACCATGTAAAATCCATCCAAGTTTTGTTCTGGACAAAGCTGGAGAATTTTTTGGACCCTCTATAATTTCTCTTGTCACAATCAAATCCCAATTATCTTGACCTATAAGAAGTTGAGATTTGACATTCGAATAACTAGCTAAATCAATGTTTCTGAGGTGTCTCCACTTTTCTTTTGATTTCTTCGCATTCACAGATTGAACTGGAAGATCCATATCAGGAAGCGTGTATACATCATTTAATTTATGCACCTTTTGATCTAGACCTATGATGTCAAACGACAGCTTTTTACTTTTAATTTCTTTCTTAGAATTCGCATCTGTCCATCTTATTCCTAAAACTGTTTTTCCTCCACTAAGATCTAAACAGTCTACAAGAGATTCATCTATAAGCGTTATAGTAGACGCTTCATCAAAAAGTGCGAATATTATGGCAGACTTATTTCCATTTTTAATCGTAACAGGCATCACTTTTGATAAAATTTCGTTATTGAACCGTGAAGTGTGAGCAACTACTTGATCTTGTGCTGCATTATTATTATCAATATTAATTTCGAAGTCTTGATTATGTTTCTGAAGTTTAGGATTATGAAGTAATTCATGATGAAATTTTGGACAGTTATCAATACCACAATGTCTCTTTTTCGTACATTTATTTATTCTATGAGCTGATTTTATACATGCAAAACATAATTCTTTTGATTTAACAAATTTCCACCGGTCTTCTGGAGATAAATCTTTGAATTTTTTACATCTATCTAAACTATGCTCACCTTGGCATAATCTACATAATTTTCTATTCTTATCTATTGCAGTCACTAGAGTAGAATTCATTTTATTTCTGTTCCCAGGCAAGTTCGATGATTTATATGGATTCAATGTTCGTACACGACAGCTTCTGCTTCATGGAAAATCCAAATTTGAAAATCTAGGAGACAATTCGTTGATTGTTCACTAACTAATCTTTTCGCCCAAGATACTTGCATAGAGAATGGCAATTGAAGAATCTTCCAAAAGTTGCGGACATGACAAATAATTATTCATATTGAGTTCTTTCAAAGTTGACGTCAAATTTTGAAGTTTGTCAGAGAATAATGCTAAATTATAAAAATCATAAGTCTTCATAAATGGTAAAGACTTGATTTCCTGGATTAATACCTTCACAATTAATTCAGCTCTGCCAAATCTGTTTTAAAGGATACTCATTATTTGTTCTATACCCGTGCATGATTTGAAGGATTACTAGTAATCCTTCCCCTGAACGTCTAGCTTCACCTACCAGACATTTCCTCAAACGACACATATTTTCAGAATCAGAGAATCCTAATAAATCAGTGGTATCACGAAACTGCGTATAAAAATTTATCCATTCTTTGATATCTCCAGAAAATTTAGGCAACTCCTTATCAATACATTGTCTAGCTAACCTAATTTTCAGAGTATCAACTTCTCTATATTCTTTATTTTCTCGAGAATTTCCTGAAGTCTTTCTGGATACTACTACAGAATAACCAGAAATTGAAGATTCAGATTTGATAGAACTATTACCTTCTAACCATTGTTCTACTTTTTCTTTTTCACTGATGGACTTTTGAGGGACATTCAAATCAATATTACTTGAATTGCTTGATTCACAATCACTTCTTCCCTTATTGTTGAGTTTTTGTAAAGCTAATCTGTTTTCGAATAGTTTCCTTTTTAAATCAATCTTCCTTTTAACTAATTCATGTTCCTCTATTTCAAGTTTTAAGAGTTTATTATCTGCCTTTATTTGATCCTCAAGCTTTCTACGTAAGGTATACTTTGAGTGTTTAGAGTGGGACTCCATATTTGATTCTTGAATACTCTAAGGACCAACAAATGTTTGGTTTCAATGAAATAAACACCCTTTTATAAAGAAACTTTACTTTGATTCTTAATTGACAACTTATTTTCAATGTGTTCTTGTTTCTCACTTCTGTCAAATTTTTTAAAGTGAGAACTTGATTCAAATTGAATTCAACAAGAAAGGTTTAATGAAAAACTTGATCAATTTTCAACAGGAGCTTTTGAGCGCTCGTTCATCCACCTTGTAGGTAGTGTCGCATTTTCCAGTTCTAGACAACAAATTCAAAAAATGTTTGACAGCTCCTAAAAAAATTGTGGCTTGAATATATCATTCTCCATTAAAATACAAAATTGCGTCACGATCGAATCCGTAGTTTTGTAATTATCAAGAAAACTGAATTTCAAACGACCATATTTACGGAACCCCTAGTCTAATTTTGCTCATTGATGAACGTGACCGCAACATTCGAAACCCACACCTATCCTGAAAATTTCGAGTCCCTAGGCCTTTCCGTTCGAAAGTTATAATTTTCTATGGTTCTGGTCATGCGATCTGGAAAAAATGTAACCTCAATATATCATTTCCCATTGAAATACAAAATTTCGTCACGATCAAATCCATAGTTTTTGAATTATCAAGAAAACTGAATTTTCAACGACCATATTTACGGAAACCTGTTGAGTTTCTGGATATTTCTGATACTATGTCCGATGTATGACAACTATTTTTGTACAAAATTATAGGCCATCTTATTTTTGTTGGAAAGACTGCGACATAACTTTCTGCAATGGTATCTGATTTCCAGCCCCCGTGTTTCTTTAGTGCAAGGACCTTGACTCCAGTATTGACTAACAAAGTAGCTGAAGTTCGCCTAAATGAATGCCCAGTGTAAGTCTTGCTATTTGGCAACCCCAGAAAACCTTCAATTTTTCTTGGAATTGCGGAAAATGTGTTTCTTCCAACAAGTTGTCTCTGATTTCCAAGTATTCATTGAAAATATTCAAGTGACATACAACTCCTTCCTCACTTGCGGTAATCGTAAATTTGCGAGACAGACCATTTTTGAGCGCTCGTACTACCTACACGAGGGCTATCGACTATGTTCGACTCACTGATGACGAATCCGTCGGAAAATTTGAGTCTGTCCGGCCTGCCGTAAGCACGATAACTCTCGAACGGAGCAACCTAGAGTCTTGAAATTTTCAGTGCGGCTTCAGTTCTCGAATGCCTCGGTTAAGTTCGTTAATGGGCCAAATTCCACCAGTGGTTCCGTAAATATGGCCGTTCAAAGTTTTGTTCCCCTGATTACTTGAAAACTGCAGATTTGATGGAGATGAAATTTTGCACTCAAATGGAGAATGAGGTGTTCAAGCTACATGTGAAATGTCCAGATCGCATGACCAGAACCATAGAAACCATAGAAAATTGTAACTTTTGAACAGAAACGCCTAGGAACTTGAAATTTTCAGGATAGGTGTAGATCTCGAATGTCGTGATCACGTTCATCTATGAGCAAAATTATACTAGGGGTTCCGTGAATATGGTCGTTTGAAATTTAGTTCTCTCGATAATTTCAAAACTACAGATTCGATCGTGACGAAATTTTGTATACTAATGGAGAATGATATATTGTAACGACGTTTTTTTCTCCGGTTGAAAATAATGCCCTTAACCGGATTTACTGAAGAACTCGGGCGCCAATTGCGATGGGTTTTATAAGGTCGCAATACCTTATGACACTTACTGAGTTCAAACTCGGGTAGCTTTTACACAGTTCGATCCAATCTGAGGCGGTAGCGATTGGCAAGTATCGATTTCTTCTGCCGGTGAGAAGGAGGAGGCTATGGAGGTAGTAAATGAAATTCACCCTGATGATATGTCCAATTGGGTACACTATAATGTCAAGTTGGTCTAATTTTTTTACAACTAAATGTCTCAAACAGTACGAAAGACAATGATAATGATCTGTCTGACACAGTCCTATGATCAACAACAAAAAAAATAATTCTCAGTGTTGAGATCAATAACAAAATAATTCTCAATATCAAAATATATACAATGGGTTGGCGGCAAGCGGACGAGGAACGAGTGAGGCGAGCAATCAGCGGGTAATATATTACAAAGCGATAAGCAGGGCAAATGTCGAGAACGATGATAAGCGTGGTCAAAATGCGGACAAGTGCGAAAGCATACAAAATGGTAATCAAACAACAGTTTACAGTCCAGAGTTTCGGCGAGGTGACACCCTAACCTGTGTTCCTCGAAATCGGGATTACTGATGTTCAGCGACAGCACGGCGCTGCCTAAACAGTATCTTAACAAACCGGTGGTGATGTAAGTCAAGACTGAAACCAAGTCAAGACGAAGTATACTATTGTGTAATTAATAAGTGAACTCGGAGTTTAAATGGCGCATCCACCAAAAGCAATTTTGGTCGGGGGAATTTATACAAAGGGGTCTATGGTGGAGAAGCTGAAATAAGAAAGGGCGCATCCACAAAAAAAACAGTTTTGGTCGTGGGAATTTATACAAAGGGGTCTATGGTGGAGAAGCTGAAATAAGAAAGGGCGCATCCACAAAAAAAAACAGTTTTGGTCGTGGGAATTTAAACAAAGGGGTCTATTGTGGAGAAGCCGAAATAAGAAAGGGGCGCATCCACCAAAATGTTACTGTGGGGTGGGATATTGACAAAACTGAAACCTTGGTCGGGGAAATAGGAGCAAGGCCACCAACTCCGTAACAAAAGGGACTTGAAATATGGTTGTCACCTAACTGAGACTCGGAGTTGTGACAACTTACTAAAGGATATGGACCCCTTTCCTCGACGTATAAAGTTCATCAGGCATTACTCATAAGACCTAGTCGCAATGAGCAATGGCGTCTGAACTTCACTCGAGGGGCATTGAAGCACCGACGCGATACTTCATACTGCCAGGGTATACTGATTATTCGGTGGGGTTAAGATTTCAATTACTGGACGTATGCTACCTATCGTGGATCGGTCCGGACATGCGGTGAAATATTCACCCAAAAGAAACTTTAATCGGAGAAAAATAGGCAAGACCACCAACGGTGGAAAAATCAGAACTTGGAATATGGTTGCCACTGAACTGAGTCTCGGACTTGTGGCAACTTACTAAAGGATATTGACCCCTTTCCTCAACGTATAAAGTTCATCAGGCATTACTCATAAGACCTAGCCGCAATGAGCAATGGCGTCTGAACTTCACTCGAGGGGCATTGAAGCACCGACACGATACTTCATATTGCCAGGGTATACTAATTATTCGGTGGGGTTAAGATTTCAATTACTCAGATTGATGTTAGAATGAATAAGAACAAATTCGACCGTGGGACTTAACCGGCTGCAAAGACAGCGAAAGGTCCGAACTGCAAGTCGGACTAAATCTCGGATAATCTAGGACGGTATTGGCTTAGCAAGATTGTCTCTTGGGACTGATGATTAAGAAATAGAAGTAACAGAATTTACAAGTAACGATCGCGGAACACAGGAAGAATAATCTACGGTCATAAAAGAACTTAGGCAAATACGGAAATACAGCTCACCAGCTCTAGGACTTTCCTGTACGGGCAGCACACACTGCACAAGCGTTGGAACACTTCGAACAGCACAAAACGGCTTAGAGTCAATTTCTCGGTTTAACGCTAACCCCGAACGAAAGTCGGTAATTATCACAAGCTCGACACGATATCGAACGGTTTGTCGGTCGGGCAATAATTCTCTCGTTCGATCAGGATTTTCAAACAGCGGCAATCACAACTGCTAAATCGGAATATCTACTACAAATCTCTAACTACGTTTTTCACGACGGATAATTCGGAATTTTAAAACAAATCTCTAATAGTGTCAAACACGGCGGCTAAATCAGAATTTTCTAATACAACTTTCTAACAGTCTCAATCACGGCGGCTTAATCGGAATTGCCAAAATTCCATCCCATTCCCCCTTTTATAAGGTCGGTTTGATGGGGGTAATTCGGGCATTCGAAAACGGCGTCGTTTTCCAAAAAACTCCCAGTCACCATACAAAAACTAACATCTGCAAGCGCTATCTCTTCGGCGACGAATTCCTAGAGTTTTTCTACATAGGCTCGGATTTTAAATGATCGCGTTAAATTCGCTTCATATGCGATATGAAAATTATTCCAACAAATTTCTCAAAATCCAGGCCGATTATACCGGGTGACTTAGGAACTTTCCCGACGGGGAATACGGATTTATCCGAGTAAAATCTCAAAAAATCGACGTAAAACATATAGTCCTCGTGATCAGAAATATTGAATAATTTACACAAATTCTTGCAAAAATTTACGTGAATGATACCGGATGACCTAGTAACGAAATTCACTTCGTTACAATATTCAAGCTACATTTCTCCAGATCACATGACCAGAACCATAGAAACCATAGAAAATCATAACTTTCCAACGGAAAGGCCTAGGGACTTGAAATTTTCAGGATAGTTGTGGATCATGAATGTCGTGATCAAGTTCATCTATGAGCAAAATTATAGTAGGGGTTCCGTGAATATGGTCGTTTGAAATTTAGTTTTCTTGATAATTTCAAAACTACAGATTCGATCGTGACGAAATTGTGTATACTAATGGAGAATGATATATTTAAGCTACATTTTTCCAGATCACATGACCAGAACCATAGAAACCATAGAAAATCATAACTTTCGAACGGAAAGGCCTAGGGACTTGAAATTTTCAGGATAGGTGTGGATCTGAAATGTCGCGTTCACTTTTATCAATGAGCAAAATTATACAAGGGGTTCCGTAAATACGGTCGTTTGAAATTTTGGTTTCTCGAAAATTCCGAAACTACGGATTCGATCGAGATGAAATTTCGTATTTTGATCGAGAATGATATATTAAAACAATATTTTGTCCAGATCGCATGACCAGAACTCTTGAACGGAAAGGCCTAGGAACTCGAAATTCTCAGGGTGGGTTTGGATCGCGAATATCGCGGTCACGTTCACCAATGAGTAAAATTAGACTAGGGGTTCCGTAAGTATGGCCGTTCAAAATATTTTTTTGCTGATAGTTCTGAAAATACTGAGCGGATTGGTTTGAAATTTCACACCTAGCTGAGTAATAATGTATTCAAACTACGTGCAAAATTTTGTCCAGATCGCACCACCAAGACCATAGATACCGTAGAAAATTCTAGCGAATTATCGAAAAAAAATTGATCAGCTGAAGCACTGACATGAAGTCTGGAGTTTCGCCTAAGTTTCAGAATTTTTTTGACAGCTGTCGAAAATTCCTTCAATTGATTTCTAAAACTGGAAAATGCGAATCTACCTACAAGGTGCATGTACGAGCGCACAAAAGCTCCTGCCTTCACGGCTAGGGAATGCGATCTCGCGAGATTGGGGCTCAGACGAGATCTCGCGAGTTTATGAAAAACAATACCGCGAGATCTCGCCAATTTCGAGATCTCGCGAGATTGGTAGTTTTGTGTGTTTATTCTTGCAAATAATCAGAATATTTGAATAAATTAGGAAAATAATAATAGGTATTATGAAATAAACATTTATTTTTACGAATTTTTTCAATTAACTTTTAAGTAGTAAAATTTGACTTATCAGATGAGAAATGAAATAATCAACCACTCTTCTCCCTTAATATCAAATAAAAGTGTATTATAACCAAACAACAAGAAGTCAAAGACTAAAATAAAACAAATCAACTAAGTCGACTATTGAACTGAGATATTATCATGAATTGAAGAAAATTATATCTGCTCAGAGATCTATTAAAAATTAGAGATTAATCAACAAAATATTTCATTCAAATGAAGGGCTCTTGTTCAGTTCACATCACGAGCCGAGCCATTATTACGAATTATTTTGAAAGTAGCTCCTTAAGAAGCACTTATGTCGAAAGAATCGTCTGCTAAACGGCTTCTTATTTTGCTGGCCAGATAACCAGACACTGAGAAGGCCCTTTTGGATTCAATGCTAGTTGGAACCGCAGATCTCCTCGGATCATCCGCGAATGGTAAAAGCAAAGAGGAAAAATAGTCTTCGGTAAAAGTTCAGCATGCTTAAAAGTTCGCCCTTTGACAGACCCCCCCCGCAATCTCGTTAAACTCGCGAGATCTCGCCCATTTTTCGGACGAGATCAATCTCGCTAAAAAAGGCCGAGATCTCGCGATAACGAGATTGCATTCCCTATTCACGGCAGTGCTTTCCGTAATTTTTGAATCTGGTATATTGACAATGGCTATATTCTCCAACTTTTGAACACCGACTAATCCCATTATCGTAACTAACCTTCACCAATAGAAAATTATTATCGTCAGCTCCCTCAAGTAAATTATTTATTTCTTCACGGGTAAAAACATTCGATTTTCTATGTTTATCATCATTTTTTCTCTTCAAAAAAGCTCTGAGTTTTTGGAAGTTCGAAATATCCATATTGTCTTCAATGAACAGCGTTGACTTCAACATGGAATATTCGCACCACAAACTTGCTGGTGACATTAATAGTTGGCTCTTTTCCATTAAATATGCCAGCATTGTTGTTTCCGATATTGAGGTTGAATTCATTCTCAGGCACCACTCTTCGAAACCCTTTTATGCTGCTTGGTAACGTTTCTTAGGCGCTGGTCTCCTCGAATCGCGACGGACGACCGACGCGGAGACGCCTCGAATTATATGTTCGGGAAACCATGAGCGCGGTCTATGGCGCTGGTCTCCTCGACACGCATCGGTCGACCGATGACGTGCGATGACGTCATACGCGGAGACGCCTCCGTCAATTTTAGAATTATATGCAAAATTGAACAAAGTAACTCTTTATTCATCTTTAAAACGTGTAGAAGCGTGCGTGTAGATTGCGAAATGAATTTCAGGGAGACCGTGCGCCCGTTGCCAACGACCGACAGCCTTCCGTATGACGTCACCGCACGTCGTCGGTCGACCGATGCGTGTCGAGGAGACCAGCGCCTATCTGAACCGCCAGGGCGGGCGAGACTCAGGGCGGACGAGATTTAAAAGTTACACCGACAGCCTTCCGTATGACGTCACCGCACGTCGTAGGTCGCGTACGAGCGGTTCGAGGAGACCAGCGCCTTAAGGTGCATATTCACTAAGCGAACGAACAGCGAACTCCGAACAACGAAGGTTCGGAGTTCGTTCGGCAGCAATTTGTCGATTTCGTTTCGATGAAGCAAACTCCGCACCGAATACAGTATTCAAAAAGTTCGCTATTCGCTGGGCATTCGGCATCGACTCCATTTATTGTAAAAATTTGTGACGAAATTATTTCAGCATCGCCTTTCATAGTTATTGCGAGTTTACTGAAAACCATTGAAGAACAAAAAATGAAACGAAGATATTGGATGTCAAAACTTTATCAAAGTCGGAATCAATATAGGGGATTGGACCTGATTTAAGGATTGATTTAGGGCAGTTCAGTAATTTTTGTAGAATATCCCCTGCGGATTTTGAATTGTTACCTTGAAGAATCAGTGAAAAAATTTGTAAAAAGTCAACAAATTTTCGAGAAGCAATTCCACCTAAGGAAAGACTGGCGCTAACCCTCCGATTTTTGGCAACTGAACATTTCAACGCAAATTCAACGTTCGGTTCGAAATTACACTAAAAATAGCGAATCCCGTCCACACCGAACAGCGAATCTCTTTGATGTACCGCTTTTCCACCAAACGACGGCGAAGGCGAACCGAACTGAAAATGCCATTCGATTCGCCTTCGCTTTAACGTATACATTGACCGAATTCAAATTCGGAGTTCGGAGTTCGCTGTTCGTTCGCTTAGTAAGTATGCACCTTTAGACTTCTCCGGTGAAAGGAATTCATATGTAGCATTTGCTGCTTCTTGAATTTCATCTTCTTCGGAATTCGTTTTAGAGAAGGAAATGTGGTTTTGACAAACACTTTGTTTGACAGATGAAAACCTTAGTTACCCAAGTCAAATCGATATTTTGTTGTAGGTACCGTAATGAATTTAGTTCAAGTTCTTTTTAAAAAAATTCCTCCACAGTTCACTAATACTACACTACTAATTCATTTCCAACACTCAAATCATTTATCTGCACGCGCGCTTTTAAGTCCTATACTGTCCCCTTAGGGCTGATGTCGACCTAAATATTGGAAGGTGAAGCTTCCCCGATGTCTCCAGCAATCTCTCGAAGATTTGCGTACGTTCTATTCGGTTCTAGAAGGCGACAGGTCCGGCTTAAGTTCATTACAGTACACAACTCAGAGTTTCTTGACCACCCTCGGACTTCGTTGCTTGCCCTCGCTATTGCTCGGGCGCAAACTACGTCCTCGTCTGGTAAGTGTCCTTTGCCTCCCTTATAGTGTAAATAACTATTACGCTTCACTTCATGACTTATGTCACATGGAATGCAAAATTTTCACTCTGTTACTGCACAACTATGTTACCAGCGTGTGGTAACAAAGTTCTTGAGTAAGTAAGAGAGTTGAATAAGTCGATATTTTTCAAATATGGACAAAGCTTGGTGGGTACAAATAAAACGTGTATATTTCATAAAACTGAAAAACATTGTTGCAGGATACTATGTTTCATTGTGATTTCGTGAAGCAGCGACGATACCGAAAACGTAGTAGAAAAATTATAAAAGCACTGCCATGAAGTCGGGAGCTTTTGAGCGCTCGTACATCCACCTTGTAGGTAGATTCGCATTTTCTAGTTTCAGAAATCAATTGAAGGAATTTTCGACATCTGTCAAAAAAATTCCCAAACTTAGGCGAAACTCCAGGGTTCAAGTCAGTCCTTGAGCTGACCAATTTTTTTTCGATAATTCGCTAGAATGGTATCTATAGTCTTGGTGGTGCGATCTGGACAAAATTTCGCACGTAGTTTGAATGCATTATTCTTCAGCTAGGTGTAAAACTTACAATCCAATCAGTAGTTTCGAAATTATCAGGAAAAAAAAATTTTGAACGGTCATATTTACGGAAACCCTAGTCTAATTTCGCTCATTGATGAACGTGACCGCTACATTCACGATCCAAACCTACCCTGAAAATTTCAAGTTCCTAGGCCTTTCTCTCCGGAAGTTATAATTTTCTATGGTTTCTATGGTTCGGGTCATGCGATCTGGACAAAATGTTGCTTTAATATATCATTCTCGATTAAAATACAAAATTTTATCTCGATCGAATCCGTAGTTTCGAAATTATCGAGAAAACAAAATTTCAAACGACCGTATTTACGGAACCCCTAGTATAATTCTGTTCATTGATATACGTGAACGCGACATGTTAGATCCACACCTATCCTGAAAATTTCAAGTCTCTAGGCCTTTCCGTTCCAAAGTAATGATTTTCTATGGTTTCTATGGTTCTGGTGATGCGATCTGGAGAAATGAAGCTTGAATATATATTTTTCCATTAGTGTCATATATTGAGTTTGAATGTGTTACACTCTTACGCATATCTTGTAAGGTGGGGATAACCACCTAGATAGAGGAAGAACAATAAAGTTCAGTTGAGTACTAGACGTTGTTTCAATGACTTATAAAAGATATAACATGGCGCAGTCGGTAGTTTGAAACAAAAAACAAAAAATTTATAGAAAAGTATTCGTAAAAATAAGAATACTCCTATTCATTCATATGTGTAAAGACTCCTGTGTATATTAAAATAATACCACAGTTGGAAAATCATGGAAAAAGTGAAACCACCTGGCACGATGGAAGTCAATGGCGATCCAGCAGAATCATGGCGTTTTTTCAAACAAAAATTAGGACTATTTTTGCAAGCGTCGAAATTAGTTGAAGAATTCGAACAAGTAAAATGTGCACTGCAGCTTAATCAAATCGGAGATAAGGGACTCAAAATATTCAACACGTTCCAATTCGATAAACCAGAAAAATCATCATCATCCCCCGCTGTACTGAAAAAGTTTGATGAGTACTTCAAACCGTCAAAAAATGTTACGTATAAAAGACATATTTTTCTCACAAGAGAAATGAAACCCAACGAATCAGTAGACGAATATGTAACTTCCCTGCGACAACTTAGTGAGTATTGCGAATTTTCAACTCTCACAGATAGTCTCATAAAAGTCAGATTAATTTTGGAAATTAAAGACGCAGTAGTCAAAGATAGATTGTTACGTGCTAAAAACCTGGATTTGTTGAAAGCAATGGAAATTTGTAAGGTAGCAGAAATTTTAAAAAATCAATTACAAGCCATTTCTTCCAATTATCCAGACATTAAAGTTGAAGAAAATGAATTCATAAATTCATTAGGAAAAAACACGTAGAAAAAATCCTTATCACATCGGACAGATTTAGCTAGAAAACAAGACCGTCACAATTCCAACACGCACTCTCCAAAATATCACGATGCGCAAGCCTCTTCATCGAAGTCAACATCGCAGAATTATCAACGTAAACAAGCTGTTTGTGGAAAATGTAGAAATTATCATCGACCAGGACAATGCAGAGATTTTGGAAGAAAATGCAGAGTATGCAACAAAATGAATCACTTTTTACATTTATGCAGAAACAAGAAGAATCAAAACATCTATAACATAGAAGAAAATTCTAATTCGGATGAGGACAATTTATTCCTAGGTTGTGTGAGTAATGATAAAAATGTTAAAGAATGGGTTATGAATTTGTTGGTTAACAACTGTAATATTCAGTTCAAAGTTGACACGGGTGCGCAAGCAAATATCATTTCTTACAGTACATATAGAGAATATTTAAATAACATTAGACTTAAAAGAGATAGAGGTAAATTATGTACCTATACTGGTGAATCTTTGAATGTAATTGGAGGTGCATATTTGAATTGCAGTTTTAAAGAAAGAACTCATAATATATATTTTCATTTCGTCAAAAATAATGGACCTAACATAATTGGATTACAAACAATTAATGATTTGAATGTTGTTAAAATGTAAAGTTATGTAGAAACAAATATTTTGGATGAATTTAAAGAAGTTTTTGAAGGAATTGGTTGTCTTCCAGGTCAGTACTCTATTAAAGTTGATAAAAATATTCCACCTGTAGTACACGCAAGTAGAAAAGTTCATTCAGTGTAAGAGATAAATTGAAAGCAAAATTAGATAAATTGGTCAAACAAAAAATTATTGTAAAAGAAACATTGCCAACAGAATGGGTTAATTCTGTGGTTATTGTAAGTAAATCAAACGGTGATTTTCGTCTATGCATCGATCCAACAGATTTGAATAAAGCAGTTTACTGAGAACATTTCCAGATTCCGACATTTGAAGAAACTATCAAAGATTTGAGTGATGCTAAAGTTTTTTCAGTTCTAGATGTTGCGAACGGATTTTGCAATGTTCAGTTGGATATGCAAAGTTCAAAGCTTTGTACCTTCAACACACCCTTTGGACGATATCGTTTTCTTCGCCTTCCCTATGGTTTGAAGAGCGCGAGCGAAGTTTTTCAGCAGAAAATGCTAGAGTGTTTTGAAGGTATCGAAGGTACAGCTATTTATATAGATGATATTTTAATTTGGGGTTCGAATAAAAAAGAACATGACGAAAGATTGAGACTGGTCTGTTAACAAAATTGAATCAAGTAAAATTAAATAGGAGTAAATGTAAAATTAACGTTAACAAAATTAAATACTTGGGTCATATCATAAGTGAAAATGGTGTACAACCTGATGAAAGCAAAATTGAAATAATTAAGAATTATCCAGTGCCAAATAATAAAAATGGAATTCAAAGATTTTTAGGTATTTTAAATTACGTTCACAAATTTATTCCAAATTCATCTGATTTAACTCAACCATTAAGAGAACTTCTGAAGAAAGAAAATTTTCAATGGGAAATTGAACAAGAAAATGCTTTTAAAAAACTGAAAAGAATTCTGATAACACCTCCTGTGTTACAATATTATAATCCCAATTTGCCAATTACTGTAACAGTAGATGCAAGTCAATATGCACTGGGAGCAGCATTGCTGCAAAATTGTAAGCCAATAGCTTACTCATCTAAATCACTAACTTTGACACAACAAGCGTATGCTCAAATAGAAAAAAAACTTCTAGCCATAGTTTATGACTGTAAAATTTATCATCATTATATATTTGGTAAAAGAATTACAATTGAAACAGATCATAAGCCTCTTTTGGGTTTATTCAAAAAGTCGTTAGTTAAGTGTCCAATTAGACTCCAAAGAATGCTATTAGATCTGCAAATGTATGACATAAATTTGATTCATAAGCCAGGTAAAGAAAAGTAAATAGCTGATGCTCTAAGTAGAATAAATGCTCCTAATTTGAGTGATGAACAAATTATACCAGAGAATGACTATGAAGCTTAAGTGAATCTTTTAACTGAAAATTTCCCAATTAGTCAAAGTAAACTCGAACAATTTATAATCGAAACTAAAAAAGATCAACAGTTACAAAATTTGATGAAATATGTTAAATATGGCTGACCTCATACACGATCTAAATCAGGGGCGGATCGACAATTTCCGGGGCCCTACGCTTGAAAACTTTCGGGGCCCTCACTCTACTTTTTCTTTCAAAAAAATGTTTCAATCTGAATTCGGTTTTTTCAAAAAACAAATAAACATGAACATGAAAAATTATTGGAAAATGAAAAATAATATGAAAATACCGAAAAACTAATCAAGTAAACTTTTTTTTCCTTATTTTCATGTCTGCAAATTCTTTTATTGGAGCATCATAATCCAGACTCTTCGTTATATCACTTTCAATCGAAAGTATTCCTAAGAACTGCAGTCTGTTTTCCTTCATAACTGTTCTATATTTATTTTTTAATATGGATATTTTGGAAAATGGACGTTCTGCTTCGCTGCTTGGCAATGTTAAAAATAACTTCAGAGCTATATATGAGTTCGAAAAAACTTCTATCATTCCCTTATCATAGATTATTTTCAACATCTGCGAACAACTCGTTTTTGAGCGCTCGTACTACTTAAACGAAGGCTTTATCATTTCGTGACTTTTGAGCCGAAAATAGTCTCAAACGACTATGTTCGATTCACTGATAACGAATCCGTCGAAAAATTCGAGTCTGTCCGTCCGGCCGTCCGTCTACACGATAACTCTCGAACGGAATGTCTTAAAGACTTGAAAATTTCAGGGTAGGTTCGAATCTCGAATGCCGCGGTTAAGTTCGTTGTTGGGCAAAATTCGCCCAGGGCTTCAGTAAATATGGTCATTACGTGTTCAAGATACATGCAGATTTTTTTCCAGCCCGCATGACCAGAACCATAGAAACCATAGAAAATTATAACTTTGTAATGGAAAGGCCTAGGGAATTGAAATTTTCAGGATAGGTGTGGATCTCGAATGTCGCGGTCACGTTCATCACTGAGAAAAATTAAACTGAGGGTTCCGTAAATATGCTCCTTTGAAATTCAGTTTTCTTGATAATTTCAAAACTATGGATTTGATCGTGACGAAATTTTGAATTCGAATTGAGAATGATATATTCGAGGTATATTTTTTCAGATCGCATGATCAGAACCGTAGAAACCATAGAAAATCATAACTTTTGAACGCAAAGGCCTAGAGACTTGAAATTTTCAGGATAGGTTCGGATCGCGAATTTCGCGGTCATGTTTATCAATGCGCAAAATTCGACTAGGGGTTCCGTAAATATAGCCGTTCAAACTACTTTTTTCCTGATAATTTCGAAACTACTCATTGGATTGGAATGAAATTTCGCACATAGATGAAGAATAATGTATTCAAACTACGTGGGAAATTTACCAAAATTACCAAGACCATAGATAACGTAGAAAATTTTAGCGAATTATCGAAAAAAAAATTGGTCATCTGAAGCACTGACATGAAGTCTGGATTTTCGCCTTAGTTTAAAATTTTCTTTGACAGCTGTCAAAATCTTTCCAATTGGTTTCTAAAACTGGAAAATGCGAATCTACCTACAAGGTGCATGTACGAGCGCTCAAAAGCTCCTGCTTTCACGGCAGCTCCTGCCTTCACGGCAGTGCTTTTCCAAATTTTTTCTTCATGTTTCAAGAGTTTTAGGTATTCTTTGAACTGAGATGCTTCACTGACAATTCCTTCATTAAGATCGTCTTCATAATTCTCCAAGAGCGCTTTGAAACTTGAAAATTAACCTGAAGTTAAGACTTTAACTATAGGAAAGTGTTTCACAATTTCGGGTTTGGCACCAACCAATGGCTAATTTACCGTTAATCTTCTTCCTAACCGAAACTTTAACCGAATAGGGCCGGTTTCACAATGTCTGGTTATTCTTCAGGTTTCGGTTAGGAAGAAGATTAACGGTACATTAGCCATTGGTTAGTGCCCAACCAGCAATTGTGAAACACTTTCCTATGGTTAAAGTCTTAACTTCAGGTTAAGTATTGGTAACCAGACATTGTGAAACCGGCCCTAGTGTTTGGTCAAGTTACCTGAAGAATAACCAGACATTGTGAAACCGGCCCTTAGGGTTATAAAATGAATATGACAATATGACAAATATTTAAAACTAAGAAATGCAAAACAAGTGTCTAGTATCCCTCCGATATCGACGGTAGCATGTACCTATATTTCAAAGGGATGCTGACAACTTTACTTTCACCGTTGCGGAAATTTATTGCAGGCCGATAAGAATAATTGGAGAAAACATGCGGATGCTGAACCTTTTGATATTATTTTTTTACTGACAGCTGAATTTTGCTCTGGGTCTGGTTGCGTTTCGTGTGACTGAAAATTGCTTGAGCGTACTAAGCGTACCGGTTAATCCGCCACTGATCTAAATGTCTCAAACATTAACGCGCTCGCTCCGCTCACGCGTTGAAATATTTCGACCATTAATCGCTGTCATTAATAAACTAGTTGATTAAATAACTATTTCCATACATGGGATACCTCAGATTTTATATTTGATGGAAGTCCTCAATTTACGAGTAATGAATTCAAAGAATTTTCTAATAAATGGAATTTCAAACATGAAAAGTCTAGTCCATTGTACCCACAATCCAAGTGGAAAGAAGCATTCAGAATATTAAAAATTTAGTAAAAAAATGTAATTTCGATAAAACTGATATAAATGCAGCTCTACTAGAATATCGAAGTACACCAATATCTCATAAAAATTTGTGACCTTCAGAATTACTTTTCAAAAGAAATATCAGAGTTTTTCTACCCAATTTTAATAATATCAATAAAAAGATAAACTTGAAGGAACAAAAGAATTACATGGAAGAAAAACAGAAATCATCGAAAATGTATTATGATAGAAGAACGAAAAACGTTTGAACAAAAATCAAAAAATTTATATAAAGAAAAATGATATATGGATACCTGGTAGAGTAATTAAAAAATATAATTCTGATTCTTATGTTGTACAAGAAGAGAATTCGAACAAATGTAAACGTAGGAATAGAATTTATTTGAAACAGATGTATGACAATACAACGTTTCACTATGACACTGACAGTGATACTGAACCAGTCGCAAGTACTTCTGGAACAGTTATAAATTGTGAATTTGAAAGGGAAGAGACAGATGATGAAACAGATATTGTAGATTTGGATAATACACAGTCCTCATTGATTTCTAGATATGGTAAAAAAATAAAAAAACCTGACAAATTGATGTATCATTGATTTTGAAATTCTTAACTATTAGAAAACTGTAATACAATTTGTAAATAGTAATTTAAGTTAAGGGGATTCACATACTTACCTGTAATTAATTTTTGAGTTTAATTTGTAAAAAAGGAAGATGTCATATATTGAGTTTGAATATGTTACACTCTTACGCATATCTTGTAAGGTGGGGATAACCACCTAGATAGAGGAAGAAAAATAAAGTTCAGTTGAGTACTAGACGTTGTTTCAATGACTTATAAAAGATATAACAATTAGTATACAAAATTTCGTCACGATCGAATCTGTAGTTTTGAAATCATCAAGAAAACTAGGGTTGCCTTTTATATTTCGGGATTGGAGAACCCTAGTTTTGCAATCTGGAAACTGACCACTCTATCGTAAAGTTAGACTTTTTTTTGAGCGCGCGTACTACTTACACGAGGGCTATATCATTTCGTCACGATATGAGTATTTTTCGAATTTTGAGCCGAAAATGGTCTCAATCGACTATGTTCGACTCACTGATGACGAATCCGTCGAAAAATTCGAGTCTGTCCGTCCGGCCGAAAGCACGATAACTCTCGAACGGAACAACCGAGACTTGAAATTTTCAGTGTGGGTTCAGTTCCCGAATGCCTCAGTTAAGTTCGTTAATGGGCCAAATTCCACCAGGGGTTCCGTAAATATGGCCGTTCAAAGTTTTGTTCTCCTGATTACTTGATAACTACAGATTTGATCGAGATGAAATTTTGCAATCAAATGGAGAATGAGGTATTCAAGCTACATGTAGAATTTTGTCCAGACTGCATGACCAGAACCATAGAAACCATAGAATATTGTAACTTTTGAACGGAAACACCTAGGGACTTGAAATTTTCAGGATAGGTGTGGATCTCGAATGTCGTGATCACGTTTATCTATGAGGAAAATTATACTAGGGGTTCCGTGAATACGGTCGTTTGAAATTTTGTTTTCTCGATAATTTCGAAACTACGGATTCGATCGAGATAATGTATTTTAATCGAGAATGATATATCGAAGCAACATTTTGTCCAGATCGCATGACCAGAACCATAGAAACCATAGAAAATTATAAATTCCGAAGGACAGGCCTAGGAACTTGACATTTTCAGGGTAGGTTTGGATCGCGAATGTCGCGGTCACGTTCATCAATGAGCGAAATTAGACTAGGGGTTCCGTAAATATGGCCGTTCAAAATATTTTTTTCCTGATAATTTCGAAACTACTGATTGGATTGGAATGACATTTTACACCTAGCTGAAGAATAATGTATTCAAACTACGATGCCGTAGAAAATTCTAGCGAATTATCGAAAAAAAATTGGTCAGCTGAAGCACTGACATTAAGTCTGGAGTTTCGCCTAAGTTTGAGAATTTTTTCGACAGCTGTCGAAAATTCCTTCAATTGATTTTCAAAACTGGAAAATGCGAATCTATCTGCAAGGTGGATGTACGAGCGCTCAAAAGCTCCTGACTTCACGGCAGTGCTTTTCGTAATTTTTTGTTATACGTACTTAGAACGTTTCGACATACGAGCGCTATTTGTATTGTTTACATTAACTCAAAAGATTCATCTCGGCCGAAAAAGGGAATTTAATCTTGAACATTTTTGTACGATTTTTTTACCACTTTCGACGTGGAATAACTCAGCAACAGTGCATCGATGAATTTAATTGAATTTTTGCCGATGGAGCTACATCAAGGACCAGTGTTTATCGATAGTATGGTAAATTCAATCGAGGTCCAAGTTCGCTCCAAAGAGAATTTCGTGAAGGTCGTCCAAAATCAGTTGTTGTTTCCAGTGGCGGCTGGTGGACATTTATCGTGGGTCGGCAGATATATACATATATGGGAAACCTCTCGGATTCAGATAAAACATAAAAAAATAAGATGACAAGTTTCCATGATTTTTTTTCCTAGCGGCCCTCCCTACGTAGATACGGCCTCCTAAATGACGCCACTGGAAATTCATTTTACTTGAATAAAGTTTTAACTACTCAATAAAATTTAATGAAAATTTGATATGATAAACAATAGTAAGGACCTCTTAAAATACTGCCCTCAAATTTGAATTAGCTCGTTTAGTCTTCCAGGGGCGGACTAGGTTGTACATTTTAATGCCTACATTTTTAACACCCTGTATGCTAAGGAGGTAAAAAAAAAATTTGGATACCTTGAACATTAAGTTAAAGAAAAGGTACTCTTGTTCATTGTCGATAAAATGAACCGTTTTCGAAAAACAAAATAATAAAAGAAGTATCTTTTTTATTTCTATTGAGAAGAACCATGAATTCTATTTTTTTTGTCTGCATTAAAGTGTGATACGAAAGTTATTCAAGGAACAAAAAAGTTTTAGTTCATGTTATTGAATATGACAAAATTTGTTTCTCATCACATCACAATGAAATGTATGTTTTTTTGGTTTAAGGTGCCTTTCTGGTCCAAAACTGCATTGTTGAGAATCTTTGTGATTTTGTCGGATTCAATAATGTAAACTAAAACTTTTTTGTTCCTTCAATAACTTTTGTATCACACTTTGTTGCAGCCAAAAAAAAATCAGAATTCATGTTTCTTTTTGATGGAAATAAAGAAATTACTTCTTTTATTATTTTTTTTCGAAAACGGTTCATTTTATCGACAATGAACATGAAAACCTTTTCTTTAGCTTAATGTTCAAGGTATCAAAATTTGTTTTTTTTAACTCCTTATCATACAGGGTGTTAAAAATGTAAGCATTAAAACGTACAACCTAGTCCGTCCCTAGTAAACTAAACAAGCCAATTCAAATCTAACGACAGTATTTTAAGAGGTCCTTACTATTGCTTATCATATCAAATTTTCATAAAATTATATCAAGTAGTTTGAAATTTATTCCAGTAAAATGAATTTCCAGTGGCGTCATTTAGGAGGCCGTATCTCCGTAGGGAGGGCCGCTAGGAAAAAAAAATTAGGAAACTTGTCATCTTATTTTTTGAGCGCTCGTACTACTTACACGAGGGCTATATCATTTCGTCACGATGTCTGTATTTTTCGAATTTTGAGCCGAAAATGGTCTCAATCGACTATGTTCGACTCACTGATGACGAATCCGTCGGAAAATTCGAGTCTGTCCGTCCGGCCGTCCGTCCGTCCGTCCGGCCGTCCGTCAGCACGATAACTCTCGAAGAAAACAACCTAGAGACTTGAAATTTTCAGTGTGGGTTCAGTTCCCGAATGGCTCGGTTGAGTTCGTTAATGGGCCAAATTCCACTAGGGGTTCCGTAAATATGGCCGTTCAAAGTTTTGTTTCCCTGATTACTTGAAAACTACAAATTCGATCGAGATGAAATTTTGCACTCAAATGGAAAATGAGGTGTTCAAGCTACATGTGAAATTTTGTCCAGATCGCATGACCAGAACCATAGAAACCATAGAAAATTGTAACTTTTGAACGGAAAGGCCTAGGGACTTGAAATTTTCAGGATATGTGTGGATCTCGAATGTCGTGATCACGTTCATCTATGAGCAACATTATACAAGGGGTTCCGTAAATACGGTCGTTTGAAATTTTGTTTTCTCGATAAGTTCGAAACTGCGGATTCGATCGAGATGAAATTTTGTATTTTAATCGAGAATGATATATTGAAGCAATATTTTGTCTAGATCGCATGACCAGAACCATAGAAACCATAGAAAATTCTAACTTTTGAACGGAAAGGCCTAGGAACTTGAAATTTTCAGGGTGGGTTTGGATCGCAAATTTCACGGTCATGTTCATCAATGAGCAAAATTAGACTAGGGGTTCCGTAAATATAACTACCGATCGGATTGGAATGAAATTATGCACCTAGCTCAGGAATAATGTATTCAAACTACGTGCAAAATTTTGTCCAGATCGCATCACCAAGACCATAGATACCGTGGAAAATTCTAGCGAATTATCGGAAAAAAATTGATCAGCTGAAGCACCGACATGAAGTCTGGAGTTTCGCCTAAGTTTCAGAATTTTTTTGACAGCTGTCAAAAATTCCTTCAATTGATTTCTAAAACTGGAGAATGCGAATCTACCTACAAGGTGCATGTACGAGCGCTCAAAAGCTCCTGCCTTCACGGCAGTGCTTTTCGTAATTTTTTATGTTTTATCTGAATCCGAGAGATTTCCCACATTTTCCCGGACACCCGGTATATAAACCGCGGAAACCTATCCGAACACACATATAAAAAAAAAACATGTACCTATAGGTATAATGGTGAAAAAAATGGCATGTTTTTCAAAAGTAGCCTATCCTCGTATGATAAATTTTCAATCGCATCAATTAAAAAATTCACTTTGTCGGAGTTTCACAAGAAGCAACATATTCTCTAATCGGATTTATGGCCATTATGCTCACGTAAAAATCACTAACCCTTATGAGCCAAACAAACGGAAAAACTTAACAGTTTATTAATAACAAAAAATATTGCGACACAAATTTCGAAACTCGGCTCTCGAGCCGCAAACGATAGGGAGCAGAACGAGGTATTCCGAACAATCCTCGTGAATCGAGATACACCGGTACCGGGTCGGCAAATTGACGATTGCCGTACCCAGGATATATAGGGCCAACAATATGAGTTTAATTTTTGTTTTTTTTCCGTCAAAAAATGTTTGAAACTTGTCGGAAATTTATAAGAATTACATATATGTGCAGCATGCACGTCTATGAAAAATATTAAACACGACAAAAATTCATTTTAAGCAACAATAATCTCTTGTAATTATTATGTAATTTGTTATGTGAAACAGAAAATATCGGATATTCGATAAAAATAAACCTTAACATTCATCATTTATCTGAATAAAATTCCAACAGGAATAATTCAACTTTGAACTAATTCGATTCATTGTTATTTACGCTTCGAAAGATATCTATATAGGGTCGGCAAAATGAGGAAAGATGTACCTCAACGAACGACGTTCTTCGTGTATTCGAGATGGGCCTATTTTGTCTACGGACCGAGTATACGATGCGGGATTGGACTTGGAACAGCGTAATATTTTCAAGAAGCTGCACAGGTATTAGGTACCTGATTTTTTTAAATTTTTATAAAATGGATTGGGACTATTGGGAGTCATGTATATAGCGGTAATTTGATAGAACTGAAAATTTGCATTTTTGCTGATCGAGATTTTTAGGGTCGGCAGTACCCTGCCGTCTCCGACGAGCTGCCACTGGTTGTTTCGGAAACCATTGACGTTGTGCGCGATCTGATATTGAAAGATCGTCATGTGACCTATCGTGAGATCGTGAGATCGTGAGAACTAGGCATCAGTAGGACCAGCATAATTCAATATTGCATGAAAATTTGACTGTCGAAAAACTTTGTTCGCGTTGAATCCCGTAATATTTGCCAATCGTTCAAAAGAAGGCTCGTGTCGATTGGTCGAAAGAAATGCTCGAAAAATACGATCGCGATGCTTCAAAAAACGTCTATGAGATCGTGACAGATGACATATCGTGGATTAACGTGTATTAGCCTGAAAGTAAATAGCAGTCGACTGTATGGTTGTTTCAAGATGAGCCAAAGCCCACAAAACTTGTTCGGGCACGAAGCACTTGCAAGCAAATGGTCACCTGTTTTTTAGGAAAAACTGGACATGTCGCAACCGTACCACTAGAACAACGCAGAGCAGTCAATTATGAGTGGTACACAACCATTTGTTTGTCAGTTGTCAACCAAGAAATGAGGAAAACCAACCTCCGAAGACAGATCACTCTCCACCACAACAATTCGAGCTTGCACACATCTGGTCATGCGATCTGAACAAAATTTCACATGTGGCTTGAACACCTCATTCTTCATTCGAGTGCAAAATTTCATCTCGACCAAATCTGCAGTTTCCGAGTAATCAGGAAAACAAAACTTTGAACGGCTATATTGACGGAACCCCTGGTGGAATTTGGCACATTAACGAACTCAACCGAGGCATTCGGGAACTGAACCCACACTGAAAATTTCAAGTCTCTAGGTTGTTAGGTTAGAAATGAGGTTTCACCTACAAATTCGCATTGTTCCAGAAGTGAGGGAGGTTTTGAGGGGTGTTAACCTCTAAAAGCACAACTGAAACAAACAGGCAGATGATCCTTTTTTGAGCGCTCGTACTACTTACACGAGGGCTATATCATTTCGTCACGATGTCTGTATTTGTCGAATTTTGAGCCGAAAATGGTCTCAATCGACTATGTTCGACTCACTGATGACGAATCAGTCGAAAAATTCGAGTCTGTCCGTCCGGCAGAAAGCACGATAACTCTCGAACGGAACAACCGAGACTTGAAATTTTCAGTGTGGGTTCTGTTCCCGAATGCCGGGGTTAAGTTCGTTATTGGGCAAAATTCGCCCAGGGGTTCCGTAAATATGGCCTCTCGAAATTTTGTTTTTCTGATAAATTCGAAACTACTAATTCGATCGAGGTGTAATTTTGCACTCAGATGGGGAATTGCGTGCTTAAACTACATGCAAAATTTCGTCCAGCTAGCATGACCATAACCATAGAAACCGTAGAAAATTATAACTTTGTAATCGAAAGGCATAGGGACTTGAAATTTTCAGGATAGGTGTGGATCTCGAATGTCACGGTCACGTTCATCAATGAGCAAAATAAGATTAGGGGTTCCGTAAATATGGCCGTTTGAAATCCAGTTTTCTTCATAATTTCAAAACTATGGATTTGATCGTGACGAAATTTTGTATGTGAATTGAGAATGATATATTCGAGCTACATTTTTTCCTGATCACATGATCAGGAACATAGAAACCATAGAAAATCATAACTTTCGAACGGAAAGGCCTAGGGACTTGAAATTTTCAGGATAGGTTCGGAACGCGAATTTCGCGGTTACGTTCATCAATGAGCAAAATTAGGCTAGGGGTTCCGTAAATATGGCCGTTTGAAATTTGGTTTTCTTGATTATTTCAAAAATATGGATTCGATCGTGAAGAAATTTTGTATTCAAATTGAGAATGATATTTTCGAGCTACATTTTCTCCAGATCGCATGATCAGAATGATAGAAACCATAAAAAATCATAACTTTCGAACGGAAAGGCCTAGGGACCTTAAATTTTCAGGATAGGTTAGGATCGCGAATTTCTCGGTCACGTTCATCAATGAGCAAAATTAGACTAGGGGTTCCGTAAATATAGCTGTTCAAAACTATTTTACTTCTGATAATTTCGAAACTCATCATTGGATTGGAATGAAATTTCGCACATAGATGAAGAATAATATATTCAAACTACGTGGGAAATTTTGTCCAGATCGTATCACCAAGACCATAGATACCATAGAAAATTCTAGCAAATTATCGAAAAAAAAATTGGTCACCTGAAGCACTGACTTGAAGTATGGATTTTCGCCTTAGTTTGAAAATTTGTTTGACAGCTGTCAAAAATTTCCTCAATTGGTTTCCAAAACTGGAAAATGCGAATCTACCTACAAGGTTCATGTACGGGCGCTCAAAAGCTCCTGCCTTCACGGCAGTGCTTTTCGTAATTTTTGAGCGCTCGTACTACTTACACGAGGGCTATATTATTTCGTCACGATGTCTGTATTTTTCGAATTTTGAGCCGAAAATGGTCTCAATCGACTATGTTCGACTCACTGATGACGAATCCGTCGAAAAATTTGAGTCTGTCCGTCCGGCAGAAAGCACGATAACTCTCGAACGGAACAACCGAGACTTGAAATTTTCAGTGTGGGTTCTGTTCCCGAATGCCGGGGTTAAGTTCGTTATTGGGCAAAATTCGCCCAGGGGTTCCGTAAATATGGCCGCTCGAAATTTTGTTTTTCTGATAAATTCGAAACTACTAATTCGATCGAGGTGTAATTTTGCACTCAGATGGGGAATTGCGTGCTTAAACTACATGCAAAATTTCGTCCAGCTAGCATGACCATAACCATAGAAACCGTAGAAAATTATAACTTTGTAATGGAAAGGCATTAGACCAGGCAATAGAGCAGAAAAAGGGTCATTCTGTGACAAAAATAGTAGAAGAAAACCGCGAGTGGGGGGTTACGTGGGGTGGTCCGTGGATGTTCAGTGATATGTTTTCGACTCGCAAATATCATTACTTTTCTTGTAATTGCGAAGAAACACCAAAAAAAACGATGTTGTTTTAGTTTTTTGCTTGTAAAATCTGAACGAATGGAGCGGTGCTAATACTTTCAACAGACGAATTGTAGAGAATGAAAAAATGAAGAAAATGGGTGCTAATGCAACTCAATCGGGTCATCATTACCGGAGGAAAGCCGGAAAAACCGTGAAAATCAGCGTTTTTTCAGATCCTCATAACTCGGCCAATTTTCAAGTTGTAGCGCTGGCTTTCCAAATGAAAGTAGTGGTTGATAGATACTTCAAGTGTGCATAACCCAGACGTTGTCCGATAAATAGTTTTTCCGTAATTGCGATTTGAATTATTTAAGGCACTATTTTCCGGAAGAGCTGGATGCGTCGGAAGTAGTCCGATTTCAATTTACAAAACGGATTTTGAAAGAAGAAGTATAGTACTACAAAACGGAAAACTTGATTTTTCGTTAAAATGTTGCAAAATAGGTGAAAAATACGTGGAAACATGACCAAAACCGGCTCAGTGCCCCATCTGGGTCGGATAGTTGGGGTAGCCGGCAGACGCGGGGAACCAAAATCGCGCTGAGGCCTGGCGCGAATATTTACGTATATACTCCCACTACTTGACTGCAATCGAGCATTCGGCTTATTTTGGTCATGATTGCATGCTTTTTTCACCTATTTTGAAGCATTATAACGAAAAATCAAGATTGCCTTTTTGTAGTACTATACTTCTTCTTTCAAAATCCGTTTTGCAAATTGAAATCGGACTACTTCCGACGCATCCAGCTCTTCCGGAAAATAGTGCCTTAAATAATTCAAATCGCAATTACGCAAAAACTATTTATAGGACAACGTCCGGGTTATGCACACTCAAAGTATCTATTGACCACTACTTTCATTTGGAAAGCCAGCGCTACAACTTCGAAATTGGCCGAGTTATGAGGATTTGAAAAAACGCTGATTTTCACGGTTTTTCCGGCTTTCCTCCGGTAATGATGACCCGATTGAGTTGCACTAGCACTCATTTTTTTCATCTTTTCATTCTCTACAATTCGTCTGTTGGAAGTATTAGCACCGCTCCATTGGTTCAGATTTTACAAGCAAAAAACTAAAAAAACATCGTTTTTTTTGGTGTTTCTTCGCAATTACAAGAAAAGTAATGATATTTGCGAGTCGAAAACATATCACTGAACATCCACGGACCACCCCACGTAACTCCCCACTCGCCGTTTTCTTCTACTATTTTTGTCACGAAAAAATCTCTATTGCCTGGTCTACATAGGGACTTGAAATTTTCAGGATAGGTGTGGATCTCGAATGTCACGGTCACGTTCATCAATGAGCAAAATAAGATTAGGGGTTCCGTAAATATGGCCGTTTGAAATCCAGTTTTCTTCATAATTTCAAAACTATGGATTTGATCGTGACGAAATTTTGTATGTGAATTGAGAATGATATATTCGAGCTACATTTTTTCCTGATCACATGATCAGGACCATAGAAACCATAGAAAATCATAACTTTCGAACGGAAAGGCCTAGGGACTTGAAATTTTCAGGATAGGTTCGGAACGCGAATTTCGCGGTTACGTTCATCAATGAGCAAAATTAGACTAGGGGTTCCGTAAATATGGCCGTTTGAAATTTGGTTTTCTTGATTATTTCAAAAATATGGATTCGATCGTGAAGAAATTTTGTATTCAAATTGAGAATGATATTTTCGAGCTACATTTTCTCCAGATCGCATGATCAGAATGATAGAAACCATAAAAAATCATAACTTTCGAACGGAAAGGCCTAGGGACTTGAAATTTTCAGGATAGGTTAGGATCGCGAATTTCTCGGTCACGTTCATCAATGAGCAAAATTAGACTAGGGGTTCCGTAAATATAGCTGTTCAAAACTATTTTACTTCTGATAATTTCGAAACTCATCATTGGATTGGAATGAAATTTCGCACATAGATGAAGAATAATATATTCAAACTACGTGGGAAATTTTGTCCAGATCGTATCACCAAGACCATAGATACCATAGAAAATTCTAGCAAATTATCGAAAAAAAAATTGGTCACCTGAAGCACTGACTTGAAGTATGGATTTTCGCCTTAGTTTGAAAATTTGTTTGACAGCTGTCAAAAATTTCCTCAATTGGTTTCCAAAACTGGAAAATGCGAATCTACCTACAAGGTTCATGTACGGGCGCTCAAAAGCTCCTGCCTTCACGGCAGTGCTTTTCGTAATTTTTGAGCGCTCGTACTACTTACACGAGGGCTATTTTATTTCGTCACGATGTCTGTATTTTTCGAATTTTGAGCCGAAAATGGTCTCAATCGACTATGTTCGACTCACTGATGACGAATCCGTCGAAAAATTTGAGTCTGTCCGTCCGGCCGTCCGTCCGGCCGTAAGCACGATAACTCTCGAACGGAACAACCTAGAGACTTGAAATTTTCAGTGTAGGTTCAGTTCCCGAATGCCTCGGTTGAATTCGTTAATGGGCTAAATTCTACCAGGGGTTCCCTAAATATGGCCGTTCAAAGTTTTGTTCCCCTGATTACTTGAAAACTACAGACTTGATTGAGATGAAATCTTGCACTCAGATGGAGAATGAGGTGTTCAAGCCACATGTGAAATTTTGTCCAGATCGCATGACCAGAACCATAGAAACCATAGAAAATTGTAACTTTTGAACGGAAACGCCTAGGGACTTGAAATTTTCAGGATAGGTGTGGATCTCGAATGTCGTGATCACGTTCATCTATGAGCAAAATTATACTAGGGGTTCCGTAAATATGGTCGTTTGAAATTTAGTTTTCTTGATAATTCCAAAACTACAGATTCGATCGTGACGAAATTGTGTATACTAATGGAGAATGATATATTCAAGCTACATTTCTCCAGATCACATGACCAGAACCATAGAAACCATAGAAAATCATAACTTTCGAACGGAAAGGCCTAGGGACTTGAAACTTTCAGGATAGGTGTGGATCTGAAATGTCGCGTTCACGTTTATCAATGATCAGAATTATACTAGGGGTTCCGTAAATACGGTCGTTCGAAATTTTGGTTTCTCGATAATTTCGAAACTACAGATTCGATCGAGATGAAATTTTGTATTTTAATCGAGAATGATATATTAAAACAATATTTTGTCCAGATCGCATGACCAGAACGATGGAAACCATAGAAAATTGTAACTTTTGAACGGAAAGGCCTAGGAACTTGAAATTTTCAGGGTGGGTTTGGATCGCGAATATCGCGGCCACCTTCATCAATGAGCAAAATTGTTTAATTCCGTAAATATGGCTGTTCAAAATATTTTTTTCCTTATTTTTTCGAAACTACTAATTGGATTGGGATGAAATTTTGCACCTAGCTTAGGAATAATGAATTCAAACTATGTGCCAAATTTTGTCCATATCGCACCACAAAGACCATAGATACCGTAGAAAATTCTAGCGAATTATCGAAAAAAAATTGTTCACCTAAAGCCTGACATGAAGTCTGCAATTTCGCCTAAGTTTAAGAATTTTTGTGACAGCTGTCGAAAATTCCTTCAATTGATTTCAAAAACTGGAAAATGCGAATCTACCTACAAGGTGCATGTACGAGCGCTCAAAAGCTCCTGCCTTCACGGCAGTGCTTTTCGAAATTTTTTTGTTCAAAATAATGAAAGACTATGTCTCAGAGCAGTGCATATTTGACCCCATTTTTCTTCACACAATATTAATGCTATCGGAAAAGGAATCACCTCATGAATTTGTTTCGCATTTTTGTAAACACCCTGTAGATAGAGGCAATGTGGTGTTGTGTGGATAATAAACCCTGCGCATTCCTGAAATATTTGGAAGTCTAAGAAGAAGGCAGTTTCAATATGTTTCTTAACTAATTGAATCCATATTTTCAGTATATGTAAAGGACCGGAATGGAAACCAGGAATCTTCGTACAATTCACGAAAGAAGGAGGAATCGCTAGAGAAGCTGGTCTGAGACCTGGTGATCAAATTATAGTCTGCAATAATGTGGATTTCAGCAATATTCCATTCAATGAGGTGAGTTTATCAGGTTGATATTCGAAATTTCAACTTCAATTTGTGATTTTTATAGGTGATCATGAGGATTAACAAAAACGGATCTGAAATTTTGAAATGTCTATGAAAAATTCTGCCTATAGGGGCGAAAAATACGTTATCCAGTTTTTAATTTCAAATATAAAATCACAGAAGCTTCTCAACTCATTTCATGTGCGATTAAAGCTAAGCGCACATACAGGAGGAACGGATCTGAAATTTTGAAATGTCTATGAAGAATCCTGCCCATAGGGGCGAATCATAGAACTTCATCCAGTTTTAATTTCAAATATAAAAGTGATGAATTTAGAAGAGCACTGCCGTGAAGTCAGGGTCAGGAGCTTTTGACCGCTCGTTCATCCACCTCGTAGGTAGATTCGCATTCCCAGTTTTAGAAACCAATTGCAAAGAGCTTCCCAAGAAAATTTCAAACTAAGGCGAAAATCCAGACTTCGTCCGTGCTTTAGGTGAACAATTTTTTTTTCGATAATTCTCTAGAATTTTCTACGGTATCTATGGTCTTAGTAATGCGATCTGGACAAAATTCCCACGTAGTTTGAATATATTATTCTTCATCTATTTGCGAAATTTCATTTCAATCCAATAAGTAATTTCGAAATAATCAGGAAAAATAGTTTGAACGGCCATATTTACGGAACCCCTAGTCTTTTTTTTTTTTGCTCATTGATGAACGTGACTGCGAAATTCGCTTTTCGAACCTATCCTGGAAATTTCAAGCCCCTAGGCCTTTCCGTTCGAAAGTTATGATTTTCTCAATTTGAATACAAAATTTCTTCACGATCGAATCCATATTTTTGAAATAATCAAGAAAACCAAATTTCAAACGGCCATATTTACGGAACCCCTAGTCTAATTTTGCTCATTGATGAACGTAACCGCGAAATTCGCGTTCCGAACCTATCCTGAAAATTTCAAGTCCCTAGGCCTTTCCGTTCGAAAGTTATGATTTTCTATGGTTTCTATGGCCCTGATCATCCGATCTGGAAAAAATGTAGCTCGAATATATCATTCTCAATTTAAACACAAAATATCGCCACGATCAAACCCATAGTTTTGAAATTATCAAGAAAATTCAATTTCAAACGGCCATATTTACGGAACCCCTGTCTAATTTTGCTCATTGATGAACGTGGCCACGAGATCCACACCTATCCTGAAAATTTCAAGTCCCTAGGCCTTTCCATTACAAAGTTATAATTTTCTATGGTTTCTATGGTTCTGTTTATGCGAGCTGGACAAAATTTTGTATGTAGCACGAGCACGTAATTCTCCATCTGAGTGCAAAATTTCACCCCGATCAAATCAGTAGTTTCGAAGTACCTAATCAGAAAAACAAAATTTCGAGCGGCCATATTTACGGAACCCCTGGGCGAATTTTGCCCAATATCGAACTCAACCGCGGCATTCGATATTCGAACCTACTCTGAAAATTTCAAGTTTATAGGACATTCCGTTCGAGAGTTATCCTGTATACGGACGGACGGACGGCCGGACGGACAGATTCGAATTTTTTGACGGATTCGTCATCATTGAGTCGAACATAGTCGTTTGAGACCATTTTCGGCTCAAAATTCGAAAAATACAGAAATCGTGACGAAATTATATAGCCCTCGTGTAAGTAGTACGAGCGCTCAATTACAGAAGCTTCTCAACTCATTTCATATGCGATTGAAGTTGAGCGCACATACATCGGCATTGAAAGTATTTTTTTTTCGTTTCATGCCGTCCGTCCGATGCCGATGTAAGTACGCTCAGCTCAAAGGTTAACGCACATACATCGGCATCGGACGTTCGGTACGTACGGAACGGAAAGAAATGCGATGCCTGCCGTCCGTACATATGTGCGTTGCTTCATTCAATTTCAGTGAAATTATTTTTTACGTTCCGTGACTTCCTTCCGATGCCAATGTATGTGCGTTAACTTTGAAGCTGAGGGCACATACATCGGCATCGGACGGAACGGAAAGAGCGCTACGGATTTTTTTACCAGGGTATCGCACATATCCTATTGGCATCTTCGGAAGAGTTTGAAGTTAGTTGCGAATATTTCTTCTGGCGGTGAGGAACTACCCAACAAACACAGACTGGCTGGCCCGACAATGGAACGAAAGCGGTTTGCCGAGCTGCCGCATTGGGCCCGCTTACTGCTCCCGGCTCGGCATGTAGGTAGGGCATGTCCGCCAGGCCGTAAGGTGGCTGAGAGTCGGCTAGCCAACCATTCAGCCTCGGCGAAACCTGTGAGTAACCGACTACGGACCGATGGTGGATAGACGGTAGCCGGTAAATGCACGGCAGGCCATCGGTGGCTCGCAAGGGTCAATTCTCTTGTAAGCCACCATTTATCGTCCAGACGAATGCACATTCTATCGGGTGTTCAATAAAATATGGTCGTAGTTGGCTGAAGTTTCCGAACGTAGGTCCGTTGATACGTCGTCGTTCGTATGGTTTGATGACATCTAATCATCTAATTTTTTGATAGCCAAGGCATACGTTTTGCCATACATAGGCGACCTTGACCATAACAATTATTGAACAACCTTTATCAAGCGAAATAAATGATAATTGTATAAAAAAACTATGTATAAAATTGATATTTCTAGCTCAAATAGGTGAATATTGAAAATTGGCAATATTCCAATCTGAAATACGACATTTGAAGGTTATAATAATGGGTTTAGTAGAAGATGTATCAAATAAAATTGGAATTATACTATCAGAGGAGTTATTTCAGCAATTTTATAAACTTAAAAAAAATGTAAAAATGCATGAAAGGGTTCTGGGAACTGAAGAAGAAAAAAGACACCTAAAATTTTTTTATATCAAAATCTGAACTAGAATGTTGAATAAAACACTTTTTACAAAACATAAGATCATTTATTAGTCACACATAGTTAAATATTTACAGAATAATAATTAATCTTTCAGTATACATTTCTGGAATGTGTCAATATCTGCAGCTTAGAACAAATACAAAAAAAATTATTTTATACATGTAGAAGTAACGGAAAATGTGTACTTATCATGAACAAAATGCGCAAAGTTTCAAGGAACTTGGCCAAAAAAATAAACTATATTTATATCAGTATCAGCAACAAATAAGTATAGAATAATCGGCTTGGAAACCATACAAAACAAAAAATATTTATACATATTTTTTTATAGATCACATCATATGACTAGAATGGGTTAATGGGAGCTACAAATGTACTCAAAAAATTTAGAAAAGCACTGCCGTGAAGGCAGGAGCTTTTGAGCGCTCGTACATGCACCTTGTAGGTAGATTCGTATTTTCCAGTTTCAGAAATCAATTGAAGGTATTTTCGACAGCTGTCAAAAAAATTCTGAAACTTAGGCGAAACTCCAGACTTCATGTCAGTGCTTCAGCTGATCAATTTTTTTTCGATAATTCGCTAGAATTTTATACGGTATCTATGGTCTTGGTGATGCGATCTAGACAAAATTTCGCACGTAGTTTGAATACATTATTACCCAGCTAGGTGCAGAATTTCATCCCAATCCGCTCAGTATTTTCGGAACTATCAGTAAAAAATATTTAGAACGGCCATATTTACGGAACCCCTACTCTAATTTTGCTCAAAGATGAACGTGACCGCGATATTTGCCATCCAAACGCACCCTGAGAATTTCAAGTTCCTAGGCCTTTCCGTTCAAATGTTATGATTTTCTATGGTTTCTATGGTTCTGGTCATGTGATCTGGAGAAATGTAGCTTGAATATATCATTCTCCATTAGTATACCAAATTTCGTCACGATCGAATCTGTAGTTTTGAAATTATCAAGAAAACTAAATTTCAAACGACCATATTTACGGAACCCCTAGTATAATTTTGCTCATAGATGAACGTGATCACGACATTCGAGATCCACACCTATACTGAAAATTTCAAGTCCCTAGGCGTTTCCGTTCAGAAGTTACAATTTTCTATGGTTTCTATGCTTCTGGTCATGTGATCTGAACAAAATTTTACATGTAGCTTGAACACCTCATTCTCCATTTGAGTGCAAAATTTCATCTCAATCAAATCTGTAGTTTTCAAGTAATCAGGGGAACAAAACTTTGAACGCCCATATTTACGGAACCCCTGGGCAAATTCGGCCCATTAACGAACTCAACCGAGGCATTTGGGATCTGAACCTACACTGAAAATTTCAAGTCTCTAGGTTGATCCATTCGAGAGTTATCGTGCTTACGGCCGGACGGCCGGACGGACGGACAGACTCGAATTTTTCGACGGATTCGTCATCAGTGAGTCGAACATAGTCGATTGAGACCATTTTCGGCTCAAAATTCGAAAAATACAGACATCGTGACGAAATGATATAGCCCTCGTGTAAGTTGTACGAGCGCTCAAAAATAAATACAAGATTCTAATAGTAAGGAATAAATGGCGCAGTTTCAAACAACCCTAACAAAATACTCTAGTTTATATTCAAATATAGTAACAAACTAAAAATACCTGAGGTGAAACACTATTTTTGAGCGCTCGTACTACTTACACGAGGGCTATATCATTTCGTCACGATGTCTGTATTTTTCGAATTTAGAGCCGAAAATGGTCTCAATCGACTATGTTCGACTCACTGATGACGAATCCGTCGGAAAATTCGAGTCTGTCCGTCCGTCCGGCCGTCCGTCCGTCCGGCCGTAAGCACGATAACTCTCGAACGGATCAACCTAGAGACTTGAAATTTTCAGTGTAGGTTCAGATCCCAAATGCATCGGTTAAGTTCGTTAATGGGCCAAATTCCACCAGGGGTTCCGTAAATATGGCCGTTCAAAGTTTTGTTTCCCTGATTACTTGAAAACTACAGATTCGATCGAGATGGAATTTTGCACTCAAATGGAAAATGAGGTGTTTCAGCTACATGCGAAATTTTGTCCAGATCGCATGACCAGAACCATAGAAACCATAGAAAATTGTAACTTTTGAACGGAAATGCCTAGGGACTTGAAATTTTCGGGACAGGTGTGGATCTCGAATGTCGTGATCACGTTCATCTATGAGCACTATTATACAAGGGGTTCCGTAAATACGGTCGTTTGAAATTTTGTTTTCTCGATAAATTCGAAACTACGGTTTCGATCGAGATTTCGTATTTTAATCGAGAATGATATATTGAAGCAAAATTTTGTCCAGATCGCATCACCAGAACCATAGAAACCATAGAAAATTGTAACTTTTGAACGGAAAGGCCTAGGAACTTGAAATTTTCAGGGTGGGTTTGGATCGCGAATATCGCGGTCACGTTCATCAATGAGCAAAATGAGACTAGGGGTTCCGTTAATATGGCCGTTCAAAATATTTTTTTTTCCAGATAGTTTCGGAACTACTGATCGGATTGGAATGAAATTATGCACCTAGCTGAGGAATAATGTATTCAAACTACGTGCAAAATTTTGTCCAGACCGCATTACCAAGACCATAGATACCGTAGAAAATTCTAGCGAATTATCGAAACAAAATTGATCAGCTGAAGCACTGACATGAAGTCTGGAGTTTCGCCTAAGTTTCAGAATTTTTTTGACAGCTGTCAAAAATTTCTTCAATTGGTTTCTAAAACTGGAAAATGCGAATCTACCTACAAGGTGCATGTACGAGCGCTCAAAAGCTCCTGCCTTCACGGCAGTGCTTTTCTCAATTTTTTATTTTCTCGATTGGCCCTTCCTCCAGCCTCCTGCCCTATCAGAAGCATTTTTCAGCCAATTGCGAATAGCAGTATCTATTTCGGAATATCTTGCGTTAGCGGTTGCAACGGCTCCTTAAAAATATTAACACAGATGATTGAAGGAAATATTCAGTTATAACTTTTTGCAACTTAAACAGGCTGTAAAATCTTAGCGGTTAATTTTAGAGCAATTTCGATTTAACATTAATTTCGATAATATATTTTAACTGGTTTTTGAGATTTTGATGCCAAAAATTCTATTTTCTTTTGCTCTAAAATTAAACTAGGCTCTTAAGATTTAGTCTTAGTAGGTGAATTCGACTAAATATGTTACTTTAATCAGTTGTACTCACAAAATATTGTATTGTCCACCATGTAAATACGTCTGGGACTGGAACATTTTCATTGTTTACTTGTTGTCTTCCGCCTACGCGCTTTCTTGAAATCGGAATACGACACTAAAGTACTGCAGCAGTAGCCTTTCACGAATAAATACAAACATTATCATATATAATAATTGATAATCATCATTATCAAGGCACGCGAATCACCTAATATAAATACAATAAACACCGCGAATAGCAAATCTCATGAACCAAACGTACACAACTGACACAAGCAGTACAAGCACAATGGCCGCTAAGACTGAATATAGGATGTCAGTTGTCAGTCGGTCTTCGGTCAAAAATATCAAATGATGCGACAGCGCGGACGCCTAATTTGTCCGCAAGATGGACCATATAGTCGGCGAAACATCCTGCGGATAGGTTTCGGCCCGAAATATGGTATCCCGGTAGAGGGTGTCCGAGGAGTAGCCACCTCCGGCCCGATAACATAAATGCTGCTCTCGGTTTGCCGCTAAGTTGCCGAGTAAGGGCCGATTCTTTGTAAATTAGGAAAGGTATACCGGAATTGGGCCGACGGAGATCCAGATCTGGCTATGTCAGCCACCAGCTAACCGTGCGTGCCGGCTATTTTTCGAATTTTGAGCCGAAAATGGTCTCAATCGACTATGTTCGACTCACTGATGACGAATCCGTCAGGAAATTTGAGTCTGTCCGTCCGGCCGTCCGGCCGGCCGTAACCACGATAACTCTCGAACGGAACAACCTAGAGGCTTGAAATTTTCAGTGTGCGTTCAGTTCCCGAATGCCTCGGTTGAGTTCGTTAATGGGCCAAATTCCACCAGGGGTTCCGTAAATATGGCCGTTCAAAGTTTTGTTCTCCTGATTACTTGAAAACTACAGATTTGATTGAGATTAAATTTTGCACTCAAATGGAGAATGAAGTGTTCAAGCTACATGTGAAATTTTGTCCAGATCGCATGACCAGAAAATTGTAACTTTTGAACGGATACGCCTAGGGACTTGAAATTTTCAGGATAGGTGTGGATCTCGAATGTCGTGATCACGTTCATTTATGAGCAAAATTATACTAGGGGTTCCGTAACTATGGTCGTTTGAAATTTAGTTTTCTTGATAATTTCAAAGATACAGATACGATCGTGACGAAATTTTGTATACAAATGGAGAATGATATATTCAAGCTTACCAAAACCATAGAAATCATAGAAATTTGTAACTTTCGAACGGAAAGGCCTAGGAACTTGAAATTTTAAGGGTGGGTTTGGATCGCGAATATCGCGGCCACGTTCATCAATGAGCAAAATTAGACTAGGAGTTCCGTAAATATGGCTGTTCAAATTTTTTTTTCCTGATAATTTCGAAACTACTGATTGGATTGGGATGAAATTTTGCACCTAGCTTAGGAATAATGTATTCAAACAACGTGCCAACTTTTGTCCAGATCGCACTATCAAGACCATAGATACCGTAGAAAATTCTAGCGAATTATCGAAAAAAAATTGGTCACCTGAAGCACTGACATGAAGTCTGGAGTTTCGCCTAAGTTTCAGAATTTTTGTGACAGCTGTCGAAAATTCCTTCAATTGATTTCCAAAACTGGAAAATGCGAATCTACATGCATGTGCATGTACGAGCGCTCAAAAGCTCCTGCCTTCACGGCAGTGCTTTACGTAATTTTTCGTTATCGGCTGGCACGGAACGCGTCGGACGGATTTTGATTCTAGTTTCTACATATGGGCGCTGCTCCATTCACTTTCATCAAAAATATTTTTTTCCGTTCCATGACGTCTATTCGATGCCGATGTATGTGCGCTTACCTTAAGGGTAAGTGTCTCTATGTCGGACAGATCGCCTCAAACGGAGGCGATGTCCTTTGTATAGAAACTCATACAAATGCGTCCACAGATCCGCACTGTACGGATCGCACTAATCGGATCACCGTTAATGCCGGCTCCGTTGATCCGAAGGGCAACTTTTGCGATGCGTGCCGATGACGTCATACGAAATGGACGTGCTTGCTCCGCATCTACTGCTATTTCTGACCAGGTCATGATGGGGCAAAGTATTTTGGATTTTGAAAGTAGTAGTAGTAGAACTACAAAACGTCAATCTTGGTTTTACGTTAAAATGTTGCAAAAACGGTGAAAAATACGTGGAAACATGACCAACACCGGCCCAGCGCTCGATCGTGGACGAATAGTTGGGATAGCCGGCCGACGCGGGGAAGTTCGTATTCATATTATAATAAAATTGCGCTGCGGCCAGGCGCGAATCTTTACTATTATACCCCCACTTCTCGACCGTAATCGAGCGTTTGGCCGGTTTTGGTATGTTTGCACGTTTTTCCACCTATTTTGCAAAATTTTAACGAAGAATCAAGATTGAAGTTTAGTGGTATTATAGTTTAAATTTCGAAATCCGTTTTGTGACTTAAATTCGGACACATTCCGACGCATCCAGCCCTTCTGGAAAATAGTGGCTAACATAATTCAAAGCGCAATTACGCAAAAACTGTTTATTCGACTACGTCCGGGTTGTGCACACTTAAAGTATCTCAACCACTACTTTCATCACTATCCACGAACCACCCCACGCACCTCCCCACTCGCGATTATCTTCTACGATTTTTGTGAAGAAAAAGTCTCCATGACTTTTCTATTTGCATTCGATTATCGTCTTGGGCAAATGCACTGCTGATCCGTTTGATGCGGACATGTGGACACATACCTTTAACCCGTCTAATTGTTTATCGATTCGATTTCCCTTTCGGGATTGACTCAGTTCAATGGTTTCGTTAATGTCTCGTGGAATGCTCTCGACCTGATTCTGTAATAACCTGTAATAATTTCATGATAAATGGTTTGAGAATATCTGATCACTCCCTGGTGTCGGAGGAAATGCACACTCGAGATTTTAATTGATGTCGCGATGTGTTTCTAAATGGTCTCAATCGACTATGTTCGACTCACTGATGACGAATCCGTCGGAAAATTCGAGTCTGTCCGTCCGTCCGGCCGTCCGTAAGGCCGTCCGGCCGTCCGTCTGTAAGCACGATAACTCTCGAACGGATCAACCTAGAGACTTGAAATTTTCAGTGTAGGTTCAGATCCCAAATGCCTCGGTTAAGTTCGTTAATGGGCAGAATTTCACCAGGGGTTCCGTAAATATGGCCGTTCAAAATTTTGTTCTCCTGATAACTTTGAAACTACAGACTCGATCAAGATGAAGTTTTGCTCTCAAATGGAGAATGAGGTGTTCAAGCTACATGTGAAATTTCGTCCAGATCGCCAGAACCATAGAAACCATAAAAAATTGTAACTTCTGCACGGAAACGCCTAGGAACTTGAAATTTGCAGGATAGGTGTGCATCCCGATTGTCGTGATCACTTTCATCTATGTGCAAAATTATACTAGGGGTTCCGTGAATATGGTCGTTTGAAATTTGGTTTTCTTGATAGTTTCAAAACTACAGATTCGATCGTGACGAAATTTTGTATACTAATGAAGAAAAATATATTCAAGCTACACTTCTCCAGATCACATGACCAGAACCATAAAAACCATAGAAAATCATAACTTTCGAACGGAAAGGCCTAGGGACTTGAAATTTTCAGGATAGGTGTGGATCTGAAATGTATATATGAAATGCTTTCACGTTCATCAATGAGCAGAATTATACTAGGGGTTCCGTAAATACGGTCGTTTGAAATTTTGGTTTCTCGATAATTTCGAAACTACGGATTCGATCGAGATAAAATCTCATATTTTAATCGAGAATGATATATTAAAGCAATATTTTGTCCAGATCGCATGACCAGAACCATAGAAACCATAGAAAATTTTAACTTTTGAACGGAAAGTCCTAGGAACTTGAAATTTTCTGGGTGGGTTTGGATCGCGAATATCGCGGTCACGTTCATCAATGAGCAAAATTAGACTAGGGGTTCCATAAATATGGCCGTTCAAAATATTCTGTTCCTGATAATTTCGAAACTACCGATTTGATTGGAATGAAATTTTGCACCTAGCTGAGGAATAATGTATTCAAACTACGTGCGAAATTTTGTCCAGATCGCATCACCAAGACCATAGATACCGTAGAAAGTTCTGTCGAAATATCGAAACAAAATTGATCAGCTGAAGCACTGACATGAAATCTGGAGTTTCGCCTAAGTTTCAGAATTTTTTTGACAGCTGTCGAAAATTCCTTCAATTGATTTTTAAAACTGAAAAATGCGAATCTACCTACAAGGTGCATGTACGAGCGCTCAAAAGCTCCTGCCTTCATGGCAGTGCTTTTCGTAATTTTTTGTATGATAATTTTTGAATTATTATCTTTCGGAAAACTGAAATTTTTTTTATTTTTTCAGGCCGTTAACATTTTGAAATCGTCCAAGCAACTGAACTTAATAATCAGAAAACGAGCCGGATCCGAACTTTTCCCAGGAGAATCAAGCGGTTACAATAGTTCCGCCAGCTCAGTTACAGGAGACCAAAGCCCCTCATGGTCTGATTCTAAACGTTTATCGATCGTCAAAGAAGAAAATTTGGATTTGGAAGGTCGCCTGGACCGCTTGAGGTGCATTTCCCAGTGGAACAACATAGAATGGGATGAGCTCGAAGAACAACAAAAGCCATATTTTAAACCAACAATCATAAATCTCACCGAAAACGCCACCATCATTAGTAATAATGGCAGCAATGAGTGTCATATAATAGAGAACGATTACAGCACTATAGGGAGGCAAAATCCAGAATTGATGCCTAATGGGTACGAATCACAAAAAACCAAAACTGTAGTGGTTGATGTCCATAGGAGTGATGTGGAGGGATTCAATAGTGTATCACATAATGGTTCCACCACTAGTAGTTACGGTTTCGGAGAAGCTTGTAGCAGAAATAGTATAGCTTCTGGCAGTTTGTCTAGTGCTTTATCTATGGAGATACATAGACGAAATGAGGTGTGTGAATTTGAACAATATATAATTACGCTTATGATTAATTCATTTGAACACATAATACAATGAATTAATATTCAAATATTTGATATTATTTGCACAATCTACGTTGATGATGGAAGTATCAGTAGAAAAAGATCATGAAACAAGTTCGGAGAGTTTTCGGGAGAAGTGCACCTATTTTGATTTTGAAGAGAAAGATGACATCACCATTATTCACACAAAATTATGATATACGATCAGTGGGTTTTCGTTTAGGTCGAGAGGATATTGAAGCGCTCACAACATAAAAACGTCCTCAAAAAGTTATGGTTTGCTCTATAATTTTTTCTCGATGATTTTTGTGCGCTCGTAGTACTTACACGAGGGCTATATCATTTAGTCACGATGTCAGTATTATTCGAATTTTTAGCCGAAAATGGTCTCAAACGACTATGTTCGACTCACTGATGACGAATCCATCGAAAAATTCGAGTCTGTCCGTCCGACCGTCCGTATACACGATAACTCTCGAACGGAATGTCCTAGAGACTTGAAATTTTCAGGTTAGGTTCGAATCTCTAATGCCGCGGTTGAGTTCGTTATTGGGCAAAATTCGCCTAGGGGTTCCGTAAATATGGCCGCTCGAAATTTTGTTTTTCTGATAACTTCGAAACTACAGATTCGATCGAGGTGAATTTTTGCACTCAAATGGAGAATTACGTGTTCAAGCTACATGCAAAACTTTGTTCAGTTCGCATGACCAGAACCATAGAAACCATAGAAAATTATAAGTTTGTAATAGAAAGGCCTACGGACTTGAAATTTTCAGGATAGGTGTGGATCTCGAATGTCGCGGTCACGTTCATCAATCAGCAAAATTAGACTAGGGGTTCCGTAAATATCGCCGTTTGAAATTCAGTATTCCTGATAATTTCAAAACTATGGATTTGATCGTGACGAAATTTTGTATTTAAATTGAGAATGATATATTCGAGCTACATTCTTTCCAGATCGCATGATCAGAACCATATAAACCATAGAAAATCATAACTTCCGCACGGAAAGGCCTAGGGACTTGAAATTTCCAGGAATTATGCGATCACTTTCATCAATGAGCAAAATTAGACTAGGGGTTCCGTGAATATAGCCGTTCAAACTATATTTTTCCTGATAATTTCGAAAATACTCATTGGATTGAAATGAAAAAAGATGATTGCACGAAGAATAATGTATTCAAACTACGTGAGAAATTTTGTCCAGACCGCATTACCAAGACCATAGATACCGTAGAAAATTTTAGCGAATTATCGAAAAAAATTACGAAAAGCAATTTGGAGCAGTGGATCCAATGAGAGCATAAAACGACCGGGTACTATTTTACTCAATTCATCAGTGAGTCGAACCTTGTCGATTGAGACCATTTTCGGCTCAACATTCGGAAAAAACAGAAATCCTGGCGAAATAATATAGCCCTGGCACAAAAAGAAGTCATGAATGGTCTCATAAATAATGATCCTTGCTTCCCGATCGACTAAGAACAAAAACTAACAGTTAATTACATAAAAAATTACGAAAAGCACTGCCGTGAAGGCAGGATCTTTTGAGCGCTCGTACATGCACCTTATGGTAGATTCGCATTTTCCAGTTTTAGAAATCAATTGAAGGAATTTTCGACAGCTGTCAAAAAAATTCTGAAACTTAAGCGAAACTCCAGACTTCATGTCAGTGCTTCAGCTGATCAATTTTTTTTCGATAATTCGCTAGAATTTTCTACGGTATCTATGGTCTTGGTGATGCGATCTGGACAAAATTTTGCACGTAGTTTGAATACATTATTCCTCAGCTAGGTGCATAATTTCATTTCAATCCGATCAGTAGTTTCGAAACTATCAGGAAAATAATATTTTGAACGGCCATATTTACGGAACCCCTAGTCTAATTTTGCTCATTGATGAACGTGACCGTGAAATTTGCGATCCAAACCCACCCTGAAAATTTCAAGTTCCTAGGCCTTCCCGTTCAAAAGTTACAAGTTTCTATGGTTCTGGTCATGCGATCTGGACAAAATATTGCTTCATTATATCATTTTCGATTAAAATACAAAATTTCATCTCGATCGAATCCGTAGTTTCGAAATTATCGAAAAAACAAAATTTCAAACGACCGTACATACGGAACCCCTCGTATAATTCTGCTCATTGATAAACGTGAACGCGACAATTCAGATCCACACCTATCATGAAAATTTCAAGTCCATAGGCCTTTCCGTTCGAAAGTTATGATTTTTTATGGTTTCTATGGTTCTGGTCATGTGATCTGGAGAAATATAAATTTCTCCATTAGTATACAAAATTCCGTCACGATCGAATCTGTTGTTTTGAAATGTTCAAGAAAACTAAATTTCAAACGACCATATTTACGGAACCCCTAGAATAATGTTGCTCATAGATGAACGTGATCACGACATTCGAGATCCACACCTAGCCTGAAAATTTCAAGTCCCTAGGCGTTTCCGATCAAAAGTTACAATTTTCTATGGTTTCTATGGTCCTGGTCATGCGATCTGGACAAAAGTTCACATGTAGCTTGAACACCTCATTCTCCATTCGAGTGCAAAGTTTCATCTCGATCGAATTTGTAGTTTCGAAGTTATCAGGAGAACAAATTTTGAACGGCCATATTCGCGGAACCCCTGGTGGAATTCGGCCCATCAACGAACATAACCGAGGCATTTGGAATCTAAACCTACACTGAAAATTTCAAGTCTCTAGGTTGATCCGTTCGAGAGTTATCGTGCTTACGACTGGACGGACGGACAGACTCGAATTTTCCGACGGATTCGTCATCAGTGAGTCGAACATAGTTGATTGAGACCATTTTCGGCTCAAAATTCGAAAAATACAGACATCGTGACGGAATGATATAGCCCTCGTGTAAGTAGTACGAGCGCTCAAAAACATGGTCACCAAAGCACTGACGTGAAGTCTGGATATTCGCGTTGGTTTGAAATTTTCTTTGACAGCTGTTAAAATCCAATTTCCAATTGGTTTCTAAAACTGGAGAATGCGAATCTACTTACAAGGTGCATGTACGAGCGCTCAAAAGCTCCTGCCTTCACGGCAGTGCTTTTCGTAATTTTTTATGTAATTAACTGTTAGTGTTTGTTCTGAGTCAATCGGGAAGCAAGGATCATTATTTATGAGACCATTCATGACTTCTTTTTGAGCTAGGGCTATATTATTTCGCCACGATTTCTGTTTTTTCCGAATTTTGAGCCGAAAATGGTCTCCGCAAGGTTCGACTCACTGATGACGAAACCGGAAAAGACATTCCGGTTCGTACTTCGATGATACCCGATAAATAGCGGTTCTGTCTCTTTCCAACCAGTGCGTTCCTTTCCTCCGTCCATCTGATCGGAGGCAGTGCTTCGGGTCGTCTACAACGTGGCATGCATGACAGATCATCCCGTCCTATCCTATTGGTAAGGACATAAGATCCATGCCCCGTCAAGAATTGATTAAAATAGTACCTGGTCGTTTTATGCTCTCATTGGATCCACTGCTCCAAATTCCTGATCAGACTGCGCGTCCAAGCGGCATTTTGCCCTCCACCATCCCATCTTTCCTGCAATTTACTCAGAGTCTTCCTTCCTGCCATACGTCGATTGCCCGGTAGTGCTCCTCCTATTAAATAAACCCTAATAGCACACAACGTCCTAAAGACGTACAATTTATTTCCAATTAACGTCGGAACGTCCTTTGGATGTTTGTTTTTGGACAGTATTAGGACGTCCTCTACATATGTCCATTTTTGGTCCAATTAATGTACAATGTTCTTACCGGATATCCAGTAGGTGTCCGTGATGGACATAATGCGGACCATATAAAAAACATGTCCATAGCGGATATCCAGTAGGTGTCTTTGATGGACATAATACGGACCATATAAAAAATATGTCCATACCGAATATCCAGTAGGTGTCCGTGATGGACATAGTACGGACCATATAAAAATGTCCATACCAAATATCCATTAGATGTCCGTGATGGACATAAAACGGACCATATAAAAAATATATCCGTATCGGATATCCAGTAGGTGTCCGTGACGGACATAATACGGACCATTCAAAAAAATGTCCATATCGGATATCCAGTAGGTGTCCGTGATGGACATAATACGGACCATATAAAATATGTCCATACCGGATATCCAGTAGATGTCCGTGATGGACATGATACGGACCATATAAAAAATATGTCCATACCGGCCGGATATCTAGAAGATGTCCGTGATGGACATAATACGGTCCATATAGAAAAATTTGTCCATACCGGATATCCAGTAGGTGTCCGTGATGGACATAATACGGACCATATAAAATATGTCCATATCATATAGACCTAAAAAAGTCCCTTACCGCCTTAATACAGGCAATATCAAAAAGATGTCCGGGCCAGGCACCAAAAAGTGGTCCTCATGGACATGATATCGACTTAAAAAAAAAAGTATGAAGTGAACTGCCAACAGGCGTTATCAAATGGACAATTTATAATTCAAAACATTACCCCAAAACGGATGGCCTAAGCCTAAAAAGAATAATGCATTGTATGAACGTCCATGATATGGTCCATAAATGGACTTGAAAATATGGTCATGAACTTCCCACGAGCGTCCCTCTAGGACATGATATGAACAACATGAAAGAATTAATTACACCAATTATTTTATTTCTGAGGATGTTGACAGAGCAAAAATGACAAAACAACAGTTTTCAGACTGTGACAGTTAAAGCGTACTGAATATAACGCAAGTATACGGAAGTGCGTCATGTGGTAGGAATTTATTTCCTGAAAGGTTTCTTTTTTTTGTCATGGGGAATACTAATGGACGAACTATCTCCGATAGATAGAACAGTGTGAGACTTCGTGTGAAGCACGACCTACTCTAACTAAACCTGACCTGCTGTTTTAGATTCCGGGCATTTATTACCTATTAACCTTTTGACCCTTCTTGTTCGTATCTCTATCACGATCTTTGTCGTGTGATAATTGTGTGACCTATGTATTTGAATTTCATAGGGTCTTTTCTTCTGGATAATTCAAATTGAGATTACTCAATTTCTGTTTCTACGTAGTTGATCTCTGGGACTTTTGTGATAGGTGGGTATCCAAACCACATCTTCTGCGGGGTTGTAGTCAACAAGTCTTCTTAGCTCATCATTTGGAGTTGCTTTTTCAAATATCTTCTCGGCCTTCTTTTTCAGGAAATCTGTGACAGTTTCCCATTCTAAGTCTCTGTGGATTTGTTGGTTTCTTACGAACCACGGCATATTCATTATATGGCTATTGGCTGCATGGCCCCATGCCGCCGAGCCATATGTTAGTTGGGGTCTTGCAATTGACTTGATCATTCGTAGCTTCGTGCTTTGGTTCATTTGGCTTCTTCTTCCTAGCAGTGGGTAAAATCTACTCATTGCTGAGTTTGTTTTATCCACTGCATATTGTATATGGTTTTTCCATGTAAGCCCTTTATCTAGTTTCACTCCTAGATATTTGACTTCATTTTCCGATTTTATCTCTTCTCCATCTATCTGTAGGTTGGAATTAATTTCAAGTCTCCGCTTCTGTAGTAGAAAAGCTTGGCTCTTTTTGCTATTTGTTTGAATTTTTCATTTAATAAACCATTCTTCTGAATCTTCTTGCAGTCTTCTGTGTATGACATCTGGTCGTAGATGTCTGAAGGCTATTCCCGCGTCGTCTGCATAAAGGGCGAGCAGATTCCTTGGATTCTTAGGAATATCGTAGATATATATGTTGTAGAGCAGAGGTCCTAGAACTGATCCTTGAGGCACTCCTTCTTCTACTTGTCTGGTGGTAGATAATGTGTCGTCTATTTTGACATAAAAATTCCGGTTCCTCAGGTAGTTTCTTATTATCTTGCAGGTTTTGGTGGTGTAGCCTGCCATTATCATCTTGTAGGCAAGTCCTTCGTGCCAAACTCGGTCGAAGGCTTTCTCGACATCTAATAGCACTAATCCTGTGGCTTGTTTATCTTGAAATCCTTCAGTGATATATTCAGTGATCTTTAACAGTTGAACTTCTGTGGAATGATTTCTTCTGAATCCATATTGTTCCGGTGGTATCAGATTCAGCGCTTCTGTTTCTTACTTGAATCTTTTTGCAATGACTATTTTGACAATTTATCCAAGTGTTGACAGTAGACTTATCGGCCTGTAGTTTTGTGGGAATTTTCTATCTTTTCCTGGCTTATTGAACACAATTACTTCTGCTGTTTTCCATCTTTCCGGATAGTATTCTGTTCTCATCACTGCGTTTGCTATATTGGTTAGCGCTGATATTCCTTTTATGGGCAATTTCCGTAACATAAAGTTTGTTACTTTGTCCTTCCCTGGAGCTTTTCTGTTCTTCAATTTCTTGATGATTTCTTTAATTTCCGTTGGTGTTGTTGGGTTTGGGATGGTATCGCCTTCTGGTGGTTCCAACATCAATTCTTCATTTCCTTCGACTTCTTCTAAGTCTTCATTGTCATCGTCTTCTCTGTAGTTGTTTCTGGCTTCTCGTTCTATTGCGTCGACCAGTGCTTCGGCTTTTTCAAGCTTTGAGTAGGCCATGCCATTAGCTCCATGTAGAGGGGGAATTTCGGTTTTCTCGCGTCGTAAGCCCTTTTGCATCTTCCATGCTGAGTGGTCTATGGTGTTTAGCTCTCTAACTCTTTGGTTCCATCTGTCTGTTCTCAGTTCTCTCAGTGCATTTTTCAGCACTTGACTGTGTTTATTCAGCTCTTTCTTGTCTTCTTCTCGATGTGAAGTTCTGTAGTTCTTCCTAAGTTTTTTATTCCTTTTTATAAGCTCTTTTATTGCTTTTGGGGTTTCACCATGTGAATGTTTCGGAGCTGACCTTTCAATTCTTCTGGTACTTTCCTCGTAGGCTTCTTTTATTCGGGTTTCTAATTTTTCAACTTCATCCTTTTATAAGCTCTTTTATTGCTTTTGGGGTTTCACCATGTGAATGTTTCGGAGCTGACCTTTCAATTCTTCTGGTACTTTCCTCGTAGGCTTCTTTTATTCGGGTTTCTAATTTTTCAACTTCATCCTTCTGTTATCGGTCTGCGTCCCAATCTGAGTTATATTGGGTTGTGGTCTGATGTGCCCTCTTCTATAGTATCAAGGGTGAAATCTTGGGTAATATCTTTCATTATGGCGATATCTAATACGTCCGGTAGGCCATTACTTCTGGGCAGGTAGGTCGGAATTTCAGGTCATAATTCTATGGCATCTAATTTTTCGGCGTACTTCTTGAGCTTCTTTCCATTTTGGTTTTCAGTTCTGCTATTTCATTCCCTTGATTAGCAGTTCATATCGCCAATAATGATGTTCGGGTAGTTTCCTTCAAGCATCTTCTTCAGATCTTCCTCTATTAAGTCATTTTGGGGTGGTTTGTAGGCTGACGTAATTTTCATTTGTCCTCGATTCGTATTAACTATAATCGAGACGGCTTCGAATTGCCCATTTTTCAGTTCATCGTCAAAATAGTGGTCGATGTTCCTCTTGACTATTAGGGCTACGCCCCTCCTGTACAATTTCTGTCATTTCTGTATATTTCATGGCCGGGAAATGAAATTCTGTTTCTTGTAGATAGTCTCGTCTCTTGAATGGCTATAATATCCGGTTGTTTCTCGGATATTATTTCTTCTATTTCAGATCTACGGGCTCGTAGACCGTTTGTATTCCATGAAACTATCTTTAGGTAATTTTTATTTCCGTTAGTCACTAGCTCCATTAATTTGGTTTAGTGAGTTTACGGAACTTTTTGTCCATCTCTATTTCCAGGAATTTCATGAGCTTACTCATGATATTCTTGGTGAAGGTATCTAGATTCTCGGTGGTTTCGGGTCCTTTTTTGTTGGTCTCTTCTTTCTTCTTTTGGCTGCTCTTCTTGGATTTTCCATTTTTTGGGACTTCTTTCTTCTGCTCTTGTTTGAGTAGTGGCGTTTTCTTCTTTTTGAGCGCTCGTACTACTTACACGAGGGCTATATCATTTCGTCACGATGTCTGTATTTTTCGAATTTTGAGCCGAAAATGGTCTCAATCGACTATGTTCGACTCACTGATGACGAATCCGTCGGAAAATTCGAGTCTGTCCGTCCGGTCGGCCGTAAGCACGATAACTCTCGAACGGAACAACCTAGAGACTTGAAATTTTCAGTGTGGGTTCAGTTCCCGATTGGCTCGGTTGAGTTCGTTAATGGGCCAAATTCCACCAGGGGTTCCGTAAATATGGCCGTTCAAAGTTTTGTTTCCCTGATTACTTGAAAACTACAGATTTGATCGAGATGAAATTTTGCACTCAAATGGAAAATGAGGTGTTCAAGCTACATGTAGAATTTTGTCCAGATCGCATGACCAGAACCATAGAAACCATAGAAAATTGTAACTTTTGAACGGAAACGCCTAGGGACTTGAAATTTTCAGCATAGGTGTGGATCTTGAATGTCGTGATCACGTTCATCTATGAGCAACATTATAAGAGGGGTTCCGTAAATACGGTCGTTTGAAATTTTGTTTATTCGATAAATTCGAAACTACGGATTCGCTCGAGATGAAATTTTGTATTTTAATCGAGAATGATATATTGAAGCAATATTTTGTCCAGATCGCATGACCAGAACCATAGAAACCATAGAAAATTCTAACTTTTGAACGGAAAGGCCTAGGAACTTGAAATTTTCAGGGTGGATTTGGATCGCAAATTTCACGGTCACGTTCATCAATGAACAAAGTAGACTAGGGGTTCCGTAAATATGGCCGTTCAAGATATTTTTTTCCTGATAGTTTCGAAACTACTGATCGGATTGGAATGAAATTATGCACCTAGCTCAGGAATAATGTATTCAAACTACGTGCAAAATTTTGTCCAGATCGCATCACTAAGACCATAGATACCGTGGAAAATTCTAGCGAATTATTGGAAAAAATTGATCAGCTGAAGCACCGACATGAAGTCTGGAGTTTTGCCTAAGTTTCAGGATTTTTTTGACAGCAGTCAAACATTCCTTCAATTGAATCCTAAAACTGGAAAATGCGAATCTACCTACAAGGTGCATGTACGAGCGCTCAAAAGCTCCTGCCTTCACGGCAGTGCTTTTCGTAATTTTTATCTTCTCTCTTCGGTTCTTGTTGGAAAGTAGGCATCTTTTTCTTTTCTTCTTCTTTTCTTGTTTTGGTCGCAGTCTTCTTTTTGGTCACCAGTTTCCACTCGCTACATCCTTTGTAGCTGACTGGGTGACCTGCTTTCCCGCATAGCGCACAGGTAGCATTTCTCTCGTCGTTTTCTCTGGTTAGCGTACAATCTTTACTATTGTGCGCTCCAGAGCATTCAACACATCTCCATGGGAATGTACATTTGCTTTGAGCATGTCCGTAACGTTGACATCTATGACATTGGCCAGGTCCAATGCTCCTTTACTTCGGTTCTACTACACAATTTATACCGTAGAGCAGCTTCACTTCGAATACCTTCTTATTTTGGGTTCACCAAAAATAAGGGTATTGCCTTTTTCGTTTTGTTGGATGTCATCCTTATGACATCCGCGTCGTCAATGCCTTGCTCGGCTAGGTCTTCGGTGATGATGGTAATATCTGCATCTAGTGGTAGATATCGTACCACCGCGTAGATTTTCTTCTCTTCTTCTCTTTGGAGGGTATAGAACACTTTATTTCTCGACTCGAGGAATTTTGTCATCTTCCTGTGGTCGTCAGGGGATTGGGGAACAACACGAATGCCGTCTCTTACTGAGGTCGTTCTCAGGTATTTAATACCCTTTATTTGTGTTCAGTCGGCCATGCCTCTTAATGTCACTGGAGGAACTTTCCCTTTTTTTCTGCTCGATTAGAGCAGGGACTTCAATTTCTTCTGCAGGTGCAGAAGTAGCTTCTTCTGGGCGTTTTCCTTTTTGCAATGCTGCAATATACGACTTCTTCATAGGTGGCCCTCCTGCAGCTGCATCATTAGTATCGGTAGATTTTTTCGGGTCCTCTTTTTGATTCTGGGGGTCGACACTGTCTCCTCTGTCCCAGAGAAGAAACCATTTTCTTTTATTTTAGCCCATTTCCGCGGCTTCGAGGACTGAGACATTTCTGCTCTCAAGGATTTCACCTAATCTGATAAAGTTTTAAGACTCTCCGTCAAAACTTTCATCTGACTCATGAAGCTGTTGATATAATCCTTCTGTTCTTGTATAATCCTATCTTCATCGGATTCATCATTGGCATCTTCTACTTCAATATCCATATCGGATATTTCTTCATCCGACAAGTTTTCTGCGTCGGATTCTCTGTCCTCATTTGCAGAGTCGTATTCCGACATTTTGTCAGAGTGACTCAGCAAAAAACACTTGAACACTTATTTCACTTTTCACTAAATTCACTTTTGTCTCTTCAATGTAAAATAATCTGTGGAACCATCGATCTAAACCTGGACTCAACACAGTTATTTCTTCGATTCTTATCACTTCTATACGAGGTTCACTTGGCACACATGCGCATTTCTCAATACGTCTGCACTCCTCGAGTGTTCAATCGCTACGCTGTCCTGTAATATCGTGATTGTCGAATGTGTGAATCGTATCGAGAATTCGCCAACCAGAATGCTTGACGCAGAAAACCCTTTGGATCTCACCCTAAGGTTAAATAATAATTTATACTATTTTCAACTCTGCTTCTTTTAGAAGCAATAATTTCAAGTTTCAGGTAGAGTAGGTACTTAAATTTCAATTATTTGAGATTTTTTGGTATTTTCTCGATAAGAAATTAGGTAGGTAAAAACGGGAGGAGCATATTAATGAAATAAATCGAAATTTCACATTCCGTGGCGAATGTAACATTTTCATTTCAGCTGGTCGGAAGAAAACACGTTCTCAACGATAATATACCAAATATTTATATTCTGGGATATTCGCAAGGATTCAGAGATCGCGTAATAAATTTCTTGGTAGGGGTGGATGACTGTTATCTTACCACATCTGGTAATCTCGCAGTGCTTTCAGGCAATGTTAAAACAGTATTTGCTCGAAATATCGAGAATAGGAATGACTACTCATAACGCCCTTTTTTTTCTGTTTTTTTTCGATATTTTGAAAACTACATATTTAAATGAATGCAACGATTCGAATAGAAGTATATATTTGAAATTGAATAATCAATCATACGAGACACGAAAAATTCAAAAAAAAAAAATTTTCGAGAAATTTATTTTCATTGTATAACTAACTATTTTCACTGTATAACTAAAAGGTCAGGTTCTCAAGAACCGTCTAGTAGGCACTCGAACTTGGACACCTTGTATACCAAATATTTCTATTCTGGGATAATTCACACGGATTCAGAGATCGCGTAATGAATTTCTCAATAGGGGTGGATGATTGTTATTTCACCACATCTGGTAATGTCGCAGTGCTTTCGGGCGTACCTACTAATGTGCTGAGTGGGTGGTGGTTGTAATAGCTCTAATAGTAATAGTTAATAGTTTGTTGTTTTCATCCCATTCCGACTGTTGCATTTGACTAGAAAAGTTTATGCGAAGTGTTTGTTTTATATTCAAAGTTTCGAAGTGTTTGTAGAATATCGTGGTTATACAGGGTGTCTACTTTCAAAAGGGCCAAATTTCAAGGAAAGATCATACATAATATTTGCAACAAAAAATGTCATATAACACATGGTCGAAATATTGACGGTTATTCTTCAATTTAACATTTCTTGATTTCACGAAATATTTCAAGTTTTTCCATAAAATTGATTATACGTCAGTTATCCTCAGAGTATCATCAGATTTGACCACATATTTGAGAACAGCATTAAATTTTCTAAAAGATAAAAATTTTGTCTGCCAAGAAAATGTTATTGCGGGCGTGGTAAGGAGATGAATGTCACCATTCTGAAGTAAAAAAACCACTCATATTTTTCCATTGGTTTTATCGATGAAAAATCATCAATTATGGACATGTTTTCTTTTCAGCAAAAACTACCCCATTTAGTGTGCTTTCGAATGACATATCAACTTTTGTGTTTGCTGGTTGTCTTCTGCCCTCATATCATGGCTAACAAGATAACAACGAATAAGTCGAAATATTCCAAACCTAAATTTGCCCTTTTTTGAAGCTCTTTATGATTGGGTATTGAAGTAATTCTCATGGAAATCATGAATCAATCTGTTGATTCAAAATAATTTGAAGGAATGAACCAAATTTCAATAATACAGATTTTATTAAAACATGTGAAGAAAACAGACTACTACTACTTGTAACAATTGTTCAAAATGTCAAATGTTCAATACCTTTCACACATCGTTTTTGCACTGAATCTACAACCCTGCGAAGTTCTCAACGTTTCTGACGCATTTCTGCTCAACACAAATTTGTTCTTTCGATCAGATCCTATCGAGTCTGAACTTGAATTTGATATCCTTTTTCTTTCAAGGTGTTCCAGACATAAAAATCCAAAGGCCTATGGTCGGGACACCTTGGTGGCAATCTTACCGGACCGTACCTTAAAATCCATTGCACTCCAAAATATTGATTCATTAAGTCCCGTACATTCCGGCTACTATGAGCTGGGCAGCCATTCATTTGAAACCAGACATTTTGTCTTCAGCGTTGCGCCGATCGGGAAGTATTACTGGTCAGAAAAGTTCACCTCTCATGAATCCCAAAGCGGGAACTTGCGGGACTTAATGAATTAATATTTAGGGGTGCAATAGATTGGAAGGCACGACCCGGTAAGATGGCCACCAAACAGCCCCGACCTTACGACTTTGGATTGTTATGCCTGGAACACCTTGAAAGAAAAAGTATATCAAATTTGCGTTCAGACTAGAGAGGATCTGATCGAAAGAATAAATTTGCACAATACGCAAAAATGCGTCAGAAACGTTGTGAGCTTCGAAGGTTTGTAGATTCAGTGCGAAAACGATGTGTAAAAGGTATTGAACAAGGCGGTGGACATTTTGAACAACTGTTTTGAGTAGTATAGTAGTCGTCTTTCTTCACATGTTTTCATAAAAATTTTGTTTGTTCCTTCAAATTATTTTGATTCGACAGATAAATTCATGATTTCCATGAAAATAACTACAATATTCAATCATAAAGAGCTTCAAAATAGAGCAAATTAAGGTTCGGAATATTTCGACTCATCCGTTGTTATCTTGTTAGCCATGATATTAGGACAGAAGACAAGCAGCAAGCTCAAAAGTTGATATGTCATTCGAAAGCAAACTGAATGGGGTAGTTTTTGCTGAAAAGAAAACATGTCCATAATCAATGATTTTTCATCGATAAAACCATTGGAAAAATATGACTGGTTTTGTTCACTTCAGAATCGTGACATACATCTCCTTATCACGCCCGCAATAAGAATTCTTTTGGCAGACAGAAATTCTTATCTTGTAGAAAATTTAACGCTGTTTCCAAATATTTGGTCAAATCTGATGGGGCTCTAAGGATAACTGAAGTATAATTGATTTTACGGAAAAACTCGAAATATTTCGGGAAATCAAGAAATGTTAAATTGAAGAAAAACCGCCAACATTTCGACCATGTGTTATATGACATTTTTTGTTGCAAATCTTATGTTTCATCTTCCCTTGAAGTTTGGCCCTCTTAAAAGTAGACACCCTGTATATTCAAAGTTTCGAAGTGTTTGTAGAATATAGTGCAGTTATATTCAAAATTTCTAACGTTATTGTGTTGTACTATAAAAACAAAGAAGTCAGTGATCATTGATCTTATTATTGGAATTCGAGGATTTCCCGAAAACGGAAGAAAACACGAAAAAATCAGTAAGTTGTGCATTTTATTAATTGAGTTATCCCAAAAAAATCTTCAGTATTGGTATTTTAGAATTTACTAACATAAAAATCTTGGCATTTAGGTATATTTGTAGTTTCTTTCACGAGACTAACCAATTTCGAAATATAAAGAATTTGCTATTTCAGTTTTATCATTTTGGTTATATGGAAAGAAATAAATGAATTTACTATATTTGAGTTTTGTTCTAAATAATGAATCTGTCACTCTCCAAGGTGGGTGGTGATAGCCCATATGAATTTTGCAGAAGGGCGATGGCTACACTTTTGACAAATAAATTGGCCAGTGAATACAGCTGGCTTGTCCTAATAAAAAGGAATTTCTTTCGAAAACCGATACAGCAGATCTTATTATAAGTAAGTATAGTAAATAGTAATATGTGTGAGAGTTTATAATGTTGTGGCAAGTTGGGTAGTAGAAGTTAATATTGAGTATTTCAATATAAAAATTGAAGTGGATTATCTTAATCCTTTCGATGCGAGAGAGTGTATTGCCATAAGGGTTATAAAACTTCTGATATTGGCTGAGAATTCTTATGATGAAGCAATTACGATTCATCAGAATTCACAAAGAACAATTTCATATATTTTCTGTTCTTATAGTGGTTGCAAAAGTTGAATATTGTTTGAAGTCTTTCCACTATTTGATACATGATAAGAACCGTTTTATGCAAGTTTTTGAGTGGTATCGTACAATTTGTTGGACTTGATGCGAAAGACACTGATTGCAGATGTAGCTAATGTCTCTTTCATATTGGTCACATTCAACCAAAATAAACATAACAAGAATTTAAATATTGGTATATTTTTCTTTCAGGATCTGCTCAATTGAATCACAAAACCAAATATTCTTCCATAAAAGAGGTGGAAGAAGGTATAAAAAAGTGTTGAGGAGGGCCAAAGAACGACTAGTGGCAGAGGAGAAGAGGTCGACTCAAAATAATTAAATTTGTGATAATAATAATTATAATGATAAAATTTATTCCCATAATTGCTACAGTAACAAAATGAAAACAGGTCAAAATTCCGCAAACAAAAAAAAAATAATTAAACTCTACAACTCACTACAATTACTCTTGAATTCGAGTATTGTGTAAGGTTCACATCCAATTAACAATGAAAATATAATTTTCTTGAAGATTTTGAAGTCACAAATATTTCTAACAATTCTTGGCAAGTAATTGCACATCTTATACACATATAAAATACATTATGCTCGGTCATTGAAAGTTTGTGAGAAAGAAAAAAATATTCGTTCATTCTTCGCGTAGCATTCACATTTGTGCATTTTTCAAAATATTGTTTGTTCTTGTGGAAGAATATCGTAATATATGTCATTTGATATTCAGATTTTTTTTCTTTGAACAAAAGGTTTTTTTTTCATTATACAGGTTATGTTAGGTTAGGTTAGGCTGTTTTTCAATGTTTTGAGATTATATTTTAGTTTTTTTATATTTTACATTCATTTTATTAATTTTGTATTCTTTTTGAGCGCTCGTACTACTAACACGAGGGCTATATCCTTTCGTCACAATGTCTGTATTTTTCGAATTTTGAGTCGAAAATGGTCTCAATCAACTAGATTCGACTCACTGATGACGAATCCGTCGGAAAATTCGAGTCTAACCGTCCGTCCGGCCAGCCATAAGCACGATAACTCTCGAACGGAACAACCTAGAGACTTGAAATTTTCAGAGTAGGTTCAGATCCCAAATGCCTCGGTTGAGTTCGTAAATGGGCATAATTCCATCAAGGGTTCCGTTCATATGGTCGTTCAAACTTTTGTTCTCCTGATTACTTCGAAACTACAGATTCGATCGAGATGAAATTTTGCACTCAATTGGAGAAATGGAGGTGTTCAAGCTACATGTGAAATTTTGTCCATCGAATGACCACAACCATAGAAACCATAGAAAATTGTAACTTTCGAACAGAAACGCCTAGGGACTTGAAATATTCAGGATTGGTGTGGATCTCGAATGTCGTGATGACTTTCATCTATGACCAAAATTAGACAAGGGGTTCCGTAAATATGGCCGTTCAAAATATTTTTTTCCTGATAATTTCGAAACTACTCATTGGATTGGAATGAAATTTTGCGAATAGATGAAGAATAATGTATTCAAACTATGTGGGAAATTTCGTTCAGATCGCATTACCCAGACCATAGATACCGTAGAAAATTCTAGAGTATTATCGAAAAAAATTCAGCTGAAGCACCGACATGAAGTCTGAGTCTGAAGGTTGAGAATTTTTTTGACAGCTGTAGAAAATTCCTGCAATTGATTTCTAAAACTGGAAAATGCGAATCTACCTACAAGGTGGATGTACGCGCACTCAAAAGCTCCTGACTTCACGGCAGTGCTTTTCGTAATTTTTTTCCAATTAAAATATTTGGTTGTTTGACCTACTGTTTTATTTCAAAGCAGTTCCTATTAGTTTTCCAAGTCTGAGAGGTTGAGAATGAATAGTCAGGAGTCGAGAAAAGTTTAAATAATTTCATGTGCAAAACATGTGAAAGTGAAATGTTGAAATGAAAATTACACAATTACAACTTGAACGTCCACAGTAACAAAATAGGATGTTCTGTCAAATGTCCATAGTGATGTCTAGTTATAGTCCTAAGGGGATATCTAGTGGATGTTCTTGGTGGACGTCCCTCGGACGTCCATAGCGGTGTCTAGTTATGGTCCTAAGGGGATATCCACTGGATGTCCGCCGTGGACGTCCCTTGGATCTCCATAGTGATGTCTGGTTATGGTCCTAAGGGGATATCCACTGGATGTCGGCGGTGGACGTCCCTCGGAAGTCCATAGTGATGTCCAGTTATGGTCCGTAGGGGATATCCATTGGATGACCGCGGTGGACGTCCGAATTTAGTTCAAAGTTGGGACATTAGTGCGTCCCTCGTCCGAACTGGACGTCCTATGGATATCCATAGGACTACTTTGAGCTATTAGGGAAATAAAGGAAGCATCTTGGCGCCATTATTGGGTATATTGGTGGGAAGCCAGCAATCACTTGGACAGCCTCCGCCGACACAGTTCTGTATGCCGAAGCTACCCTTATCTCTCGAGTTGGATCAAACTGCACACAGTTCGCAAACAAAATCAATCGCATAAATGTTTGACAACCAATATATATGTCAATAATTTTTTATCACTGACATTATTCTACATTCTTGACAGTTACGAATTCTATAAAAATTCTGTATTATTCTCCAGTTCTCAAACAGTTCCAAATTTATTTAGTTTTAGGAAAGACCCAGAAACTTGGCATCACTCCTCGGACGATATAGCTAGGGTCGACAATAATAAACAAATAATTTGCAATAAGAAAATATTGCAACTATAAATTGTATAGTATAGTAGGCCAACAATCGTACTGACGAGATCTGATATGGATTGAAACCGGTCTACGACTGCAAATGATAGATTCGTTGGTCTCTGGGATACATGAATTGTTTTGTTGACTTGCTATTAGTATATCTAGTATAATTTTTCAATTTTCATTCCTGAATTTGATAATTTCAGATAAACAGCCGTTTATTATTCTTCAAGTCAATTATTCAGACGAATAAGGTTGAAGCTTGAACCCGTAAATTCCATGTGTGACCATAAATGCTCGTAATGTTTACGGCGTGTGTATTTTGTTTGGGGAGTCGATAAGACAGTTCTTGATCTACAGATATTAAAGACAGTTGCTTTTGGAACGGACAGGTGGCGTGATTTCGGAAATTTTGTCAGGTTCACGTTGTCTTATGTTTTAAGGTTTTCGGTTTCTTACATCGAATTTGTCATTTTGCTTATCGTACCTACTGACGAGATCTGAATTGGATCGAAACCGGTCTACGACTGCAAACGATAGATTCGTGGGTCTCTGGTATACATGAATCGTTTTTTTTTGGCTTACTATTACTTTATCTAGTATAATTTTTTCAATTTTCATTTCTGAATTCGATAATTTCAGATAAACAGCCGTATATTATTCTTCTAGTCAATTATTCAGATGGATGAGGTTGAAGATTGAACCCGTATGTGACCATATAAGTATGCTTGTAAATTATTGGGCGATGGAACCATAGTTCTCACTCGCCTTCTCAGTTGTTCCCATATATGTTGGATGGGATTCAAGTCAGGACTTCGTGCTGGCCAGTTGAAGCTTGAAATTCCAACCTCTTTCGAGTGCGAAGTCACTATTGGAGCAGTATGTGGGCGTGCATTGTAATGCATAAAAATTCCCCGCTCTCCCAGAAATAATATATAAGGTATAAAAGAATTTCCTCTATGTAACTGCCTTACTGCTGCCGAAGATCCATTTATAAAAACCAACTCTGTGCGGCCCCCTGTAGACACACTTCCCCAGACCTTAACAGATCCTTCACCGAATGGAACTCGCTCCTCTATACAGGGTCTTTCACGAGGAACCTCACCCATATTTATACGGGAAACTACTGAACGTATCTTCATGAAATTCAGCACTTATAAGTATTTCACGATGTTGATGAAATCTAAAATATATTCAAGGCATGAGCACCTCCGGTTTTTCCGGAAATGACGTCAACTTCCGTTTTTCGAATTAGAACACCATTTTTTTATTGCAGAAATAGATTCCTTAGAAAATTTCAAGTTATTTTGATGTAACATTTATCAGTTTTGGTTGGAAAATTCTCTCTGAGCGGGAAAATTCGAAAAAAAAATCGAAAATAGAGCTCCGCTGAAACAAGAATAACTTCGAGGTTTTTGGATGGAAAATTTTCATTTTTGGGATTTTTCAAGATGTAAGATTGATGTATCCACTTTAACAATCGAAATCGCGATTCATGATACAGGGGGTGAAAAAATCGCTTTCAAAGTTAGGGATGACAAAATCGTGAAAAATCAATTTTTTCAAATTAGAACTCCATTTTTTTATGGCAGATATTGAATCTACGTTAAAAAATAATGTGAGTGTATGCATCACACCCTTGCCCTAAAATGGATATTTTCTGAGTTATTCACAAAAAACTGTTTTTCGTTTTGAATTTTCAGCTATTTCTTTTCCCTTCACGCCAAAAAGATGAAATTTTCAGGAACTGTTACTTAAACCATGTTTTAGATTTTACTACCCTAATATGCGAGAGAAAAAAGTTACAGGTTGTTCCTAAATAGATGGCGAATTTGGATTCGAATTTGTATCGGAAACCTCTTTATTTCAACTAATCGGCCATCGGTTTTCTCTCCAGTGATAAATAAATAATTCCTTATGAACCATATGCAAAAACTTACCATGTTTTACATTCTTTTTTTTCAATGATAGATATCATTAATTACATCTGCCAAATTCCTCTTTATTCAGTAGCATTTTGTGTTTACTATTAATTTGGTGATAATTCTCGATGTTCACATTTATGATGAGACTTTAACTGGTAAGATAGAACACTACACATGTTTGCATTATTTAAAGAATGTTCTCCCTTAGGAGATAGATATTCTGACATATTGACTCAAATAATTGAGCCGCTAGTACAGAACCATAATGACTTATGGTATCAACAAGATGGCGCGCCTCCACACAATTCACTCAATGTGTCAAATATCCTCTACAGGCTATTTGAAGATCGATGGTTGGCGAACAATGGTCCACATCTTTGGCCACCACGTTCTCCCGATTTAACTCCTTTAGACTATTATGTTTGGGGTAGGATAAAAAATATTGTCTACTCAACTCCCCTGACTGATAAAGAGGACTGCATAGAACGAGTCAGAAATGCGTTCAGGTTTGTTTAGATTTTTAGATTCATAGTTTTGAAACTCAATTTGGTTTTTAAACACTTTTGCAGATCTCTTCCTCCCGATGAAATAAGAAGAGCAACGCACGAAGCATTCCTGAGACGTATAAATAAATGTCTAGAAATTAACGGTCAAAACTTTGAGCATCTTCTCTAGTTATAACTGCGAGAGTTTGCCATGGTTCTCCTAATAGTAACTTGAAGTCGGTTTCAAGAAGGGGTAAAAAATCTACAGCATGGTTCAAATAACAGTTCCTGAAAATTTCATCTTTTTGGCGTGAAGGGAAAAGAAATAGCTGAAAATTCAAGACGAAAAACAGTTTTTTGTGAATAACTCAGAAAATATCCATTTTAGGGCAAGGGTGTGATGCATACACTCACATTATTTTTTAACGTAGATTCAATATCTGCCATAAAAAAAAAAATGGGATTCTAATTTCAAAAAATTGATTTTTCACGATTTTGTCATCCCTAACTTTGAAAGCGATTTTTTCACCCCCTGTATCATGAATCGCGATTTCGATTGTTAAAGTGGATACATCAATCTTACATCTTGAAAAATCCCAAAAATGAAAATTTTCCATCCAAAAACCTCGAAGTTATTCTTGTTTCAGCGGAGCTCTATTTTCGATTTTTTTTTCGAATTTTCCCGCTCAGAGAGAATTTTTCAACCAAAACTGAAAAATGTTACATCAAAATAACTTGAAATTTTCTAAGGAATCTATTTCTGCAATAAAAAAATGGTGTTCTAATTCGAAAAACGGAAGTTGACGTCATTTCCGCAAAAACCGGAGGTGCTCATGCCTTGAAAATATTTAGATTTGATCAGCATCGTGAAATACTTATAAGTGCTGAATTTCATGAAAATACGTTCAGTAGTTTCCCGTATAAATATGGGTGAGGTTCCTCGTGAAAGACCCTGTATAGGCATCGGCGTATCTGGACGTCTATAAACGCGTCTACTGCCATCAGCTCCTCGAATGCTGAATCTGGATTTATCAAAGAAGAATAACTGGGCCCACTGAGCTTCTAACCAGTTTATGTGATCTCGTGTAAATTGAAGACGAGCAATTCGATGCTCTCTGAGAAGTTCTGGACCTGTCGCAAGTCTGTATGGTCGTAAATTCGATTCTGAGAGACTTCGTCTCACGGTCCATTCATTTACGTTTACCTGACGTAACTCCATCAATCGATTTCGAACTTCAACAGCAGTATGATGGCGATTTCGAATACTTGTGGAAACCGATAACCTCAACGATGTGCACCGTCTTCTTCCAGATCCAGGTCAGCCTGCCTGATAAGTTCCACTATTCTCGCACAATCTTCGCTTGGTAAACCCATTTTATGAAATTATTTCATAGAGTGGAAAACAAAGACCTATGTTGATAAACGATGAATCTATCTTGTAAAATTATTCGAAGGTGGTTTCTTTTATCAAGTTTTTTCGCCTCTATGTCTACATTTAGTATTTTGCGCATATTTATTTGATTTTCTGATAAAAGATAGATGAAGAACAAAATATTATCGAATCAATTCGAACACATGACTGACTGAAATAGTGTTAAATCTTAGTGACCCTTTTTTTTTGTTGCTCGCCAGTGTATTATGGAGAAATCTCTACAATGACAGACTGGCACATGTAGACACAAACGAACGTACTCGGAATCAAATTCGTTAGGGAAGGAATACAAATTAGAATGCGTTAGTGAAATTTGGGACACCTCTTGGTGTAATGCCACCAGAATTTTTGTAGATGATCGATAAATCAGTTTTTTCCAGTAAAATATTACCTGTGGCCCCACTCATACTTTGCTATTGAACTATTTTTCTATAGCAGATATACCTAGTCAAAAATTACCCGAGGTATTTGGCCAATCCTGAAAACCCCGAAGTATTTCCTCATTTGAATATGCGGTATATTTTTTTTCTTTTCAGAAGAAAAAATTGGAGAGTAAACCTTCAATTGACGAAAAATTGCAGAACAAGAAAATCGAAGGCGGGTTCATTTCAGAAGAAAGTCAGCATTGTAAATTGATGAATGAATTCAAAATGGCCCATAAGAAAATGTTCCAGTCATCTGACGAATGTAGTGATGATTACGAAAAATGCATAGTGGTAAGTTTTTTCACATACTCCCAATAATATCGAAACATTTTGCCAAATTATCGTAATAGACCAGGCAATAGAGCAGATAAAGGGTCATTCTGTGACAAAAATCGTAGAAGAAAACTGCGAGTGGGGGGTTACGTGAGGGGTTCCGTGGATGTTTAGTGATATGTTTTCGACTCGCAAATATGATTACTTTTCTTGAAATTGCGACGAAACACCTAGAAAAATGGTGTTTTTTAGTTTTTCGTTTGTAAAATCTGAACCGATAGAGCGGTGCTGATACTGCCAACAGACGAATTGTAGAAAATGAAAATACGAAGAAAATTAGTGCTAAGGCAACTCAATCGGGTCTTTATTACCGGAGGAAAGCCGAAAAAACCGTAAAAATCAGCGTTTTTTCAAAACTTCATAACACGGCCAATTATGAAGTTGTAGCTTTGGCTTTCCGAATAAAGGTAGTGGTTAATAGGTACTTTGAGTATGCACAACACGGACATTGTCGGATACATGGTTTCAGCGTTATTGCGATTTGAATTATTTAAGGCACTATTTTCCGGAAGAGCTGGATGCGTCGGAAGTTGTCCAATTTTAATTTACAAAACTGATTTTGAAAGTAGAAGTATAGTTCTACAAAACTTCAATCTTGTTTTTCGTTAAAATGTTTCCAAATAGGTGAAAAATACGAGGAAACATGACCAAAACCGGCTCAGTGCTCCATCTGGGACGAATAGTGGGGGTAGCAATACGACGCGGGGAAATAAAAACGCGCTGAGGCTGGTCGCAAAAATTTACATTTATACCCCCTCTACCTGACTGCAACCGAGCGTTCGGCTGATTTTGATCGTGTATGCACGTTTTTTTCACCTATTTTGCAACATTTTAACGAAGAATCGAGATTGTCGTTTTGTAGTACTATACTTTTACTTTCAAAATTCGTTTTGTTAATGAGAATCGGACAACTTCCGACGCATCCAGCTCTTCCGGAAAATAGTGCCTTAAATAATTCCAATAGCAATTACGCAAAAACTATCTATCCGACTACGTTCGGATTGTGCACACTCAAAGTACCTATTCACCACTACTCTTATCAGGAAAATTATAGCTACAACTTCGAAATTAGCCGAGTTATGGAGTTTTGAAATAACGCTGATTTCAATGGTTTTTCCGGCTTTCTTCCGGTAATGATGAACCGATTGCATTGCACTAGCACTCATTTTCTTCGTCTTTTTGAGCGCTCGTACTACTTACACGAGGGCTATATCATTTCGTCACGATGTCTGTATTTTTAGAATTTTGAGCCGAAAATGGTCTCAATCGACTATGTTCGACTCACTGATGACGAATCCGTCGGAAAATTCGAGTCTGTCCGTCCGGCCGTCCGTCCGTCCGTCCGTCCGTCCGTCAGCACGATAACTCTCGAACGGATCAACCTAGAGACTAGAAATTTTCAGTGTAGGTTCAGATCCCGAATGCCTCGGTTAAGTTCGTTAATGGGCCAAATTCCACCAGGGGTTCCGTAAATATGGCCGTTCAAAGTTTTGTTTCCCTGATTACTTGAAAACTACAGATTCGATCGAGATGAAATTTTGCACTCAGATGGAAAATGAGGTGTTTCAGCTACATGCGAAATTTTGTCCAGATCGCATGACCAGAACCATAGAAACCATAGAAAATTGTAACTTTTGAACGGAAATGCCTAGGGACTTGAAATTTTCAGGATAGGTGTGGATCTCGAATGTCGTGATCACGTTCATCTATGAGCAACATTATACAAGGGGTTCCGTAAATACGGTCGTTTGAAATTTTGTTTTCTCGATAAATTCGAAACTTCGGATTCGATCGAGATGAAATTTTGTATTTTAATCGAGAATGATATATTGAAGCAATATTTTGTCCAGATTGCATGACCAGAACCATAGAAACCATAGAAAATTGTAACTTTTGAACGGAAAGGCCTAGGAACTTGAAATTTTCAGGGTGGGTTCGGATCGCGAATATCGCGGTCACGTTCATCAATAACCAAAATGAGACTAGGGGTTCCGTAAATATGGCCGTTCAAAATATTTTTTTCCAGATAGTTTCGGAACTACTGATCGGATTGGAATGAAATTATGCATCTAGCTGAGGAATAATGTATTCAAAGTACGTGCAAAATGTTGTCCAGACCGCATCACCAAGATCATAGATATCGTAGAAAATTCTAGCGAATTATCGAAACAAAATTGATCAGCTGAAGCAGCGACATGAAGTCTGGAGTTTCGCCTAAGTTTCAGAATTTTTTTGACAGCTGTCAAAAATTCCTTCAATTGGTTTCTAAAACTGGAAAATGCGAATCTACCTACAAGGTGCATGTACGAGCGCTCAAAAGCTCCTGCCTTCACGGCAGTGCTTTTCGTAATTTTTTCATTCTATACAACTCGTCTGTTGAAAGTATCAGCACCATTTCATTGGTTCAGATCTTACAAGCAAAAAACTAAAAAAACACCCTTTTTTTTGGTGATTCTTCGCAATTACAAGAAAAGTAATCATATTTGCGAGTCGAAAACATATCACTGAACATCCACGGACCACCCCACGTAACCCCCCACTCGCGGTTTTCTTCTACGATTTTTGTCACGAAAAAATCTCTATTGCCTGGTCTATAAGCCGCAACGTACTACGTTGAGGCTTACGATTATTTGGCAAAAATGTATCGATATTTTCGTACTTGCGAGACTTAAATGCTCAAGTGAAAATATAACAGAGCAGCTAAACACGAGCATATACAGGGTGTCCCGGCACTACGTGAAACTTCCTCAGGTTTGAATGGAAAACTAAATTTCAAACGACTATATTTACAGAACCTCTAGTCTAATTTTGCTAATTGATGGACGTGAGCGCGATATTCGAGATCCAAACCTACCTCCTTAGGCCTTTTCGTTCGAAAGTTATAATTTTCTATGGTTCTGGCCATGCGATCTGGACAAAATGTAGCTTGAATATATCATTCTCCATTAAAATACAACCTTTCGTCACGATCGAATCCGTAGTTTTGAAATCATCAAGAAAACTAAATTTCAAACGACCATACTAACCTAGTCCAATTTTACCCATTGATGACCCCGTCGTGACCCCGACATTCTATATCCACACCTATCCTGAAGTCCCTAGGTCTCTCTGTTCGAATGTTATAAATTTCTATGGTTTCCATGGTTCTAGTCATGTAGCTTGAACACGTCATTCTTCATTTTACTGCAAAATTTCATCTCGATCGAATCAGTAGTTTCGAAGTAATCAGGAGAACAAATTTTTTCTTGTTTGATAATATGGAGTTATCCGTATTTGAAATAATAAAGTTGTTTTTTGTTTTACCTTATATTCAATAGGTTAAATAATGTAGTGAAATATCATCATCTAATAAAATAAATACTGTTTCGAATATGTCAAATAATGCAAGAATTATACTAGACAAAATAAAAAAATTTTGTCTTAACTCTGAAACAGATGTATTTATCAAACAAGGTGTCTCGAAATCGGTAGCAGATACGACCAAACTACAAGTTTAGTATAACAACAAAGTTGCTTCTCACATTTTTTCAAATCAACAGTGGCCCACCAGAAAAAAGTTCTGTAGAAAAACAGGGGACAGTGTCCCAGAAAAAATATCACCCTGCAGATTTGCTATCGAAATTGGTATGTCACATGGTGTAAACTCTCAATTGTAATATCTATGCCCAATTTCAGTTGAATATCTCATGAAGTGTAGATACTATGAGAAAAAAACTTGAAAAACAATTCAAACTTGAACACCCTGTATCTCGAAAACGAAACGTTTGCGATCTCATGTTTATGAGACTTCTTTTCTACAAATTACATAAGGGATCTCCCCTCTTCGTTTGGACATTTATTTTAGGAAAACCTGTATGAATGTCAATTTGTTCCAATACTCTACATTTCGTCCCCAGTTTGGGACACCTTCAAGAGTAACCAAAAGGAGAAACAAAGGTATATTATTTAACTTACCAAGTGATGATGGAGGTGAAGTGGCGAACCGAAGGAGGCATTCGGGTCAAATAAGGTCCGGTCCGTCTCTAGAGTGGAGAAGACGTTAGATTATTGATCTTTACCGAACAATTTTGCCTGGTACCCAAATTTTACTTTCCCTCACTTTCTTCGGCAAATTTCACCATATATCTTCACACAGGGTGTTTCATTGGTAAATGTACATACGTTTACCTGAGGTGGAGCTACCCTAGACGAGCCCAAAAAACCTATACAAGGTGTCTACCTTTAAAAGGGCCAAACTCCAGGAGGAGATCATACAAAAAATGTCATATGACACATGGTCGAAATGTTTACGGTTATTCTTCAATTAAACATTTCTTGATTTCACGGAATATTTCAAGTTTTTCCATGAAATCATTTATACTTTAGTTATCCTTGTAGCCTTATCAAAGTTGACCACATATCTAGAAACAGCATTAAATTTGCTACAAGATATGAATTTCTGGGTGCCAAAAAATTCTTATTGCGAGCGTGGTAAGGAGATGAATATCACGATTCTGAAGTGAACAAAACCAGTCATATTTTCCCGATGGTTTTATAGATGAAAAATCATTAATTATGGACCGATTTTCTTTCCAGCAAAATATACCGCATTAAGTCGGCTTTCGAATGACATCTTCAACTTTTGTGCTTGCTGCTTGTCTTCTGCCATAATATCATGGCTAACAAGTTAGAAACGAAAAAGTCGAAATATTCCAAACCTGAATTTACTCTATTTTGAAGCTGTTTATGATTGAATATCGAAGTAATTCTCATGGAAATCATGAATTTATCTGTCGATTCAAAAGAATTTGAAGGAGTAAACTGATTTTTAATAATACAGATTTCATGAAAACATGTAAAGAAGGCAGACTACTACTACTCATAACAATTGTTCGAAATATCCACTACCTTATTCAATAATATTCGATAATAATAATAATAATAAATTTATTGATCCAGTTCGACATGAAAATGTATAGGACAGGTCAGCATTACATCAAATGTGAAGTAAACTACACAATAATGTAAGTATCACATAAGTACTCATTAATGCTGTAATAAGCCTTTCTTATTAACAAATTTTTCACTGTCGTTCTGAACCCTCGTTCACCGCACCTTGGAAGGCAAATGTTTGTACAGTTTAATTCCACTATATGAGAGATGATTGGAATTTTGTGGTTTTGTGCAATGGAATAGAAAAGGTGTCAGTATTTCTGGTGGAATAGTTATGGAAATATGAAAGCCTGCAGAATCTGCTTTGATTATTTTTCATGTACATTAAGGCATTAAAGATATATAAAAGGATGTTGGATTATTTTTGATAACAATAATCAGTTTTGTTTCTCTGTAGAACGAAAGATAATTATTAGCTATTTTTCACCATTTACATTAATTACAAAGTTACCTGTAAAACGAAAGAAACAACAATTAAAGTTTATTATTATCACTCTTTGCTCAACTATCTCGAAATCTATTTATTGATTCACTGCTCAACGAATTATTTCAAAATCTGTGAGTCATCTTATGTCATTGTATTGTTCCATCTAGTCGGGTTAATTAGAGGGCGCACGCGTAATATGAAGCGTAAATGAACAAAGTACTTTCTTTACATATATACACAAGGTGCAGTAAGTATTTTTTGAGCAAGAAAAATAGGCCGACAATACATTTTACACATCGTTTCCGCACTGAATCTTCAACCCTGCGAAGTTTACAACGTTTCTGACGCATTTCTGCACAACACAACGATCAGATCCTCTCAAGTCTGAGCGCGAATTCGATATACATACTTTGTCTTTCAAGGTGTTCCAGACATAAAAATCCAAAGGCGTATGGTCGGAGCTCCTTGGTGACCATCTTACCGGACCGTACCTTCCAATCCATTGCACCCCAAAATATTCATTCATTACCTGTACATTCCGGCTATTATGAGCTAGGTAACAATCCATTTGAAATCAGATATTTTGTCTGTTAGCATTTCATTCAATTTGTCCGTTAAGCTGCTTTGGATTGATGTAATGAATTACACAGCGTTGAGGCGATCGGGAAGTATTACTGGTCCGAAAAATTCACCTCCCATGACTCCCAACGCCGGAATTTGCTGGACTTTATGAATAAATATGTATTTACGGGTTCAATGCATTGGGAGGTACGGTCCAGTAAGATGGCCACCAACGAGCCCCGACCTTACGCCTTTGGATTTTTATGTCTGGAACACCTTGAAAGAAAAAGTATATCAAATTCGCGTTGAGACTCGAGAGGATCTGATCGAAAGAACTCATTTGTGTTGTTCAGAAATGCGTCAGAAACGTTTTGAACTTGAAGGGAATTCAGTGCGAAAACAATGTGTGAAAGTTATTGAACAAGATTGAACAATTGTTACAAGTAGTAGTAGTCTATTTTCTTTACATGTTTTCATAAAATCTGTATTATTAAAATTTGGTTTATTCCTTCAAATTATTTTGAATCGACAGATAAATTCATGATTTCCATGAAAACAACTTCAATATTCAATCATAAAGAGGTTCAAAATAGAGCAAATTTAGGTTTGGAATATTTCGACTTTTCCGTTGTTATCTTGTTAGCCATGCTATTAGGACAGAAGAGAAGCAGCAAGCACGAAATTTGATATGTCATTCGAAAGCACATTAGATGTGGTATTTTTTGCTGGAAAGAAAACATGTCCATAATTAATGATTTTCCATCGATAAAACCATTGGAAAAATATGATTGGTTTTGTTCACTTCAGAATCGTGATATTCATCTCCTTACCACGCCCGCAATAAAATTTTTTTGGGCACACAGACATTTTCATCTTGTAGCAAATTCATTGCTGTTACCAGATATGTGGTCAACTTTGATGAAGATACAAGGATAGTCGAGGTATAATTGGTTTCATAGAAAAACTCAAAATATTCCGTGAAATCAAGAAATGTCAAATTGAAGAATAACCGTCAACATTTCGACCATGTGTTATATGACATTTTTTGTTGCAAATCTCATGTATGACCTTCCACTGAAGTTAGTTTGGCCCTCCTTAGTGTGCTGGCAATGTCTCTCCTAGTTTCTTTTGCTTCGGTTGGAGGGAGGTGAGATATAGCGGATTCTACCTGGGTAATAATCGATTCGGTGGGTAATTTGTGAGGAGTGATACAAAAATTGAATTCTTTAGAAAGAAGTTTCCGGGTGGTTTGGTCGATAGGAGTATCAGAGAGGTTGTGTACAATAAAAGGGGAATGGGATGTTTGATTGGGTGGATTTCTAATTTTGAGAAGGGAAGACATTTTTTTCCTTTGGGTGTTGGTATTTTCTGTTCTTATATAATCGGCCTTTTCGGCGGAAATTCTAAGAAATGTGCCCTAGATAACAGGATGTATATCAGCATGTTATAAAATTCCAAAATGATGATAAAGTGATGAGTTAATTGTATCGAGATTCCATCCGATGTTGTGGATTGTTTTCCGGATTAAAGCTCAGCTGCACATATTGAGAATGTGTACGACTGAGAGTGATTTATCCTGGTGTTTTAATCGAAAATTTTTGGGTATTACCTTATTGCCTCTGCATGACTTGAGAAAAGTCAGGTCAGGTTGGATTTGCGGATGAGAAGGAAAGAATAATTCTTGGAAGCTTTCAAAATATCCTCTCCGTAGAGACGTGAAATGTGTTTGGATAGGTTTTCGCGGTTAAAACTATTTGTACTATGTTGGTTCGGGATTGGACCGCGTCTAGTGTTTAGTCGTGTTCGACGTTTCGGCTCCGATTTTGGAGCCATTTTCAAGAACTGTTGATATTTCGGCGGGGCCTCAATCTGCGTACTCCTAAGCTAGTACCAACTTGAGTATTCTTGAACGTGTGTATGGAAGGACTCAGAGAAGACTGAGTGTTAGGTCATTAAAACACATATGCATTCAAGCATTTTTGAGCGCTCGTACTACTTACACGAGGGCTATATCATTTCGTCACGATGTCTGTATTTTTCGAATTTTGAGCCTAAAATGGTCTCAATCGACTATGTTCGACTCACTGATGACGAATCCGTCGGAAAATTCGAGTCTGTCCGTCCGGCCGTCCGGCCGTAAGCACGATAACTCTCGAACGGAACAACCTAGAGACTTGAAATTTTCAGTGTGGGTTCAGTTCCGGAATGGCTCGGTTAAGTTCGTTAATGGGCCAAATTCCAACAGGGGTTCCGTAAATATGGCCGTTCAAAGTTTTGTTTCCCCGATTACTTGAAAACTACAGATTTGATCGAGATGAAATTTTGCACTCAGATGGAAAATGAGGTGTTTAAGCTACATGTGGAATTTTGTCCAGATCGCATGACCAGAACCATAGAAACCATAGAAAATTGTAACTTTTGAACGGAAACGCCTAGGGACTTGAAATTTTCAGGATAGGTGTGGATCTTGAATGTCGTTATCACGTTCATCTATGAGCAACATTATACAAGGGGTTCAGTAAATACGGTCGTTTGAAATTTTGTTCTCTCGATAAATTCGAAACTACGGATTCGATCGAGATGAAATTTTGTATTTTAATCGAGAATGATATATTGAAGCAATATTTTGTCCAGATCGCATGACCAGAACCATAGAAACCATAGAAAATTCTAACTTTTGAACGGAAAGACCTAGGAACTTGAAATTTTCAGGGTGGGTTTGGATCGCAAATTTCACGGTCACGTTCATCAATGAGCAAAATTAGACTAGGGGTTCCGTAAATATAGCCGTTCAAAATATTTTTTTCCTGATAGTTTCGGAACTACTGATCGGATTGGAATGAAATTATGCACCTAGCTCAGGAATAATGTATTCAAACTACGTGCAAAATTTTGTCCAGATCGCATAACCAAGACCATAGATACCGTGGAAAATTCTAGCGAATTGTCGGAAAAAAATTGATCAGCTGAAGCATCGACATGAAGTCTGGAGTTTTGCCTAAGTTTCAGAATTTTTTTGACAGCAGTCAAAAATTCCTTCAATTGATTTCTAAAACTGGAAAATGCGAATCTACCTACAAGGTGCATGTACGAGCGCTCAAAAGCTCCTGCCTTCACGGCAGTGCTTTTCGAAATTTTTAATATTAATTTCTCTAAGCTATATATACAAGGCTATTTACAAGGGGAAATATACAAGATATAATTGCTTAAATTATTATTTCTGAATTAGTGCCTGATCTATAAGATCTTACCAAATTTTGTAATTTTCTATATTTTACACGTAAGGAATTATGGTGACGGTATATAATGTTATCTAGAGGTATGTAGAGTCATTAAAACATATATACGTCTCAGGTGGGATGAACGTGGGATGTGGATATCATCACATAAAATGATGATGTGTAAGTTTATGTTTGATTCTCATGTTTGTATTTTGGGATGTCGTGGTGCTGACCTGTTTGGTTTTTTCCAGTTTTAGGGTCGTATATTTAAAGAATTTGTTGGATTGTTTGTCAATTACTTCACGTATTGGTTCTATGTTTCCTAATGAGTGAAGTTCGTGGATTCGCGTGAATCTTGATTTATTGAGGATAATTCTGAGGAATTTGTTTTGAAGGGTTTGAATTTTTCTGATATTTGTTTCAGAGTTGTTATTCCATACTGGGTTTGCATACAAGAATACGGGTCTGATACTTTGTTTATAAATTCGAATCTTAGATATTTTACTGAGTTTGCTTTGATAACTGATCAATGGGAAGATGTTACGGAGAATTGTGTAGCCTTTGCGGACTGTGTCGTTCGTATGTTTATTGAATTTGAGCTTCTTGTCCAGGGTGAGGCCAAGATACTTAACCGAATCTTGTTTAGTTATTGTATGTCCGTTGAATATTACTTTGTTCAGGAAGTTTGAGTGCTTTGTCTTGTGTGTAAAATGGGCGAATGTTGTCTTGCTGGCGTTTATTTTGATTTTCCATTTGTTATAATATTTTTTCAGTTCGTTTAGGTGTTCCTGTATGTATTTGTTAGCTTGTTTCGGATGAGTCGATTCGGATATGATTGCGGTGTCGTCGGCGAAGATTTTCAGTTTTGCTCTATATGATTTTGGGATATCATTTATATAAGAGTTGAACAAAACAGGGGATAGTAAACCTCCTTGTGGGACACCTGCGGGAATTGGTAATTTGTTTGATAGTGCGGCTTCTACTGTTACTTGGAACGTTCGGTTTGTGAGATAGGAATAGGGCACAATAGACCTTGAGGTCGCAGTGGAACGTAACCCCCTTCCTAAGATAGGAATATATAATTTTTATTAGGTACAGGGGTATTTTAGTTTTGAGTAATTTGAATATAAGGCCATCGTGCCACACCGTGTCGAAAGCTTTTTCGATGTCCAAGTTGAGCATAGCTGTGATTTTTTTGTAATTGAAGTTTTTGGTGATTTGGTCTGAAATTGTTGCAAGGAGAAGAGTTGTGCTGTGGGACGTTCTGAAACCAAATTGTTCATCGATCATTTCGTTATGGCTTTGTTCGTGATTGTTAATTCTATTGAAAATAATTTTTTCTCAAATTTTTGACATCGTAGGTAAGAGACTGATTGGGCGATAATTCATTGCCAGTTCACGATCCTATTTAGCCTTTGGAAATGCGAGAACGATGCCATTTTTTCATATGGTGGGAAAGTAACATAGTTTCAGACAACTATTGAAAATGTTGCATAGTTGGACTATGGCCTTTCTTGGGAGATTCTTCAAGGTAGGGTTTCTAATTTTGTCTTCGCCGGGGGCTTTTTTGTTTCTGAATGTTTTCATAATTTGACGTATTTCAGTCGGGGAAGTTAAATTTTCGGGGAGTATGTCTATGGGTTGAGAGCGGAATGGGTTTATGGTCGCCTCAACCATATTTTGAGTTTGGTTATCGGACATTTCGCGAGTTGAGTTGTGAATTTCAGAGTAAGTTTCAGCAAGATGTTCTGCTTTGCTTTCATTGTCGAAAATGTAGCCTTGAGATCCGAGGAGAGTTGATATTCCGAACGAGTTATTATTTTTATTTTTTAGTGATCGCGTTATTCGCCACATTTCGTTTGTGTTTTTCAGATTTTTCGTAAAAGCTTCCCATCTTTCAGTTTTCAAGGAGTTTATAATGAATGTTAGGGGCGAGGGTGAATGAATTCATGGTCGATAGGGTGGGGACTGTGTTGTCACGATCGAATTTCGCGCACTTGAAATTTACAGGATAGGTGTGGATCTCGAATGTCGCGGTAACGTATATCAATGAGCAAAATAAGACTGGGGGTTCCGTAAATATTGATCGGTTTCTGAAACTGGAAAATGCGAATCTACCTACAAGGTGCATGAACGAGCGCTCAAAAGCTCCTGAATTCATAGCACTGCTTTTATAATTTTTTGAAATTGTTATCAGTTTTGAATTATCGTGTCTCAAAAAAAAATGTGGAATCAAACGTGTCCCACTCAAAATAGATATCCAGTTTCATATTATTCTGATCAGATTGACGGACTGAACTGATGTCAGACTGATCGTGTGAGACACGTCTCAGAATATCTAGGGCAGGAACAGGGAATAAAAGAATTAGAAGTCAGAGAGCCTGCTCCTTTCTGAACAAGAACATCTCCTCAGCGAACCTGCCTAGTGATGTTATGAATTGAAAAGTAAGCATTGAGTAAAACTTTAATACGATGCTATGTGAAGAGGAAGGATGGGAAAAAGAATACACTACCTAAAATTTCAAAGTAAATACCATTAAATGGTATACAAATGGTTCTAAAACCACTGGCGCTGGAGTATACGGGGCAAGAACCAAGTGTACACTATCGTTAGGACCCTACTCAATTGTTTTTCAGGCAGAAAAACTTGCAATCAAAAGATGCGCAGGAATGGATCACTCCAAAAAGTTCCTTCGAAACTTTAAAACTGCAAAATCCAAAAAGTTTTTGGGCCTCATTAGGAGTAAGTTACGCCTCCTCACTAGCTTCCTCACAGGACATTTTCGCCTTAGGAAGCATATGATGAGAATGAGCTTGTCGGAAAATGACGAGTGTAGATTCTGTAAGGAAGAGGAGGAAACTCCTTTCCACCTGGCTTCAGAATGCCTCACCATTGCAAGCCAGCGCAAAGAATGTCTTAAACAAGAGTATTATAGGAAGAAGAATGTCTGGAGCTGGAGGGCGAGTAGTAGGTAGCGCATTTTCGAAAACAGCTCTGATGGGATGAACAATAGACCTTAAGGTCGCAGTGGAATGTAACTCCCTTACCAAACTATAATATATAAACTAAAGGAATCAGGAACGAAAATTTCCATGGGCTCAGAGTTCTTCGAGTACCTGCCCCAGTAGTGCAGTTTTCTCGATATTTTTCTGAAAAATGACCAAAATTCGATAAAACAGTGTGGAATTTGTAGTCCATTACCAAACTATGAACTAACGATACTTCCTTCGAAATACGAACGAAAATTCCATACATCTGTCATTTTCACAAATATCGTTATTCCGAAAAAAAAAGTTTAAGTGATTTGGGAAATTCGATAGAAATCTTTACTTTCCCTTTTTTTTTGTACTTGAATCGTTGTAAAAAAGCTGTAAATTTCTGCAATTGATTTTTAAAACTGGCAAATGCGAATCTACCTACAAGGTGGAAGAACGAGCTGTCAAAAAGCTCCTGACTTCACGGCAGTGCTTTTTATAATTTTTGTCTTCATTGATCTATCGGTTTACTGAGATTTCAAAAAGAATAACCAATCTACCAACCAAACAAAAAACTAATTAGGAACCTAAAATGGCGCACAAAAAAAGGAATCCAAATATCATTCATTTCGTGTTTACATTGTGATACTCTCGAACAGACATCGTTCCGAAGTTGCTACAGGACAAACTCTTCAACTCAAAATTTGTTGTCGTAAACATCAACATTAGATTGAAGATGCCCCTGATGATGTTTGGTGTTCGTACTTCAAAACACCTTTATAGAAAGGAGTGATTGCCAATGTTTCATATCGTTCTGTTAAATAACCAAAATGAATGTATTCTAGTTTAAACTGAAAATTCTATACTTGGAATGCTCTATTCCTCTCGACAAATGTTACCTGGTTATACGTTATACGATTTTCTCTTTTTCAGGACAGGATTACCAGTAAAGAACATTCCCAGAATCTAACAGACAGGCTCTTGAATTTGCAAGTTAATAATCAACAAGAAATAAGGGCATCATTGAGGAGGCAGACGAGTTTGAATACGAATGCAAGCTTGCCACCAACTCCACCACCGGTGAGATGAAAATAAAACTATGATCGTTTTTTTTATTAAGGGGGAACCTTCAGGGACGAACTATCTTCGATAGATAGATCAGTGTGAGACTTCGTGTGAAGCACGACCTACTCTAACTAAACCTAACCTGCTGTTTAAGATTACCTATTAACCTTCTGACTCTTCTTGTTTGTATTTCTTTCACGATCTTTGTCGTGTCGTTATTGTGTTACCTATGAATTTGAATTTCAATAGAGTCTCCTCTTCTTGATATTTGAAATTGAGTTCACTCAATTTCTGTTTCTACCTCATTGATCTCTGGATCTTTTGTGATACGTGGGTAGCCTAAGCACATCTTCTTCGGGGTTGTAGCCAACTAGTCTTCTTTGCTCATCATTTGGTTGTTGACTTGCTTTCTCAAATATCTTCTCGGCCTTTTTCTTTTAGGAAATCTGTGACAGTTTCCCATTCTAAGTCCCTGTGGATTTGATGGGTTCCTTATGAACCACAGCATATTTATTGCTGCTCTAATCAGTTTATTTTCTGATGCTTGAATCTCCTTTATATGGCTATTGGCTGCATGACCCCATGCCGCCGAGTCATATGTTAGTTGGGGTCTTGCAATTGACTTGATCATTTGTAGCTTCGTGCTCTGGTTCATTTGGATCCTTCTTCCTAGCAGTGGGTAAAGTCTACTCATTGCTGAGTTTGTTTTATTCACTGCATATTTTTTATGGGTTTTCCATGTAAGGCCTTTATCTAGTTTTGCTCCTAGATATATGACTTCATTTTCCCATTTCATCTCTCCTCCATCTATCCTTAGGTTGTAATTCATCTCAATTCTCCGCTTCTGTAGTAGAATAGCTTGGCTTTTTTGCTATTTATTTGAATTTTATATTTAATGAACCATTCTTCTAAATCTTCTAGTGCTTCTTGAAGTCTTCTGTATATGACATCTGGTCGTCGATGTCTGAAGGCTAATCCCGTGTCGTGTGCATATTTTTTTGGGTTTTGAGTATATCGTAGATATATACTTTTTCAAGTTCAAATTGGCGGTAATCATAATTAAAATGACATTAATCAAAATCAAATTAGCATCTTCAATTTCAAAATGGCATTAATCAAAAGCAAATTGTCAATAATCAAAATCATATTGTAGTTTCTTATTATCTTGTAGGCAAGTCCTTCGTGCCAAACTCAGTCGGAGGCCGTCCCGACATCTAATAGCACTAATCCTGTGGCTTGTTTATTCTGGAATTCTTCAATCAAGATTAAACTTTTGTAGTTCTATACTTCTACTTTCAAAATCCGTTTTGTGAATTTAAATCGGACAACTTCCGACGCATCCAGCCCTTCCGGAAAATATTGCCTGAAATAGTTTAAATCGCAATTTCACAGGAACTATTTATCCGACAACGTCCTGTTTGTGCCCATCCCCCCAAATTACCTATGAACCACTACTTCCACCTGGAAAATCAGCGCAACAACTTCGAGAATGGCCGGGTTATGAATTTTTGAAGAAAACGCTGATTTTCACGGTTTTTACGGTTTTCTACGGTAATGATGACCCGATTGAGTTGCACTAGCACTCATTTTCTTCGTCTCACCAAACATCCGCGAACCACCCCACGTACCCTCACACTCGCGATTTTCTTCTGCGATTTTTGTCTATCTGCTCTATTGCCTGGTCTTCATTTGCAGAGTCGTATTCCGGCATTTTGTCAGAATGACTCAACGAACAACACTTGAACACCTATTTCACTTTTCACTTAAATTACTTTTGTCTCTTCAATGTGAAATAATAGACCATCGATCTAAATCTGGACTCGACACAGCAATACTTCGATTCTTATCTCTTCTATGCGAGGCTATCTAGAACTCATTGAGAAACGATTTGTATCCACTACAGGGCAATGGAGGGTCACAACGATGTCGGTGTCTATGTCTAGACTACTTGTGTAATAAAATCCTTCAGTTCACTTGGCAGACATGCGCACTTCTCAATACCTAGGCACTCCTCGAGAGATCAATCGCTACTGATTGTTTTGAAATCCAGATTCCATAAAAAATCATAAAAGCTTTCAATTTCAATGGAAGGATTTTAATTATTATGCTACTCACTATCTTTATTCGTTTAGGTTTAGGTTTTCCATAAGTACAATACACTCCATTAGCCTCATGTAACTCGGATTATGAATGTCCAGGTCCGAACTATGGGGTAATAAAGCTAAACATTTTTGAAACTCGACAACGGACGGACAAGAGTGCTTACAGTTGAAAAATAATAATTACCACCCAAGGAGTGTGATGGAGTTTGCATATATTATCGCCCTGTCCACAATGAGAATCCCCATCTCCCTGCCTGGCGCCTTCAATAGATATCGCTAAGATCTAACTTCTTTCATTGGACTGAGCCGAATGTGTGGAATCAAAATCTCAGAACTGTATAGTATAGAAGTTATTTATTTTATTATAAATACAATTGCATTATAATAATTATAATAATAATAATTATTCATTTGCCAAATTGAAAATCATACAATCAAGACACATAGTACATCACTTTCAATAGGCAGAAGAAGGCTGAAAACAAATTAATGATCCCAGTTCAACCCCCCGCCAATATTCTGAAAAATCAAATCAAAATCAAGTGGGTCCGCCAATGCAGCCACCATATGCCATCAACAATATTCCCGACCAAATCAACTGCAAAATTCCAACGTGAACAAGCACAGCAAGCAATTAATATAAATCTTGAAGAAATTTCTTGTACCCGATTCTGAAAGTATTAATTGCTAATTTTTTATATACTATTTATTATAGATGAAATATTTCTGGTATACAAATGATCTTCTGAAAAACGAAGTTCTATATTGTGGAGGTGTGATTAACCCCCGATGACGCAGATTCAAAGAGTGAACATCTGTTCTGTAGCGTATTCTATTTGTGAGGTACGGGGGACGTTCGGTTTCAATGAACCTATGGAATAGACATGCCGCATGTAATTTTCTGCTATGATCCATGGAGAGCCAATCAGCATCTACTAGTTTATGACTTACAGGTTCACGCCGAGGAATTCCGTAAATAAATCTTAAACAGGACTTCTGGACCCGCTAAATTCTACTTTTTTCTATGGAATCGTACACAACATCGGCATAATTGAAATGAGACAGTACCAAGGAATCAGTCAATGTTTTTTTTTTGTTTTATGGATAACAGCTGTCTGTGCGGATATAAGTTCTTTAAATTAGCGTAAGTCAATTGAATGCACTTATGATGTGCTGTTTGAAACGTAAATCGCTATCAATCAGAAGCCCCAAATTACGCGAACACTCAGATAGAATCAGTTCCTCCTAACCAACATTTAGTCTTATAGTCCTACAGAGCATATCACGTTTCCTCCCAAACATCAAAAATGTCGACTTGGAAGTATTTATCTCTGAATAATGTCTCATCGAAAATTCCACAAGATCAGCCAAATCACTGTTGACTTTATTAGTTGCGGCACTGATATGTTCAGGAAGGAACGAAAAATATAATTGAGTATCATCCGCATACAACAGAATTTTGCAAAAACTCAGACAAGCCATAATTTTGCAGGTGTAGATGCAATAGAGTATAGGTCCGAGTATCGACCCCTGGGGTACTCCGCTGCTCTGCTTACATTTAGCCGATTTTTCCTTCGTTGTTTCAACATATTGTTCCCTACATGAGACATAATCGCTAATAAGCTTAATAGCATCACGATCAAAACCAATATGTCCAAGTATAGCCAGAAGCAACTCATGATTTATACGATCAAACGCTTTACTGTAGTCGAGCAGAACTAGCACAGTCGTTTCACCCATGTCTGCCGCCGCGATTACCTCGTCAGTTACATTTAAGAGAGCAGTTGTACAACTAAACCCCGGCCTGAAACCGGACAGGCACACAGGGAGTATATTGTTGTCATCCAAATACATATTCCCTTTTTTGAACGTTCATGACCTTTTCTAAAATTATCGAAAGCACAGGCAGAATACTGATTGGTCTAAGATCTTTGAACTCCTCCACTTTTGACTTTTGAGGCAAGGGTAACACCTTTGATAGTTTCCATGCATCTGGAAATTTATTCTCTAAAATGCAGGAGTTAATTATATTCGTTATATAAGGTAAGATCCTATCAAGGCAAAGTATCAACATATTCAAATTAATCTCATCGTGTCCTGCCGCATTGGATTTTATACTCAACAACAATTCCCTAACGGCTCGCTCACACCAAAACCGATTTTGTCGGCCGATGGCGGACAGAGCTGCCCGGACGAGTAACTCGGATATGTATGTGCTCACACTGCAACCGTGTACTTGTGCTGACATCGTGCGTTGCCGATGCAACTTCAGTCGATATCCGTTTCGAAACATCTAGATTATTATAATTTCTTGGATGTTTATCCAGAGTAGGTCTATTATGTATACAACTAATTATTTGTTCAATATCCATACTCGTTTGAAAAGATAACAACACGATTGAATTAAAATATGAATTATTTACTCAATTTGAACTGTAGGCGTCGGCCGATATCGGGCGAGAAATCCCAACAAATTCGGATTCGACAGTCAATCGGCCGTTGTCGGGCGTCATCGGACGATGACGGTCGGCTTGGTGTGCGCGCTCTATTTCTTTCACAAGTGTTTGATTCGATCGGCCGAGTTCGGCCGTCGTCGCCCGAGCAAAGTTCGGCCGATGACGGGTTTGGTGTGAGCGAGATGTTTCTGTGTCACTCGACACCGTGTGAAATCGAAACCTGGAGACCACCTGACCAACCTGAAGCTCTGTAGAAATTCAACAAATCCGGGTCAGGTGAATTATTATGAAATGACGAACGCGCAAAAAAACTATTCAGATCATTCGGTCTATCGAGAAAATCGGGAAAATAGATATTATATTCTTAGAATATACACCCAATGTTTTCAACCTTTTCCAAAACACCTTATTATGCGATGTGACTACTTGATCAAAATAATTCTTTTTCTCCTGACGAATCGCGAAATTTGTTTGGTTTTTCATCTGTTTGTAATATTTCCAACTTGCGACATCTCTCTTATTTTGATATTGGGTAAAGGTTTTTTGCTTCAGTTTAATCAATTTTTGAGCGCTCGTACAACTTACACGAGGGCTATATCATTTCGTCACGATGTCTGTATTTTTCGAATTTTGAGCCGAAAATGGTCTCAATCGACTATGTTCGACTCACTGATGACGAATCTGTCGGAAAAATCGAGTCTGTCCGTCCGTCCGTCCGGCCGTCCGTCCGTCCGTCCGGCCGTCAGCACGATAACTCTCGAACGGATCAACCTAAAGATTTGAAATTTTCAGTGTAGGTTCAGATCCCGAATGCCTCGGTTGAGTTCGTTAATGGGCCAAATTCCACCATGGGTTCCGTAAATATGGCCGTTCAAAGTTTTGTTTCCCTGATTACTTGGAAACTACAGATTCGATCGAGTTGAAACTTTGCACTCAAATGAAGAATGAGGTGTTCATGGTACATGTGAAATTTTGTCCAGATCGCATGACCAGAACCATAGAAACAATAGAAAATTGTAACTTTTGAACGGAAACGCCTAGGGACTTGAAATTTTCAGGATAGGTTTGGTTCTGGAATGTCGTGATGACGTTCATCTATGAGCAGAATTATTTCAGGGGCTCCGTAAATATGGTCGTTTGAAATTTAGTTTTCTTGATTATTTCAAAACTACAGATTCGATCGTCACGAAATTTTGTATTTGAAAGGAGAATTATATATTCAAGCTACATTTTGTCCAGATCGCTTGACCAAAACCATAGAAACCATAGAAAATCATAACTTACGAACGGAAAAGCCTAGGGACTTGAAATTTTCAAGATAGGTGTGGATCTCGAATATCGCGATCACTTTCATCAATAAGCAAAATTACACTGAGGGTTCCGTAAATATGGTCGTTTGAAGTTTAGTTTTCTTGATAATTTCAAAACTACGAATTCAATCGTGACTCAATTTTGTATTTCAATCGAGAATGATATATTCAAGCTACATTTTGTCCAGATCGCTTAGCAAGAACCATAGAAACCATAGAAAATTATAAGTTTCGAACGGAAAGGCCTATGGAATTTCAGGGTAGGTTTGGATCGTGAATGTCGCGCTAACGTTCATCAATGAGCAAAATTAGACTAGAGGATCCGTAAATATGACAGTTCAAATTTTTTTTTGAGCGCTCGTACTACTTACACGAGGGCTATATCATTTCGTCACGATGTCTGTATTTTTCGAATTTTGAGCCGAAAATGGTCTCAATCGACTATGTTCGACTCACTGATGACGAATCCGTCGGAAAATTCGAGTCTGTCCGTCCGTCCGGCCGTCCGTCCGGCCGTCCGGCCGTAAGCACGATAACTCTCGAACGGATCAACCTATAGACTTGAAATTTTCAGTGTAGGTTCAGATCCCGAATGCCTCGGTTAAGTTCGTTAATGGGCCAAATTCCACCAGGGGTTCCGTGAATATGGCCGTTCAAAGTTTTGTTACCCCGATTACTTGAAAACTACAGATTCGATCGAGATGAAATTTCGCACTCAGATGGAAAATGAGGTGTTTTAGCTACATGCGAAATTTTGTCCAGATCGCATGACCAGAACCATAGAAACCATAGAAAATTGTAACTTTTGAACGGAAATGCCTAGGGACTTGAAATTTTCAGGATAGGTGTGGATCTCGAATGTCGTGATCACGTTCATCTATGAGCAACATTATACAAGGGGTTCCGTAAATACGGTCGTTTGAAATTTTGTTTTCTCGATAAATTCGAAACTTCGGATTCGATCGAGATGAAATTTTGTATTTTAATCGAGAATGATATATTGAAGCAATATTTTGTCCAGATCGCATGACCAGAACCATAGAAACCATAGAAAATTGTAACTTTTGAACGGAAAGGCCTAGGAACTTGAAATTTTCAGGGTGGGTTTGAATCGCGAATATCGCGGTCATGTTCATCAATGAGCAAAATTAGACTAGGGGTTCCGTAAATATGGCCGTTCAAAATATTTTTTTCCTGATAGTTTCGAAACTACCGATCGGATTGGAATGAAATTATGCACCTAGCTCAGGAATAATGTATTCAAACTACGTGCAAAATTTTGTCCAGATCGCATCACCAAGACCATAGATACCGTGGAAAATTCTAGCGAATTATCGGAAAAAAATTGATCAGCTGAAGCACCGACATGAAGTCTGGAGTTTCGCCTAAGTTTCAGAATTTTTTTGACAGCTGTCAAAAATTCCTTCAATTGATTTCTAAAACTGGAGAATGCGAATCTACCTACAAGGTGCATGTACGAGCGCTCAAAAGCTCCTGCCTTCACGGCAGTGCTTTTCGTAATTTTTTCACTACATATGTTAGCCATGGTGGTTTACTGCTCCAAGTACTACGCTCGATTACGGGTGCTAAAACATCAAAAATACCAATCAAAAAGTCATTTAATTGTTTCACCTTGTCATTGATCGACCTCAAGTAAACAATATCCTCGAATGGTGTAGCCGACAAAAATTCCTAGAGCAAATCTGAATTGATATTCTTCAAATCTCTGAACTTGAAAGTTTTACTATTTTTTACTCTAATTCGGTTTATACAACAAAAAGTCATGAAATGATCAGAAATTCCAACGTCCCTTACACCAACCTCAAAATCAGCCTCATCATCAGGAACAATGATAATGTCCAAAAGTGAAGCCTTGGTGTCCGTGACCCTTGTAGGCTCCCATATGAGCTGTTTCAGGTTAAGGGACTCAACGTAATCACAAAAAGTTGTCACATTCCGATCAGCCAAGTTTAATAAATTCAAATTGATATCACCTCCACAAATTATTTCATAAGGATGATAGCTCGACAATCTTCTCTCGAATACCTCCAAGAAATCAGAAATATTCCCCCTAGGCGGTCTGTAAAACCAAGCATATATGTTTTCCTCAACATCCTCACCCGAACCCACAACTCTTCGGACACCGTATCATTCACAAAGAATTTATCAGTACATTGCAAATAATTTTTAATGTAAAAAGCTACACCTCCGCCCCTGGCACATCTATCCCCTCTCACGATGTAATAACCCCTAATTGCTATAAGGTAATCTGGAACCTCCGGCTTAAGCCATGTCTCAGATATTCCCACCACATCGTAACAATCTAATGAAACCGTATTCTTGAATTCTGTAAAGTGCGAAACCAACGACCTCACATCTAGAAATGACGAATGCGAATCGACATCCTAATAATATAATCCGATATATAATCCAATCACAACAGTGACATATGGTGACTACAAGAGGGGTAGCAGTAAAAATGTTATTATAATCAAAAAAGTAACAAAAAAAAAAAAAAAAAAACATGCAATGAAATATTAGAAAAAAAAAAATTTATATTTGCGGTTTTTGACCTAATTGTTGACCAAAACATCATCTTCATCCTTCATCAGAACTTTTCTACCAGCCACATCTGCGAAAATTCGCCCATCCAATGTCCAAACCTTCCACTTGCCGAATTTTTCTTTTGCGAGAAGCATCAATTCGTATCTCCTTTCAGTTAACTGATCCGCGAGCACCAATTTGCTCCCCTTCAGCTTTTTTTCTGCTGAAACACCTCATTGCGCTCTTGGAGACTGTTGAACTGTACTAATATTGGTGAATTTATGGAATTTTGAGTTGACCCGACCTTACTACAGAATACGGGTGTTATCAACAGTAATACCCTTAGGGCCTTGATAATACCGAGATAATTTTGTCATAGAGCAGGCATGGGCAACCTACGGCCCGCGAATAGAATTCTCTTGGCCCGCCAACGAATTTTTTCACACTCGACGCACCCCCCAAATTTGCTCCATAAAGATACCAGAACAAATAATATTCAAATTTTCATTCGCAGCATGCGACCTCTAGCGGCTTCTTCGAACATTTCCGCGTGTATGCGATATCTGACGTTCGACGGAGGGAGCACGGAAGTCTTCTGTGATTCAGGACTATGAGGTAAGCTTAGGCTGCCCGTTATACTCTTACGGGGAAATACCCGTGCTTGGTGTTTATCACCCGTCTACTAACCTGATCAGTTTGCGGATGCGCAATATATGGTATTGTTATAATATTTGTTGTGTTCTGAAAAGTTCATTACTTGAAATGTCTGGACCTTCCACATCTAAATACAGAAAGATCGATCAAGAACGTCGTACTTTCCAGGAGAAATGGACCCAAGAATATTTCTTTGTTTGTTACAAGGACAAGCCAATTTGCCTTATATGTAATGAGGCCGTAGCAGTTTCGAAAGAATATAATTTGAAGAGACATTATACTACCAAACATTTTCAAAAATACGGAAGTTTGACAGGACAACTTAGAAATGAAAAAATAGGAAAGTTGAAAAAAAATTTGGTTGGACAACAGAATATCTTTGTGAAACGTAGTGAAGAAGCTGAAGATATCGTTCGGGCAAGTTATGTTGTTAGTAAGAAAATAGCGGAATACTCGAAACCATTTTCAGAAGGTGAATTTGTGAAAGAGTGCTTCATGGAACTCGCGGATATTTTATGTCCAGAAAAAAAGAAAAAGTTTGAAGAAGTCTATCAAGAAGAACAGTCACAAGACGAATTGACGCAATGGTTGAAAATATAAAAGTAGCTCTTGAAAAAGTGGTGGAAGCATCTGTCGCTTTTTCCATAGCATTGGATGAAAGCACTGATATCACTGATACAGCACAGTTGGCAATATTTATTCGTGCAGTCGATAAAAATTTCCAAATAACAGAAGACTTGCTTGCGCTAAGGCCAATGAAAGACACTACGAGGGGTGAAGATATTTTTGAAGAAATTATTACTGTTTTTGAAGCTTTCAAACTGAACTGGTCAAAGTTGAGTGGTGTCACTACAGATGGAGCTCCTGCGATGATAGGGAAAAGTGTGGGAGTAGTTGCTAAATTAAAATCAGAATTATCACGTAGAAATATTGGCATTGATAACCTGATCTTGAATCTTGATCTCCATCAAGAAAACCTTTGTGCAAAATCGTTAAAGTTCAAGCATGTAATGGAGACAGTTGTTTCGTGCGTGAATTTTATCAAATCAAGAGGTTTGAATCATCGCCAGTTCCAGCAATTCCTTCAGGACTTGGAATCAGAATATGGAGATATTATTTTCCATTGTGAAGTTCGCTGGCTCAGTAAGGGCAAAATGTTGAAAAGATTTTATGAACCGAGAGATGAAGTGAAAACTTTCATGGAAATGAAAGGAAAATTAGATATGGTCCGGCCATTGGAGGATGACATATGGTTATCTGATTTGGCATTTTTGGTTGATGTTACCACTTACTTAAATGAATTGAATGTGAATATGCAGAAACAAGGACAATTTGCTCATGAGCTATTCACTCACATCAAGTGTTTTCAAAGCAAACTCCGGTTGTGGGAAAATCAAATTCTCAAGGGAAATACATATCATTTTCCTACCTTTGCTACTCATACAAATTTCGACAAAAACGCCCTAGCACTGGAATTGGCTTCATTAAACAATGAATTTACATCAAGATTCGAGGATTTCCGTTCACGCGAGCTTCAATTCCAATTGTTCATGTCTCCGTTCGAAGCAGATGTGGAGCGAGTGGAAATGTTACTTCAGATGGAATTAATTGAGTTACAAGCGGACGATGTTCTGAAAAAGCTGTGTCGTGAGTTACCTTCACAAGACTTTTATGTGAAATATGTTACTAAAGACAAATATCCACATTTAGTCAATTTCATATGTCGATTTATGTCTCTTTTCGGCAGTACTCATTGCTGTGAGCAATTTTTCTCAAAAATGAGTATCACAAAATCAAAGAACCGATCAAGGATTATGGATTCGAATTTGGAAGATACCTTACGTGTAGCAACAACATCAGTCCCACCTGATATTGATGTTCTCGTGAAAGAATCGCAATCCCAGGTGTCTCATTAGTTGTTGGATTATATCAGTTCAATTTTTTTTTCGTTTATCCTATTGTAAGAAACGTTAGGTTTATTTAATTTTTGTTGAATAAATTTTATTTTATTTTTTTTTATTTTTTACTGCTAGAAATTTCTATTCGGCCCGTGGTCTACAAAAAATTTTTTATTTGGCCCTCGGCAGAAAAAGGTTGGAATGATTTTGACAGCTGTAGAAGAAAATTCCAAACTAAGGCGAAAATCCAGACTTCATGTCAGTTCTTCAGGTGACCAATGTTTTTTTCGATAATTCGCTACAATTTTCTACGGTATCTATGGTCTTGATAATGCGATCTGGACAAAATTTCCCACCTAGTTTGAATACATTATTCTTCATCATGTGCAGAATTTCATTTCAATCCAATAAGTAGATTCGAAATTATCAGGAAAAGAATAGTTTCAACATCCATATTTACGAAACCCCTAGTCTGATTTTGCTTCATTTATGAAAGTGATCGCGAAATTCGCGATCCAAACCTATCCCGAAAATTTCAAGTCCCTAGGCCTTTCCGTTCGAAAGTTATAATTTTCTATGGTTTCTATGGTTTCTATCATGCGATCTGGAAAAGAGGTAGCGCGAATATATCGTTCTCAATTCAAATACAAAATTTCGTCAAGAGCAAACCCAAAGTTTTGAAATTGTCAAGAAAACCGAATTTCAATAGACATGCGAGCTTGACAAAATTTTGCACTTGGCTTGAACACGTCATTTTCCATCTGAGTGCAAAATTTAACTCCGATCGAATCAGTAGTTTCGTAGTTATCAGGAGAACAAAACTTCGAGCGGCCATATTTACGGAACCCCTGGGCGAATTTTGATCAATAATGAACTTGAATTCGTGATTCGACCCTAGCCTGAAAATTTCAAGTTTCTAGGTCATTCCGATCGAGATCGTGTATGCGGACGAACAGAATCGAATTTTTCGACAGATTCGTCATCAGAGTGTTTAATTTTCGGCACAAAATTTCAAAAATACAGACATCGTGACGAAAAGATATAGCCCTCGTATAAGTACTACGAGCGCTCAAAAATCAGAGATCTACATCTACCAGACCCTTCAGCAGATTTTGCCCATTTACGAAGTTGACCGTCTCAATTAGATCTTGAACGTCCCCTTATAAAAAACAAAATCCTAACCTAAATCCTTGAGCGCTCGTTCTACTTACACGATGGCTATATCATTTCGTCACGATGTCTGTCTGTCTGTCTTTCGAATTTTGAGCCGAAATTGGTCTCAATCGACAATAAGAAACAAAATCCTAACCTAAATCCTTGAGCGCTCGTTCTACTTACACGATGGCTATATCATTTCGTCACGATGTCTGTCTGTCTGTCTTTCGAATTTTGAGCCGAAATTGGTCTCAATCGACAAGGTTCGACTTACTGATGACGAATCCATCGAAAAATTCAAGTATGTCCATCCGGCCGGCCGTAAGCACGATAACTCTCGAACGGAAGAACCTATAGACTTGAACTTTTCAGTGTGGGTTCAGTTCCCAAATGCCGCGGTTGAGTTCGTCAATGGGAAGAATTTCACCAAGGGTTCCGTGAATATGGCCGTTCGGAATGTTGTTCTCCTGATTACTCCGAAACTACAAATTCGATCGAGATGAAATTATGCATTCAAATCGAGAATGACGTGTTGCCTTGGTTCTTTCTGCTGTTGAATACTGTTGTTCTGTTTGGTTCAACAGTGCTTATGTTTATATAGTGTAAGCAGAGCTCTATGTTTCTATGAGAACTACTATATTAACTGTTAGTTCCACACCTTTTCATTGGTTACCAGTGCTGGCACACTTAGGGCCGGTTCCACAATGTCTGGTTACCAATACTTAACCTGAAGTTAAGACTTCAACCATAGGAAAGTGTTTCACAATTGCTGGTTTGGCACTAACCAATGGCTAATGTACCGTTAATCTTCTTCCTAACCGAAACTTTAACCCGAATAGTGTTTGGTCAAGTTACCAGAAGAATATCCAGACATTGTGAAACCGGTACATAGTATCGCCTCATATTCCCAGACAGCTTGAGATCAAAATATCTTCATTTATTTCCGACTGTGAACCTTTATGGCTCAATAGTTTTCTTTATATCAAAATAAAAGTGTCAAGGAAAGTCATGGTATTAGCAATAGTATGCTCTTCAAATTCATTCTGTTGATAGCCTAATAAGTGAGTGTGGCGAAAAAGAGGAATCTATAGACTACATGTTGAGTTATTGTTTTTAATATAAATTTGACGATGGTTTCGAGGCTATTCATTCAATTTCTGATTTTTCATTGGAATGGGCGGCTCAATTTCAAAACAATATAATGGAAAATAAGTGAATTTCTTCTCATTTCTGTTTTTCGAAGGGGAAGAATAAATTTGGTTTTTGATGAAAGAGAATCTTCTTCGAAAAAATCCAAAATAAATCACATTTGATCTACTTTTTATGTGGATATACTTTTTATGTGGATCTATTTTTTATGTAGATCTACTTATAATATTGATCAACCTACTGTTGATCTACTGGATCACTATTTACAGAATTTATTAGCTCAAATTTTCTTACGACGGTGAAATAGATGTGAAAATGGTGAAGATAGGATTTTCTAAAAACTCACAATAGGTTATATCCTGAAGATATGTGAATAAAATATTATTATTATTATTTCAAGAGACTCGGCTGATAAAATTTTTCCGGAATGTATCAAATCTAAAATTCATCTATAATACTGGAGTTGAATCAAAATGTTTCACTGTACAGGCTCTCAATTTCAGAAAATTCTTTTGCAAAAAAATCTATGGGACCAATTGACCGAGTTGGCCTTTCTGGATAGCCCTTCAAAGTTTACATTTACTTTTAAGAGGTGAAAACGCAGCCGAAGTGAACATGAAAGGAAACAACAAGGTTTAAAGAAACCATGAAGTCTTGGGATAATTTTCCGATATAGCAGAAAGCCGTGGCTTTTAATTGATTACAAGTTGCTACCTCCCAACTTGAAAGAGGAGCTTTACGGTTCGAATGAACTCTTTCACTTCAAATCGCAAGATTTCACTCATTGTCCGCAGTTCCCATGACTGCATGATATCTTGTTTTTTCACGTGACTACCATATTATAATAATTTAAGGGGTTAATTCAAAGCGAAAAAGTTTGATATATGGTGTCATACTTCATTGAATTCTGTTATAAATAAGGAATTGTAACCTAATTAGAAGAGAGTTAGTTTTCAAGTTTTATGGAAAAAATGGAAAATCAGGAACGCATTTCGAAAAAATTGCATAAAATATCAATTCGTTCGATGACTACTCGCTTATAACAAGTGTGCCATTCAAAGTGAAGAATGAATAATTTAGATTGAATAATGTTTATTTTCATGGAAATAACGACATTTCTCCAAGTGATGTGAAAATTATAGATTTGGAGGATTTTTTGAAGTGAACAAACCAATGAAATTCTATCGTAAATTCAGGCCGAAATCCATTAATCACCCTGTACCTCCTAAACTAATAGCCTCAGCATACAAAACAAGCCACTTTTCTGAAAGGCCTGGATGACCTGCATTCTCAACTAGGCTATGGCCAACCACTCATGAAACACCCTGTATACAAATTCAAACAGAACATTTGTCTATGTTTGAGAAAAGGCGAAAATGTTGAAAAGGGTTATTATGTAATATTGAATTTTAATAGTCTTGGGAGGTTTATTACCCCCATTTAACCATCCACCCCTCATCGATGCCGTTCTACACTTTTCGAGATGTGGATGTGTTTCAGGGATAGTTAGAAATTTCTTCGATTCCACAAATTCATCATTAGAATAAATTGAAATGAAGAAGAATCTAGCTCGTGGATTCCAACTTTCCTTTCACAAATGAATTTTCGAGTATAAAGAATATTTGATGCTTTCAAGGGAAATTGCTCGAAATACCACCAACTATCTCAATAGACAACCATTTTTGAGCGCTCGTACTAGTTACACGAGGGCTATATCATTTCGTCACGATGTCTGTATTTTTCGAATTTTGAGCCGAAAATGGTCTCAGTCGATTATGTTCGACTCACTGATGATGAATCCGTCGGAAAATTCGAGTCTGTCCGTCCGTCCGGCCGTAAGCACGATAACTCTCGAACGGATCAACCTAGAGACTTGAAATTTTCAGTGTAGGTTCAGATCCCAAATGTCTCGGTCGAGTTCGTTAATGGGCCAAATTCGCCCAGGGCTTCCGTAAATATGGGCGTTCAAAGTTTTGTTCCCCTGATTACTTAAAAACTACAGATTTGATTGAGATGAAATTTTGCATTCAAATGGAGAATGAGGTGTTCAAGCTACATGTAAAATTTTGTTCAGATCACATGACCAGAACCATAGAGACCATAGAAAATTGTAACTTTTGAACGGAAACGCCTAGGGACTTGAAATTTTCAGTATAGGTGTGGATCTCGAATGTCGTGATCACGTTCATCTATGAGCAAAATTATACTAGGGGTTCCGTGAATATGGTCGTTTGAAATTTAGTTTTCTTGATAATTTCAAAACTACAGATTGGATCGTGACGAAACTTTGTATACTAATGGAGAATGATATATTCAAGCTACATTTCTCCAGATCGCATGACCAGAACCATAGAAACTATAGAAAATCATAACATTCGAACGGAAAGGCCTAGGGACTTGAAATTTTCAGGATAGGTGTGGATCTGAAATGTCGCGTTCACGTTTATCAATGAACAGAATTATACTAGGGGTTCCGTAAATACGGTCGTTTTAAATTTTGGTTTCTCGATAATTTCGAAACTGCGGATTCGATCGAGATGAAATTTTGTATTTTAATCGAGAATGATATATTAAAACAATATTTTGTCCAGATCGCATGACCAGAACCATAGAAACCATAGAAAATTGTAACATTTGAACGGAAAGGCCTAGGAACTTGAAATTCTCAGGGTACGTTTGGATGGCAAATATCGCGGTCATGTTAATCTTTGAGCAAAATTAGAGTAGGGGTTCCGTAAATATGAACGTTCTAAATATTTTTTTGCTGATAGTTCCGAAAATACTGAGCGGATTGGAATGAAATTTTGGACCTAGCTGAGTAAAAATGTATTCAAACTACGTGCGAAATTTTGTCCAGATCGCACCACCAAGACCATAGATACCGTAGAAAATTCTAGCGAATTATCGAAAAAAAATAGATCAGCTGAAGCACTGACATGAAGTCTGGAGTTTCGCCTAAGTTTCAGAATTTTTTTGACAGCTGTCGAAAATACCTTCAATTGATTTCTGAAACTGGAAAATGCGAATCTACCTACAAGGTGCATGTACGAGCGCTCAAAAGCTCCTGCCTTCACGGCAGTGCTTTTCGTAATTTTTTAATAATCAAGCCAATCCAAATATAATGATTGAAGAATTAACAAATATAGCGTCTACTTCGAAAGACACAAGATTTGAAAATCATGATTTTAACGAACGTTCATATCCAGAACGTAATAATTCCAGTAAATATTTAAATGAAAATTTTCGAGATCGTGCCATAAACGACTCATTGACTTAAATAATGCGTTAGATAACACGAACCAACTCCCCTATATTCAATTCCAAAATCCTAAATGTAAACTTTTAATTGATAGTGGATGTTCTGTTTGTCTTATTGATCCAAAATTCGCGTATAATAATTTCCCTAAAAATATTTTTAATGAATCTACGACATTAACTGCATGTTTCAAAAAACAAACTGCTAATGAAAAAGTTTTGATACCTTTATTCCCTGAATTTCAAATAGATGATTTTCATCCCTTTGTCGTATACAAGTTGAATTATGATGGTCATATATGAGCAGATTTTTTGAATAAATATGGACTCAATCTAGATTTTAAAAATCAATTATTGACTGATCATTATTGTCAAATCCCTTTTTATTATCAGCAAGTATGTCAGAAACTCCAAAATATCCCAATGGATTCTGAGTTTTCAAATATAATAAAACATAAAATTGATACGATCAACCAACACTTAGCAGATATGCGAAATATTTTAGAAGCATTTAAAGCGGATACCCTGTAAATTCAATTAGATGAATGTTCTTTTAAAACTGAAATTAAAACAAGTGAAAATAATATTCCTGAAGGAATCGTACCTAATCCAAAAATTTTGAAAGCAGCTACTGAATTCCCAATTACAAAAACTCGCAACTCCTTTAATTCTCCATCGCATAAGAGAATCAAACAGACAAGAAGAATTTGATTTGATGAAATTCGTTATAAGAAAGGTTCCACTAATAATGCTGATGCTCTCAGTCGAATTGTAATAGAGTCCGATAATAAATTGAGCTATGAAGATTTCATGAATAATTACCAATTGAAAAATATTAAAGATTCCCCTAAGATAACGGAAAAATTAGGTGATTCATTTGAAGTTCCAAAGAATTATGCGTTAGCACATTGCGTCTCCAGAGATTTCATATGAATAGAGGAATAGCCCTTATTTATTCAAAAATGAATTTGGTCAAGTAAATAATTTAAAATCTCAAAATAAGCTACTGGGAGAAGTAGCAATGATCCAAATAAATGATCGAAACAATTATTAAATAACGAAAGATTCGTGTTTTCATGAACCGGAATATGAAATGGTTTTTCAATCAATATTATATCTCAAAGAATTGTGTCAATACAATAATGATATATAGTTATAGTTATAGTAGTATCTCCAGTATCTGAGAGGGCTTCAAGGAGGTTAGATCCTCATTCCTCCTGTAATTCTCTTGTCCAAGACATTCTTTGCGCTGCTTTGCAATGGCGAGGCATTCTGTAACCAGGTGAACAGGTGTCTCCTCCTCCTCACCACAGAATCTACACTCGTCTGTTTCTGTTAAGCTCATTCTCATCATATGCTTCCTTAGGCGACAATGTCCTGTGAGGAAGCCAGTGAGTAGGCGTAACTTGTTCTTACTGAGATCCAAATACTTTTTGGATCTTGAACTTTCAAAGTTCCGAATGAACCTTTTAGAGTGGTCCATTCCTGGAAGGTTCCTCCAGAGTGCTTCTCTTTCGGTCTTTTCCTTTTCCAGAAACTCTTTCTTATAGGTGCGTTTACCTATGTCACAGAAGGGTTCTGGGCCACTAAGTGGCGTTAGTGCTCTCTTTCTGGCAAGTGTATTGGCCTCTTCGTTTCCTTTGATTCCTGAGTGACCAGGAACCCAGACTAAAGAGACCTTATTTTTCTTGCCTACTTCATTAAGTTTCCTCCGGCACTCCCATATCAGCTTTGAGTCGATGATATAAGAGTTAAGTGCTTTGATAGCAGCTTGACTATCCGAGTGGATCACAATGTCACATCCTTGATAGTTTCTTTCCAGGTTTATATCTATGCATCTTCCGATTGCAAGTATTTCTGCCTGAAAGGCACTCGAGTAGGAGCCTTACGATAGTGTACACTTGGTTCTTGCCCCGTATACTCCAGCGCCGGCCCCCATCGTGGTTTAAGAACCATCTCTATACCATTTAATGGTATTCACTTCGATGTTTTGGGTAGTGTATTCCTTTTCCCATTCTTCCTTTTTACATAGCATAGTGTTGAAGTTCTTCTCAATGCTCACTTTTTTAATCATAACATCACTAGGCACGTTCGCTGATGAGATGTACTTGTTCAGAGAGGACCAGGCTCCTTGACTTTTAATTCTCTCATTCCCTGTACCTTCCCTAGATATTCTAAGGATAGCCTCATGGGCTACCCTGTTGATCACTAGATGTAATGGAGTAAGATCAGTGATGGCCTCAAGTGCTCTTGTCGGGCACGTTCTCATAGCTCCAGTGATGCAAACGCAGGCAAGCCTTTGTATCTTGTCGAGTATTTTCCTCGTGCTTGTCTGCCCTGTCTTAGCAGACCAGACTACTGCATCATAAGTTATTATTGGTCTCACAATCATGACATACATCTATCGCAGTATTTTAGGGTTACAGCCCCAGGTTTTACCGGATAGGATTCTGCACGCCATTAGAGCTCTTGTCGCTTTACTAGAAGTGTTTTTAACATGCTTATTCCATAGGAGCTTATTGTCTAGGGTAATTCTCAGATATTTGACTTCATAATTCCATTCTACGTTATCTCCATTCACCGAGATGGGCTTCATGGCTGGAAGGTTTCTTTTCCGGGTAAAGGGAACCACTGTGGTCTTGGCTGGGTTTATGTTGAGCCCCACTGACAAGCACCACTGCTCGATAATTTTGAGGACCCTCTGCAACAAATCACAGAGGGAACCCTCAAATTTACCTCTTACTATTAGGACTATGTCATTGGCATAGCCTATACATTCGAAGCCAAGCTCCGTTAGCCTGTGCAGTAGTTCGTCCACTACCAGACTCCAGAGGAGGGGAGATAGTACTCCTCCTTGGGGTGTTCCGCGAGTGGTTTTGACAGAGATGGTCTGATCGACAGCCAGTGTCTCAGCTGTCCTCGTCGTCAACACCTCATACATCCATTTTATGATGGTACAGTTCACTCCTCGCTTTACAAGTGCCTCTCTGACAGACACGTGTGTCGTGTTGTCAAAGGCCCCAGATATGTCTAGGAAAGCGCACAGTGCGATTTCTTTGTTGGTCAGCGTCTTCTGGATGCCTTCAGTCAGCTGATACAGAGCAGTCTCCGTGGAGCGTCCTGCCCTGTACGCATGCTGACATTTGTGAAGTGGTGTTTTCTCCAAGTTCTCCGTTCTTATGTAGTTATCTACTACCTTCCCCATCGTTTTAAGCAAAAACGAGGAAAGACAAATGGGTCTAAAAGTTCGGGGATCAGTCCCGTCTTCCTTCCCTGTTTTTGGAATGAAGATTACTTTTGCCCTTCTCCATATGTCAGGTATTTGACCCAATGCTAAGCTGCTTCTTGTGATCTTCATCAGATGGGGAAGAATCTCTTCAGCTCCCCTCTGCAGGAGTACAGGGAACACCCCATCCACTCCTGGTGATTTATACGGCTGAAAGGTACTAATTGCCCATTCGAGTCGTTGTCTTGAAAATATTTTCCTAGCAATATCCCAATCTTCCTTACGGGATTTCTTGGTGTATTCTATTGCAGTTTCGAAACTACTTATGGGTTTACTACCTGGAAAGTGTGTTTTGAGAAGAAGAGTTGATCGTTCCTCATCTCCCTCAGTGTATGACCCGTCCGGCTTTTTGAACGACATTGTGGGGTTTGTACCCCCTTTTGCCAGACTTTCTGAAGTCTGGCTGCAGTGGGAGTGGAAGTAATATTTTCACAAAAAGCTTGAAAATTAAGCCTTTTGGCCTTCCTGATCTCTTTATTATACTGAGTAAGTTTCTCGGTGTACCCCTGGCAATTGTTATCCCGTCTTGCCCTATTAAAGAGCCGACGGACCTCCTTTCGGAGGTTTGACAGGTTCTCATTCCACCAAGGAGCATCCTTACTTGGTCGCGTTTTGGTGAGTGGACAGCTGGAGTAAAACGCCTCCATTATTGCCCTACTGACCTGCTCTACCCTTGAATTCAGCTCGAAATATCGGTGTTCTGACCCGATATTTTCGATTTTCTCTAGGTTTGTCTTAAGGTGGTTCCTGTAAAGAAGCCAGTCTGTTTTTCTAGGGTTTCGAGTCTCGGGGAAAGAAGTGGTATCTCCCTCCATCCTAAACTCGATAATCCTATGATCAGAGAGTGATGGCTCGTCCATCACCCTCCAAGACGTAATCTACTTCCTGGCCGCAGGATTAGCAATTGTTACGTCAAGGACTTCTTCCCTCGCTCTCGTGACGAATGTTGGTGTTGTCCCAATGTTAGTGGTCTCGAGGTTGTTAGCTAAGAAGTATTCAAGTAGGTACTCACCTCTTGGGTTATTGTTGGTGTTTCCCCAAACAGTGTTATGCGCATTCGCATCACAGCCAATTATTAATGGAAGGCGTTTACTGTTGCAGTAACGTACTAGTTCCTGTACCTCCTCTGGCGGTGTTATTGGCCCGTCTCCAGCGAAGTATGCGGATGCAATGACAATGTCTCGGTCAACGCCCCCCAAGTTGAGGTGCACCATAATTGAAGTTAAGTCCCGAGACATGTATTCTGAAACACAAATATATTTGATGTTTTTCTTTACGAGAACACAGGCACGTGGAGTTACTTGCCTCTGATCATAAATCAAATTTGATTCCTTACATGCCAAACCTTTGATTTGGCCTTCTTTGTTGATCCAGGGTTCCTGGATCAGAACAATGTCTAATTGCAGCCTCGCAAACAACCTTGCAATGACGGCTAAGGAACCCCTCGCGTGATGCAGGTTTACCTGCGCAATTCTAATGAAGACGAAGGTTCGTTTTATGGGGTGCTTGCCCCCTCCTTTGCCTCCACCTTCACCTCCTCGACTTCCATCTGAGAGGTTTCCTCTCCGGGACACGAGGAGGTCTCCTTGCCCGTAGTCAGTAATGATAAGTACTTGGCTATACCAAGAATTGCATGCGGTCTAGATCAATCAGACTGGCATATTATTTTAAGTATGATAAAATACATTTTTGCTGAATCTAATATAAAGATAATTATTTATTCCTTACCGAATCGGAATATCGAAGCAAATACCAATGAATTTAAAAATAATCCAATGAAAGGGATTGATACGTTCAAGAAAACAAACAGGATCGATAATGATCCAATGTTAAAAAGAAATAAATTCGCAATGACGAATAGGATCGATAATGATCAGATGTTAAAAATAAATGAATTCGCAAATACGAATAGAATCAAAAATGATTCAATGGCGACAAATGCCAGTAATGCCACAGATGCATATCATTACCAAAATACGGAAATGAATAGAATCGAAAATGATTCAAATATAAATAATTATGAAAATGTTGAAATAAATAGAATCGAAAAAGATTCATCGTTAATTAAAAATCGGATAAATAAAGAAAAATACGAAGCGTGTTTGAAATGGTTGAATTTAAACGATAAAACAAATGTTCATTCAAATGAGACAGAATGTTTTACTGTCCATCGTAATGTTAAAGTTGCCATCTTCGAAAATAATTTCTAAAACTACGGTACGGAAAAAAGGCATAAATATCTAATTATGTTATAGATTCAAAAATGAATCCTTATATCAAGTACATAAATAATTTCCATTTAGATATGTGATATCAGTTTTACGAAATATAATTTCGAATTTTATCCAAAGAATTCCATATAAACTATATAACCTCAAAATATTATTTGAGAAAAATCTCATTTTTCATTTGCTTGTTAGTAACAGAAAATATTAGAAGGATTAATGTATTCTCCTTCTACATTCTTTGAACAACGGTATTTACAAACCCTTGTTTCATATTATTGATGATCATCATTATCCTTCATCGCAATTACATGAAGAATTAGAAAAATTATAGTATTTTCTTTAAGACATGTTTAAGTATCATTGTTTATACTTCATACACTATATTCCTGAAATATGGAAAATGAATTTAAAATCCCCTGATTTAAATATTAAAATAAATATTCGAATTCAAAAATGGAGTCGTCTAAGACTTCCGTCAAACAAATATTTCAAGTATTGATAACCCCCTGATCAAACTGATACGAGATAAACTCGATTGATTACGAGAGAATTTAATTAATTTAAAACGAAAATATTATTGGCCGAACAAGATGTTCCAAGTTTTGTAATATTCATATTTCATGAATTGAAAAGTCCCTTGATTATAATGTCACTAGAGCCGGCCCTGCTCAATATTAATATAATCGCGTTAGGAAAAGCTTACGTATCAAATAACAATCTCCAATGTAATGTATTACGAATCACGTTATGAAAAGCCTACGTCACACATATTACTCTTGAAATTGTAGATAAATTATTGATGTATTTTAGCCATTACGGCATTCCCAATAAAATAACTTATGACAATGGATTAGAATTTGAAAATGGCGTAGTCCAAGATTTTTGTAGAAACGATAAAATTGAAATTCATTATATTACGAATTATAATCCCAACTCGAATGCATAAGTAGAAATAAGGCTAGGATGTGCCGATAAAATAAAACTCTTCAATAGAAAGAGCTTCAATTTAAAAATTTCATGAGTTCCTATTTACTCTCACGAGAAGAAACCCTGAAATGGTCAACGAAATTTTGCCATCCAGTGGAAGATGATTATCTATGCGATCAAGACACCTTAGCTGAATCACCAGCATGCCTTCGAAACATTTTGAAAAACCACACCGAAAACTGTCCAAGAACGACAACGGTACTTTCCCCAGATTTAAAATTACTAGAAGATGGAAATATCTTATCCATCGTAAACAAAAACGTGCCTCCCATGACAATTCTACGAACTAAATGTGCTGTGAGCAACACGCTAAAAGAAATCGTCCCAACTACTACGTTCAATGAAGAAAGATTCGTGATTTTACCCAAAACGACTTTATTCAACCCAAATTCTACAAATGTTGAATCCCGGAAAGATGAAGACACCCCGGATATCAAGATAGAAGACCTGGACCAATGGAATCTCCAGCCTTCAAGATTTACCTTACTGTTTTTATTTATAATAATCATTTTATTAATAATTACTTATTTTAAAAGTTGGTTTCGCTCTCAAAAACGTAATTATATACAGGGTGTCTACTTTTAAGAGGGCCAAACTTCAAGGGAAGATCATTCACAAGATTTGCAACAAAAATGTCATATAACACATGGTCGAAATATTGACGGTTTTTCTTCAATTTAACATTTCTTGATTTCACGGAATATTTCAAGTTTTTCCATAAAATCAATTATACTTCAGTTATACTTAAAACCTCATCAGATTTGACCACATATTTGAAAACAGCATTAAATTTTCTAAAAGATAGGAATTTTTGTCTGCCAAAAAAATTGTTATTGCGGGCGTGGTGAGGAGATGAATGTCACCATTCTGAAGTGAAAAAAAACCAGTCATATTTTTCCAATGGTTTTATCGATGAAAAATCATCAATTATGGACATGTTTTCTCTTCAGCAGAAACTACCCCATTTAGTGTGCTTTCGAATGACATATCAACTTTTGTGTTTGCTGGTTGTCTTCTGCCCTCATATCATGGCTAACAAGATAACAACGAATAAGTCGAAATATTCCAAATCTGAATTTGCCCTCTTTTGAAGCTCTTTATGATTGAGTATTGAAGTATTTCTCATGGAAATCATGAATTTATATGTCGATTCAAAGAATTTGAAGAATTAACCAAATTTCAATAATACAGATTTTATAAAAACATGTGAAGAAAACAGACTACCAGTGGCGGCTCGTCAGGGACGGCAGGGTCGGCACTGCCGACCCTAAAAATCTCGATCAGCAAAAATGCAAATTTTCACTTTGTCAAATTACCGCTATATACATGACTCCCAATAGTCCCAATCCATTTTATAAAAATTAAAAAAAATCAGGTACGTGATACCTGTGCAACTTCTTGAAAATATCACGCTCTTCCAAGTCCAATCCCGCATCGTATACTCGGTCCGTAGACAAAATAGGCCCATCTCGAATACACGAAGAACGTCGTTCGATGAGGTACATCTTTGCTCATATTGCCGACCCTATCTAGATATCTTTCGACGAAGCGTTAATAACAATGAATCGAATTAGTTCAAAGTTGAATTATTCCTGTTGGAATTTTATTCAGAAAATGATGAATATTAAGGTTTATTTTTATCGAATATCCGATATTTTCTGTTTCACATAACAAATGACATAATAATTACAAGAGATTATTGTTGCTTAAAATGAGTAGGGGAGAGCGGGGCTGAAAGTGCCGGGGGTAAGTTGTGCCGATGCTTATATCTCGAAATCAGAAATAGATTGATAAAAGATCGTATTGTATCGCGTATTGCCTAACATTCAGGCACACGTGGCTGCCATCTCAGTTGCGTCAGCGAAGCGGACCGAGTAGAATTACATGTTACTCATGTGAGGTTCCTCCAGCAGCACGGCAGTAAATATTTCCGTTTCGATACTTTTTGGTCGCAAGCTGGCATTTTTCGTGCTTTTAATATGAAAGTTTCAGTGAAATGTGTGTTATTTATCGTAGTTTGTTATGCAGTGTAATTTCAATGATTTGAGCAGAGTGATTTTCATATGTCGGACAAAATATCACACTCTCATAAACGGGGTAAAATGTGCCGTTCATTTGGGGCTGGTTGTGCCGCGGCACAACCAACCCCTAAGTAGCCTATATTGTTCCATTATTTTTTGTTTGGCAGAATGAGGGCGTACAAGCGACAAACACAAAGGGGAACTACAAGTCAGGATCTTTTACAAAGGGCTGCTGTTGCAGTCATCAAGGATGGACTCAAATTAAAAACAGTTGCACGTGAATTGTAAATTTGTCTCACAACACTACAACGCTATGTAAAAAAATAAAAAGCCGAGTTACTCCTGTGGTTGTATACAAACCAAGACTAGTGTTTAATGAGGAACAATGCACTACTGTCGAAGTACATCTTAAAAATTACGAAAAGCACTGCCGTGAAGGCAGGAACTTTTGAGCGCTCGTACATGCACCTTGTAGGTAGATTCGCATTTTCCAGTTTTAGAAATCAATTGAAGGAATTTTCGACAGCTGTCAAAAAAATTCTAAAACTTAGGCGAAACTCCAGACTTCATGTCAGTGCTTCAGCTGACCAATTTTTTTTCGATATTCCGCTAGAATTTTCTACAGTATCTATGGTGTTGGTGATGCGATCTAGACAAAATTTGCCATGTAGTTTGAATACATTATTCCTCAGCTAGGTGCATAATTTCATTCCATTCCGATCAGTAGTTTCGAAACTATCAGAAAAATAATATTTTGAACCCTCATATTCACGGAACCCCTAGTCTAATTTTGCTCATTGATGAACGTGACCGCAATATTCTCCATCCAAACCCACCCCGAAAATTTCAAGTTCCTAGGCCTTTTCGTTCAAAAGTTACGATTTTCTATGGTTTCTATGGTTCTGGTCATGCGATCTGGACAAAATATTGCTTTAATATATCATTCTCGATTAAAATAAAAAATTTCATCTCGATCAAATCCGTAGTTTCGAAATTATCGAGAAAACAAAATTTCAAACGACCGTATTTACGGAACCCCTAGTATAATTCTGCTCATTGATAAACGCGACATTTCAGATCCACACCTATCCTGAAAATTTCAAGTCCCTAGGCGTTTCCGTTCAAAAGTTACAATTTTCTATGGTTTCTATGGTTCTGGTCATGCCATCTGGACAAAATTCCACATGTAGCTTGAACACCTCATTTTCCATTTGAGTGCAAAATTTCATCGCGATCAAAACTGTAGTTTTCAAGTAATCAGGGAAAGAAAACTTTGAACGGCCATATTCACGGAACCCCTGGTGGAATTTGGCCCATTAACGAACTCAACCGAGGCATTCGGGAACTGAACCCACACTGAAAATTTCAAGTCTCTAGGTTGTTCCGTTCGAGAGTTATCGTGCTTACGGCCGGACGGACAGACTCGAATTTTCCGACGAATTCGTCATCAGTGTGTCGAACTCTATCGATTGAGACCATTTTCGGCTCAAAATTAGAAAAATACAGACATCGTGACGAAATGATATAGCCCTCGTGTAAATAGTACGAGCGCTCAAAAAGCGCTTCTATTTACTTCGGTCTTCTACCGGAAGAAGTACGACAACTTGCGTTACAGTGTGCCGTTTAATGTACAAAACATCCCACCATCTTGGCATGAATATATTATTATAAAATTGACGTCTTTTGAATTCTAAATTGATTTCCATTCATGTAAAACACCTAGCATTATCAACGGCACAACCGACCCCAGCTACGGCACAACTTGCCCCAATGTGGGGTTGGTTGTGCCTTGTCGCCGCTGTATACAAAAATCACTTTTTCTCAAAAGCTATTGAAAATGTGCAAAATCTGTAGGTCAATTCGTATTATGGACTAAATTTGCCTAGGGATGAACCACTACTTCCAGATATAGTCCTTGTGTTATCTGAATCATATGAGGATTTGTAAAAATCGGCACTTTCAACCCCGCTCTCTAAACTACTACGTTTATCTATGAGCAAAATTATACAAGGGATTCCGTAAATATGGCCGTTCAAAATATTCTGTTCCTGATCATTTCGAAACTACCGATTTGATTGGAATGAAATTTTGCACCTAGCTGAGGAATAATGTATTCAAACTACGTGCGAAATTTTGTCCAGATCGCATGACCAAGACCATAGATACCGTAGAAAATTTTAACGAATTATCGAAAAAAAATTGGTCACCTAAAGCACTGACTTGAAGTCTGGATTATCGCCTCAGTTTGAAAATTTGTTTGACAGCTGTCAAAATTTCCCTGTTTCCAAAACTGGAAAATGCGAATCTACCTACAAGGTGCATGTACGAGCGCTCAAAAGCTCCTGCTTTTCGTATTGTCGTATTTGTCGTATTTAATATTTTTCATAGACGTGCATGCTGCACATATATGTAATACTTATAAATTTCCGACAAGTTTCATACATTTTTTGAACGAAAAAAAAAGTTGAGCGACCAAAATTAAACTCATATTGTTGGCCCTATATATCCTGGGTACGGCAGTCGTCAATTTGCCGACCCGGTACCGCTGTATCTCGATTCACGAGGATGGTTCGGAAAACCTCGTTCTGCTCCCTATCGTTTAGGGCTCGAGAGCCGAGTTTCGAAATTTGTGTTGGTTTCTCGCCCTTAAATGAGTCGCAATATTTTTTTTTATTGATAAACCGTTAAGTTTTTCCGTTTGTTTGGCTTATAAAGGGTAAGTGATTTTTAAGTGAGCAAAATGGCGATAAATCCGGTTAGAGAATATGTTGCTTCTTGTGAAACTCCGACAAAGTGAAATTTTTGATTGATGCGATTGAAAATTTATCATACGAGAATAGGCTTCTTTTGAAAAACATGCCATTTTTTTCACCATTATACTTATATATGTATATATTTTTTTATATGTGTGTTCGGATAGGCTTCCGCGGTTTATATATATATGTATATATATATCTGCCGACCCACGATGAATGTCCACCAGCCGCCACTGCAGACTACTACTACTTGTAACAATTGTTCTAAATGTCCACCGCCTTGTTCAATTCCTTTCACACATCGTTTTCGCACTGAATCTACAACCCTGCGAAGTTTTCAAAGTTTCTGACGCATTTCTACTCTACACAAATTTGTTCTTTCGATCAGATCCTATCGAGTCTGAACTCGAATTCGATATCCTTCTTCTTTCAAGGTGTTCCAGACATAAAAATACCTATGGCCTATGGTCGGGACACCTTGGTGGCAATCTTACCGGACCGTACCCATTGCACGCTAAAATATTGATTCATCAAGTCCCGTACATTCCGCCTACTATGAGCTGGGTAGCCATTTATTTGAAACCAGACATTTTGTCTGTTAGCCAATGGTTTTTCATCCAATATGTCCATTGAGCTGCTTTGCATTGATGTAATGAATTCTTCAGCGTTGAGCCGATCGGGAAGTATTACTGGTCAGAAAAGTTCACCTCTCATGAATCCCAAAGCCGGAACTTGCGGGACTTAATGAATGAATATTTAGGGGTGCAATGGATTGGGAGGTACGACCCGGTAAGATGGCCACCAAACAGCCCCGACCTTACGACTATGGATTTTTATGCCTGGAACACCTTGAAAGAAAAAGTATATCAAATTTGCGTTCAGACTCGAGAGAATCTGATCGAAAGAATAAATTTGCACAATACACAGAAATGCGTCAGAAACGTTGTGAACTTCGAAGGTTTGTAGATTCAGTGCGAAAACGTTGTGTTAAAGGTATTGAACAAGGCGGTGGACATTTTGAATAACATGTCTTAAATCAATGAATTTTCATCGATAAAACCATTGGAAGAATATTACTGGTTTTGTTCACTTCCGAATCCTGACATTCATCTCCTTACCACGCCCGCAATAAGAATTCTTTTGGCATACAGAAATTCTTTTCTTGTAGAAAATTTAACGCTGTTTACGAATATTTGATCAAATCTGATGGGGCTCTAAGGATAACCGAAGTATAATCGATTTTACGGAAAAACTTGAAATATTTCGTGAAATCAAGAAATGTTAAATTGAAGAAAAACCGTCAACATTTCGACCATGTGTTATATGACATTTTTTGTTGCAAATCGTATGTATGATCTTCCTTTGAAGTTTGGCCCTTTTAAAAGTAGACACCCTGTATAGACCAGATACACCTCCTTTCGCGAGTGCGGAAAGACTCATATTTTAACTTTGATTTCCTCAGGACAGTTAACGAGAATACCAATATGCTTGTAACAATTTTTGAAAGTTTTGGTTTGGATGTGTTAGTAAATGAGCCCACTAGGGTTACTGATCATTCGGCTACTTGCTTGGACAATGTTTTCACTAACATAAAGAATAGATCAATAGATGTTGTACAACCGCATTTGTCAGATCATGCAGCACAAATACTATTTATTGAAATTCAGAATAGACAGCAAATTCCAACTAAGAAATTGGTTAGAAAATTTAATGATCAAAATCTATACAGTTTTTCAGAAGAATTGTTGTCATTTGATTGGGCACATTTGTATAGTTTTGCAGATGATGAGATAGATGAGATGTGGAATTTCTTTTTTAGTATCGGTATCTTTGATAATGTGTTTCAAAGTTCATTTCCTATTGTTGCGAACAGAACTGGTGATAATGGTCAATTCTTGCAAAACATAACATCTGAATATAAATCTAATCCAAAAATAATTGCTTTAAAGCGCAAACTTGATGTTATGTTTATAATGTCGCAACACAAGCCTGAATATTCTCAACAGTACAAACATGCCAAGAAGGATTATGATCAACAAATAACAAAAATTGAGCAGGAATATATTGGAAGTAAAATTATTAAGTCAGATAATAGAACAAAAACAACTTGGAGTCTTATAAAATCTTTAACAGGCAAACATAATTCTAAACAGCGAATATTTCCTTCGGGAGATCCACAGGTAATAGTAAATGATTTCAACCATTTTTTTGTGAATGCAGCTTCCGAAAGTATAACTGACTCTTCACAAGGTCAATCCAATTCGAAATTAAAATGTGCACAAAAGTCTTTTTTTTGTATTTGACATAGAAGCCAGGGAAGTTTTAAGAGCTGTCGAGAAATTAAAAAATTCTTTTTCATCAGGATATGTCCAAATACCTAGCACAATTTTAAGAAAGGTAATACTTATTATAGTTGAACCTCTGAGATATATTATATACAAAGCATTTGTTGCAGGGAAATTTCCTTCTGCACTCAAATTGTCAATAATAACACCTTTGTATGAATCAGGTGCCGTGGATGATTTGGGTAACTATAGACTCATAAATTTGCTTACAACTTTTTCAGAGATTTTCGAAAAAATTCTCGTAGATCGCCTGTTCAAGTTTTTTAAAAAACATGAATTATTCTGCTCTTCTCAGCACGGTTATTTGAGTAATAGAAGTACCATCACAGCTATTTTTGAGCTTACGCAGAGGGTATTAGAAGCGATAGAAAAAGAAGAAATACCGATTGGTTTGTTCCTAGATTTGTCCAAGGCGCTTGACTATGTGAATCACGGTGAATTGTTGGCGAAACATATGGCATAAGAGACAAGCAGCTCAAACTCATTCAAAGCTACTTGGAAGGCCGAAAACAGAAGGTGTCGGTTACAGTCAACACTGAAATATTTTTATCGAATGATATAGAAGTTCTTTCTGGGGTACCCCAAGGCAGTGTGTTAGGTCCGCTATTGTTTATAGTATATATAAATGATCTTCCTCTCAATATAAGTAGGTTGCTGTATCTGATCATTTATGTTGATGATACTAATATTATAAAGATCATAAATGATATCCTCAAATTAATGCAAGAACTGGATAATGCTTATCTAGATGTGGAAGAATGGTGCTCGGTAAATTGTTTGAAGTTAAATGCAAAAAAAACGGATTGTATAATGTTCCAAACTGAGAGATCGAAAGTAATGCCCCCTAATAACATTTCACTAGATGGTTTTCAAATTGAGATAACAAACTGTGTAACCTTTCTTGGGGTTTATGTTGATTCTAATCTGAAGTGGAGAAATCATGTAGACTACTTGAATAAAAAATTAAATTCTACTATATATACAATCAATGTTTTGAAAAAGTCAGTGGATGTATCCATCCTGAAAATTGTATATTTCTCTAATTTTCAGTCAATCTTGTCGTATGGTATTGTGTGCTGGGGAGGCAGTTCCTGCTCGAAATGCCTATTTGTGAAACAAAAAATGGCTTTAAGATCTATGCTTAACATGAAATATAGGCAGACGTGCAGGGGTGTTTTTCGAGCTAATAATATTCATACTTTCACAGGACTTTATGTTTACAATTATATAAAATTTCTCATACAACACAGAGAGTATTTTGATACATTTAAAAACAAAAATATCAAAACTAGGCAGATGGATCAATATATGTATCCCATACACAATCTCACACTCACAGAGATTAATGCAATGTATATGTGAATGAAATTATTTAATGCTTTACCAAAAAAATTTCATTCCATGACCAATGAAAAATGATTTTTATTAAAAATGTATGTTCCTTCATCATAAGTTGTGAACGATCTAATGTGCAGGAATTCGGGGCCGTGGCGCAGTGGTTTGTGCGTTCGACTTCGATGCCGGTCTCCTTGATCGGTGCCGGGTTCGAATCCTCCGGTCGGGAAAGAAATTTTCTGACATGGAGCACGGTTCCACCATTCACTGTTGGGTAAACAATTAACAGTGCTGTGCTTCAGGTGGCGTAAGGACATAGTAACAAAGCCTACACAGAACACAACCGAGTCTCCTAACTCGCACAAGCTCTGAGCTTCTGAAGCTCTGAGCTTCTGAGGGGTCTCACAGAGACCTAGGAGAGTCGGGATATAAACAATATACAATACAAACAATATATACAATACTTCGACTACTGTGAATGTAATTAGTGATGGCTACAGTTTAAATTATTGACATTATTTCTATGTATTATAAAACATGATGTATACTATGAGATGAATCAACCTATCTATCTATCTATACAAAATTTCGTTACGATCGAATCTGTAGTTTTGAAACTATCAAGATGACTAAATTTCAAACGACCATATTAACGGAACCCCTAGTATAATTTTGTTCATAGAAAAACATCATCACGACATTCGAGATCCACACCTATCCTGAAAATTTCAAGTCCCTAGGCGTTTCCGTTCAAACGTTACAATTTTCTATGGTTTCTATGGTTCTGGTGATGCGATCTGAACGGCCATATTTACGGAACCCCTGGTGGAATTCTGCCCAGTAACGAACTCAACCGAGACATTTGGGATCTGAACCTACACTGAAAATTTCAAGTCTCTAGGTTGTTTCGTTCGAGAGTTATCGTGCTTACAGCCGGACGGACAGACATATTCGAATTTTTCGACCGATTCGTCATCAGTGAGTCGAACATAGTCGATTGAGATCATTATCGGCTCAAAATTCGAAAAATACAGACATCGCGACGAAATGATATAGCCCTCGTGTAAAAAGTACGAGCTCAAAAATGATCAAGTATGCAAAAAATTAACTAGTGAAAAGTATGACATCCACGTTGGTTTAGAACAGCTCTTCACCTATTGTTCATAGTCAAAATGACATTGTCAATGCCCGATTGAGGTCTACTTGCCTATTCTGTGGTTTGAAGCTCTCGGAATTGAAGAGCATTTTGGATATTGCCCAAAATGGGAGTAATTCTACGTTGAAGCATGTCTCATACATGCTCAATCGGATTCACGTCCGGGAATTGTGCGGGCCATGGCAATACTTCAATTCCCTCGTTTTCCAACTCGTTCGTCACAATCGTAACGGTATGGGGACGAGCATTATCATGCATTAGGCGAAAGTTTACACAAACAGCACCAGCAAATAAAGGCACAATGGGTTGAAGAATATTATCCACATACTGCCGACCTCTTAGGAAACTATTTGGATAGATAGAGATGGACATCAAATTGGTCTTCGAATATGAAGATTGGCTTCGTGGAGACGATTTCTCACATAATCTCGCCCAACGGTTATGTTATGCGCTCGCTGCTATTCCGTAACCAATGCAAGTGCTTTGATAGTAAGGTGTCTTCTAACACTTAGCAGTAAAATTCTACCCTGACTTGCCGTTGTAAAGCGTCTACGCCTTAGGTGTTGCTCAGCCGGACTTCCAGTTTCCCTGAAATTCCTCTATAAACGACTTATGACTCTTTGGGAAACACCCATTCGCTCAGCTACTTCGACTTGTCGCAGGCCAGCTTGAAGAAGGCCTACTGCTAGATTCATCTCGTCTGAAGACAAATGTCGTAATTCTCAATGCATCAATACTATTGAAGAACACAATAGACAGAATTAAATCGAAAAACTGAGTACCTATAGAATTTACTTTTTCCATCTATCATGTTTATCAAGTTTTCTCATTATATTTTTCACATTTTTTCGGAAAAAAGGCGTACTCAAACGCTCAAATCAACTGATCAGTAGGTACGTTAGTAGTGCAGTTTAAACGATAAAAAAGTTTTTTTCGACGCTTTTATGACTTTGTACGAATATCCCTAGACTTTTCCGAGGTGTGTATAATAAGATTGAATGTCCTGGTGTCGCAACCGTGAAAGGAAAGCCATTTTCCTCGATCTGTAGGTAATAGATGATATTCGCTAAGACCCAGATAGTTACCTTGTAACAGTTATACCAAGATCGCAATGATGGGAAACTGATGATATAGTTACACCATCCATACTGTAATCCTAGGTAGGATTTTTTTCATGTTTTTTATCCCGACTCGCCTAGGTCTCTGTGAGACCCTTTATAAGCTTGGAGATTGTGCGAGTTAGAGACCCGGCTGTCTTCTGTGTAGGCTTTGTTACTGTGTCCTGATTGCTCTTACCAATATGAGGCATAGAACACCTATCCATGTATTCTGTTACTGAAATAATTATTAAAGTTGGTGTGGTCCGAATTGGCCCTTGTCCCCGGGTAGCTCTTATTTTGTCTAATTAAAGTTAAAACACGAAAATCAATTTATTATCTTTATATTTCATGTTTTCAAGGTGTGTTAGATTCAACAATGGATTTAAACTCCAGTTCCTAGAATACAGAAACGCCCCCATTATTCATCTGTCTAATAGTTTTGGAGTGGTCACACTTGAATTGAACCTGTAGTTGAATTTTTCAGTGGCGGCTGGTGGACATTTATCGCGGGTCAGCAGATATATACATATATATATATATATTTATGTGTAATGGTGGTTTTGGGGACTTTTTTTTTTTCCGCATACATTCCTCCGGGAGGTTATATATGGTTGATGTATACCGAGTTTTTTTTTCCAACCCCCTTTTTTTTTTAAAAAAAAACATAATTTTCCATGTAATGGTGTTTTTGAGGACCATGATTATTTCAATACCTATAGTGAATAGTGGGAATTTTCCTGCATACATAGTTTATATATAAAATATATAAACTATGTATACTGTTTTTTTTCGGGAGGGCTCATTCCTTCAAGAAACAACTTTTTTTTATATAGTGGTGTTTTTCGGGACCGTTGCTGCTTTCAATAGGAACTTGGCATGAAATGAAGGGTTTTCAATGAAAGGTTCTGTTTCATCGAAAGAAAAGAGTTTTTTTCAAGAGAAATCAATGGATGTTTATTTAATTGTAAAGAGGAAGGCATGCCATCAACAATGGAAAAAGTTTTCAGCCAAATGACCGCCACAGCTACGGTTGCAGCCACATTCGGCAGTATGTCCTCGATAACTTTACGAATTCCATTTTTAAGATCTTGAATCGTTTGTGGAGCATAGGCACAGACCTCATCTTTCACGTGGCCCCGAAGAAAAATAGCTTAAGGTATTAAATCACAAGACCTCGATGGCCAATTGTGATCAGCACTACGAGGAATAACACTGCCAGGAATCTTTTCTTGAAAATTGCGATTGTTCATACACCTTTTAGGTAGATTCGCATTTTAGAGTTTTAGAAACCAATTGAAAAAAATTATCCTATCCTATCCTGAAAATTTCGAGTCCCTAGGCCTTTCCGTTCGTAAGTTGTGATTTTATATGTAGCTTGAATATGTCATTCTCAATTAAATACAAGATTTCGTCATGATCGAACACGTAGTTCTGAAATAATCAAGAAAACTGAATTTCATACGAGCATATTTACGGAACCCTTCGTCTAATTTGGCTCATTGATGAACGTGACTGCGACATTCGAGATCCACACCTATCCTGAAAATTTCAAGTTCCTAGGTCTTTCCGTTCGTAAGTTACGATTTTCTATGGTTTCTATGGTTGTGGTCATGCGATCTGGACAAAATATAGCTTCAATATATCATTCTCCATTAAAATACAAAATTTCGTCCCGATCGAATCCGTAGTTTTGAAATTATGAAGAAAATTAAATTTTAAACGATCATATTTTCGGAACCCTTAGTAAAATTTTGCTCAAATGAACGTGATCGCGACATTCGAAATGTAATCTTACCCTGAGAATATCAAGTCCCTAGGCCTTTCTGTTCGAAAGTTGTGAGTTTCTATGGTTCTGGTCATGCGATCTAGACAGCATGTTGCTATAACACCTCATTCTTCATCTTAGTGCAAAACTTCACCTCGATAGAATTAGCAGGAGAACAAAATTTTGGATGGCCCTATTTACGGGACTCCTGGTCGAATTCTGCCCAATAACGAACCTAACCGCGGCATTCGAGATTCGAACCTACCCTGAAAATTTCAAGTCGAACATAGCCGATTGAGACCATTTTCGGCTCAAAATTCGAAAAATACAGACATCGTGACGAAATGATATCGTCGGTAAATTGACAAATCTGCAAATTTAGATTTTTTGAGTTAGCTTCACTTTGGAAACCATAGCTCTAGCCTCTTGAGCGTCACATTACCCATCTAGTCCTGAAATGAAGCAAATACAGGGAATATAGTAGATAAGGCGTTGAAAATTTCAATCAGGTAAATTGTAGTAAACCGGAGAACTTTGATCGCGGATACCTTGAAAAACCAAAATTTGCAGATACGCCACTTTGTCATTTTACCGACGATATAGCCCTCGTGTGAGTGAAACGGGCGCTAAAAAAAGTCTTGAAACACTCCTGTTGTTGGAATCCTTCATTTAAAATCCTCTGGTAACATGTTCCGTATAAATTGCCTTCATCAAACCAAGGAGTTATTTTCCGATTCCTGTCAAAAGGACAGTGTGAGAACATGAAAAATGTCGTATTCATCGCTCATAATGTAACATAAACCAACTTAAACATTTTGAAAACTTCTACAAAACTTCACACGGCCGCTCAGAGTGAAATTACTCTTCACGGTAGGTTTGGAGTCGGAAAATCTCTCAAATCTATAAATCCGATCAATTCGGTTTTTAGATGTGAAGTAATCTCGCGCAGGTTCGTGCAAAATTTCGCGAGGATCGCATAATAGAAAGAAATAAAAATTACGAAAAGCACTGCCGTGAAGGCAAGAGCTTTTGAGCGCTCGTACATGCACCTTGTAGGTAGATTCGCATTTTCCAGTTTCAAAAATCAATTGAAGGAATTTTCAACAGCTGTCAACAAAATTCTGAAACTTAGGCGAAACTCCAGACTTCATGTCAGTGCTTCAGCTGATCAATTTTTTTTCGATAATTCGCTAGAATTTTCTACGGTATCTATGGTCTTGGTGGTGCGATCTGGACAAAATTCCGCTCGTAGTTTGAATACATTATTACTCAGCTAGGTACAAAATTTCATCCCAATCCGCAGAGTATTTTCGGAACTATCAGCAAAAAAATATTTTGAACGGCCATATTTACGGAACCCCTAGTCTAATTTTGCTCATTGATGAACGTGACCGCGATATTTGCGATCCAAACCCATCCTGAGAATTTCAAGTTCCTAGGCCTTTCCGTTCAAAACTTACAATTTTCTATGGTTTCTATGGTTCTGGTCATGCGATCTGGACAAAATATTGTTTTAATATATAATTCTCGATTAAAATACAAAATTTAATCTCGATCGAATCCGTAGTTTCGAATTTATCGAGAAACCAAAATTTCAAACGACCGTATTTACGGAACCCCTAGTTAATTCTGCTCATTGATAAACGTGAACGCCACATTTCAGATCTACACCTATCCTGAAAATTCCAAGTCCCTAGGCCTTTCCGTTCGAAAGTTATAATTTTTATGGTTTCTATGGTTCTGGTCATGTGATCTGAAGAAATGTAGCTTAAATATATCATTCTCCATTAGTATACGAAATTTCGTCACGATCTGTAGTTTTGAAATTATCAAGAAAACTAAATTTCAAACGACCATATTTTCGGAACCCCTAGTATAATTTTGTTCATAGATGAACGTGATCACGACATTCGAGATCCACACCTATCCTGAAAATTTCAATTCCCTAGGCGTTTCCGTTCAAAAGTTACAATTTTCTATGGTTTCTATGGTTCTGGTCATGCGATCTGAACAAAATTCCACATGTAGCTTAAACTCCTCATTCTCCATTTGAGTGCAAAATTTCATCTCAATCAAATCTGTAGTTTTCAAGTAATCAGGGAAACAAAACTTTTAACGGCCATATTTACGGAACCCCTTGTGGAATTTGGCCCATTTACGAACTTAACCGAGGCATTCGGGAACTGAACCCATACTGAAAATTTCAAGTCTCTAGGTTGTTTCGTTCGAGAGTTATCGTGCTTACGGCCGGACGGACAGACTCGAATTTTCCGACGGATTCGTCATCAGTGAGTCGAACATAGTCGATTGAGACCATTTTCGGCTCAAAATTCGAAAAATACAGACATCGTGACGAAATGATATAGCCCTCGTGTAAGTTGTGCGAGCGCTCAAAAAAATTATGAGGATAAGATATAATCAAACATCGAGTCGATGGAATTTGCATCGATTATATTCGTTTGGATTTTTCTGATTGATAGTAATTTATTTCGACTGATTCAGTTTCCGAATGATTTGATTATTCAGATAATTGTTTCGGCTCAATTACTTCTCCACCCTCCACGTGATGAAACAGAAAACTGAAGTCAAGTCGGACTACTTGAAAAAAAAATTTATTATATTTTCAATCATGCAATATGCTACTACTAATTGGTTCCGAATCTAACACAAAGTTGTGAAGTAAGTTAATTCAAAATATCAATGAATATTTTCAATGAAATAAATACGTAGTTCACGCGGAATTCCTCGATGATGCTAGGCGACCGTTTCTACAGTTAGACAGACATATGGTTTTAGGTATTCGACGCAAGTCGGTGAAAGATCAGAAGGGTTTACTGTAGCAAGCAAATAAGCGGTCGATATTTTTCGTCTACATGCACAGCTGCATTTTAAGAAGGGCTAGTTGTAGTACGGAAGATGACTTGCGGGTCACTGGTCAAAAATATATAAATATTAACGAATGTCATTCCACAAAATTCATGATTATTGAGCAGCTATTCAACCGGGGAAAATAAAAACGATCAGTTTTTTAAAACAAGCTTGAATTGTTTTGATTCGGGTGATCTGGAGATTTTCAGACAAATTAACTGAACGGATTCTCTGATCGTCTGTTGGAAACATAAAAAGTGAAACGTGAAAAAGTGATTCAGTTTGATATCATAAAGTATATATTCCTTAGTTCCACGTAGAGTGTTTTGCTGATTACCATATATCATATACTACCCAAAAGGGGAATCAGTTGATATAAAACTGATGAGCAGCTGATCAAAAGACATTTTGTCCTCTTCGGGACAAAATTGAGTTTGATGTATTACCGGTGTCACTTCGATCGATGCTTGATGCCCATTATGTAGTGTATACCAACATTAGACCACATTTTGTCTCACCTTTATAAGAATGTGAAATTCAAACATCTCCTCGAAAAGTGTTATATTCATAGAACTTCATATTTCAAAACGCATTTTTTCAAATAGAGAGCTGTAAACTTTTGTGGTAAAAACGCGTGTTAACGGTGGAAGAAGTCAGACAATCTTCATTTTGTTCTTACGGTACAACTATAAAGCTATTATTGGAAATTCCATCGAATCGATACCTTTCTTATTCATCAAACAAATTCCAGCTCATTCTGACGAATAGTTCCCGAAATATCGAAATTCTCTTGAAAAAATTTCAAATGTAATAACCCTGAATCCACTAGACCGATTTCACCCTTACAGGATTTAAATGAGATTTATTACACAATCTAGAAATTTCAAGTTAAGACATTATAAATCGCGTTAAGTTCCTGAAATTATTAATTTGGGATGCAGAAATTTGCCTCAATGTGTGCGTTTCTCGATTTTTTTTGTCACGTTTTATTCTAAATCCTTTTTTCGATCCTGGATATCATCGATATGGGTAACACTTATTATCCTAGATTTCGAATCAAAAAACTGATTTCGATTATGGTATGTACCATGTGGTTGGAATAATTCAAACCCTAGTGTGCACAGCCAACATTATCACTGAAATAATTGGCTTTGCAAACGATATTGTGCGACATAACGCTGTTTGATAAAATGCTCAAATGCAAGGATAGCTCCCGAACGTTTCGTACGTAGATTCGCGTTTGTGCTAGCAGCTAGAGGTTCTAGCACTAGTGAAAAAAACTTTAGGCGAATGCCGCTTTTCCAATATTCTTTCGATCCTGTTCGTTCATTCACCTTGTAGGTAGATTCGCATTTTCCAGTTTCAGAAACAAATTCAAAAATTTTTCAAACTAAGACTTCACGTCAGTGTTTCAGGTGATTTTTTTTCAATTATTCGCTAGAATTTTCTACGGTATCTATGGTCTTGAGAAAGCGATCTGGACAAAATTTTCCTCGTAGTTTGAATACATTATTCTTCATCTATGTGCGAAATTTCAATCCAATCCAATGAGTAGTTTCGAAATTAACAAGAAAAAAATATTTTGAAATGCTATATTTACGGAACTTCTAGTTTAATCTTGCTCATTCATGAACGTGACTACGAAATTTGCGATCCGAACCAACCCTAATAGTTTCAAGTCCTTAGGTCTTTCCGTTCGAAAGTTATAATTTTCTATGGTTTCTATGGTTCTGGTCATGCGATCTAGACAAAATTTTGCATTGTGCTTGAACACTCCATCTCCGTGCAAAATTTCATCCCGATCGAATCAGTGGTTTCGAAGCAATCAGGAGAACAAAATTTCAGACGGCCATTTTTACGGAACCCCTAGGTCGTTCTGTTCTAGAGTTTTCGAGTATAAGGACGGACGGACGGACAGACTCGAATTTTTCGACGGATTCGTCATCAGTGAGTGAAACTCTGTCCATTGAGACCATTTTTGGCCCAAAATTCGAAAAATACAGACATCGTGACGAAATGATATAGCCTTCGTGTAATAAGTACGTGCGCTCGAAATCTATCACTGATGTGATAACTATTATTTGATATTCCAGGTTCAGCTTCATTTAAAATTTTATGAACACTATGTTGGGTGAATTTTGATTATTGAAAGGTGAATTATGAAACCTCACAATTCTATAAGATAATAATAATAAATCGTCTTCATTAGGTGAAAATTTAGCTATAAGCTACTCTTACACTTTTACCTATTAAAAAGACAATACTAAACCTTATAAATTGGACAAGTTATTTCCATTCACTCAAAAAAAAAAACAAAATAAAACAAAAAATCATACTATATATAATCCGAAAATGAACTTCAAGCAAACAATATTCTTCATTGAGAGACGGAAACCTGGCTGCGCAGAATCAAATCTCTGACTTGAATCCGAAAGCCACTGATGGATTTGGCCTTAACATTACATAACAATGAATAATCAAGTCGATGGATAATAATGATTACATACCTTTGCCATTCGGCCTACTATTTTTATAAAATACGCGGTATATTTGAATCAAATCTCTGTTTCATATATTTCCAGTTAACTATTACTATTGGTTAAAGTTTTATCCGTGATCGTTCTAAGCCCTCTCTTCTTCAGGTACATCATGTTAGAAGTGTCAAATCCTAGAGGAGTAATGATGTCTATGGGGACTTTGAGATACAACAATGTGGGTTTAAAGCAAATTAGTTATTTCAAGAAAGCGGGAGCTCTATCAAATTGCGTAAATTTATAATTTACGAATTTCATTTCGAAACGATTACGTAGGACTCATCAGTCATTATGAAGCGCATCTACCTATTCCCTTGAGTTTTGATAATAGGAAACAAATTTTGATAATATTCAAAAAAAAAATTTATCACTGATGTGATAAATATTTTTTGATATAATCATTTTGGGTGAATTGTGATTATTCAAATGTGAAATATGAACCCTCACAATTCAATAAGATAACAATGAAGAATCAAGTCGATAGATAATGATGATTACGTACCTTTGCCATTCGGCCTACTATTTTTATAAAATACACGAAATATTTGAATCAAATCTCTGTTTCCTATATTTCCAGTAAACTTATGTTTAGTTAACGTTTTATTCATGATCGTTCTAAGCCCTCTCTTCATCAGGAACATTATGTATTTAAGAAGTGTAAATTCTAGAGGAGTAATGGTGTCTTTGAGGACTTTGAGGTTATCTTCGTACAACAATGTGGGATTAAAGCAGATTAGTTATTTCAATGAAGCAGGAGCTCTATCAAATTGCGTAAATTTATAATTTACAAATTTCATTTCGAGATCATCTCAAACGATTACGTCGGACTCATTAATCATTACGAAGCGCATCTACCTATTCCCTTTAATTTTGATAATTGGAAACATAATTTGATAATATTAAAATAAAAATTAGTTTATAATTGTGGAGAGAACAAATTCTGGATTGTCCAATCGAAAAAAAAATTTACTACGGAGCAAAAAATCTGAATCTTTCATTAACAATTCCCCACCTCTCAGGTTTTACAGGAATAAAAACAGTTTTGAGCATACATAGTTGGATCTTCAAATAGAAACATATTGAATTTTGTTATCTTTTCCTAACTTTACGCCGGCATTCGACGAGAATTAAGCAAAAGGAAAAAATCTATTCATGAATTGCGGGATGGTTATTCATGAACAATGATGTTATCATTTTGTCACAATGTCTTTAATTTTGGGCCAAAAATGCTCTTCAACGACCAAGTTGGATGAAATATTCTGTGTCAAAATTAATTTTATCCGTCCATCCGTAAGCAGGGTCCAAACATCCCGGATAAGTTCGTTAATAGGCGAAACCAGTCGAGTGACTCCGGAGTTATTGATTTTTGAAAGTTTTTGATATTTTTTCCCTATAATTTGGAATCTGATGATATGCTTGAGTTGACATTCCGTATTTATGTGAAAAATGATTATGGCTGTTCGTGCAAAATCATGCGATGATCGTGTAATCAGGAGATTTCAACTGGAAAAATTTCGAAATCCAACCGCCCTGACCTCTAATTGAGAGATCTTTGCAGGTCAAGAAGAAATTCTTCGTTTCTACTTCAGATATCACCGCCCCCGCACGTCCTCGACCTTGGCTGCCCCTTGCTGTTCTGTTCTTTGCATTTCAACTGAAAAGATTATAACATTTTTTCCCCTTAGATATCCAGAATGTCGAGATTTTTACTGAGCGTTACCGTAACCCAACCGCCCCCGACCTGTCCTACCGGCAATTTCAATTGCAATATTACGTCTTCTGTTATGTCTGTAGATCATGAAAGAAAGATATAACACTAACCAAACCGCACCCGACCATGAAGAACGGTAATTTTATCATCTCAGTTTTTTCTCTATGCAGTTCATGAAAAATATTCCTAATGTAGATATCACCGCCACCAAGCTAACTCCAAAAACATATCAATGACGATTCATGATTGGTGATTTGGGAGAAAATATCATACCCTCCTCTATTCTACATGAATAATACCCCGGTTATACTCAAAAAAGACTTTCACTCGATTTCCGCACCAAATGAAGTGAAAATATTTCGAGTACCCAAAACCACCATTCCATGTTATGAGGACTGTCCCCAAAACCTACATTAGATATAAAGTGCTTGCGAGGACCGTCCTCAAAAGCACCGATATACATAAAATCTTATGAGGACCGTCCTCGTAAGCACCAAAAGTCCTCGAAACCACCGATGGGTGCCAAAAAATGTCCCCAAAAGAACCGTTATACATATATATATATATATATATATATATATAGGTATAATGGTGAAAAAAATGGCATGTTTTTCAAAAGTAGCCTAATCTCGTATGATAAATCTTCAATCGCATCAATTAAAAAATTCACTTCGTCGGAGTTTCACAAGAAGCAACATGTTCTTTAACCGGATTTATGGCCATTTTGCTCACGTAAAAATCACTTACCCTTTATGAGCCAAACAAACGGAAAAACTTAACGGTTTCTTAATAAAAAATATTGCGACTTATTTAAGGGCGAGAAACAAACACAAATTTCGAAACTCGGCTCTCGAGCCGCAGCAGAACGAGGTATTCCGAACAATCCTCGTGAATCGAGATACACCGGTACCGGGTCAGCAAATTGACGATTGCCGTACCCAGGATATATAGGGCGAACAATATGAGTTTAATTTTGGTCGCTCAACATTTTTTTTCCTTCAAAAAGTGTTTGAAACTTGTCGGAAATTTATAAATATTACATATATGTACAGCATGCACGTCTATGAGAAATATTAAATACGACAAAAATTCATTTTAAGCAACAATAATCTCTTGTAATTATTATGTCGTTTGTTATGTGAAACAGAAAATATCGGATATTCGATAAAAATAAACCTTAATATTCATCATTTTCTGGATAAAATTCCAACAGGAATCATTCCACTTTGAACTAATTCGATTCATTGTTATTTACGCTTCGTCGAAAGATATCTAGATAGGGTCGGCAAGATGAGGAAATATGTACCTCAACGAACAACGTTCTTCGTGTATTCGAGGTGGGCCTATTTTGTTAACGGACCGAGTATACGATGCGGGATTGGACTTGGAACAGCGTAATATTTTCAAGAAGTTGCATAGGTATCACGTACCTGATTTTTTTAATTTTCATAAAATGTATTGTCATGTATATAGCGGTAATTTGACAGAAGTGAAAATTTGCATTTTTGCTGATCGAGATTTTTAGGGTCGGCAGTACCCTGCCGTCCCTAACGAGCTGCCACTGGTTGTTTCGGAAACCATTGACGTTGTGCGCGATCTGATATTGAAAGATCGTCATGTGACCCTGCCGTCCCTGACAAGCCGCCACTGGAATTTCTATTGTTAACGTTAGATGTTCAGATTGTCGAAATGGTTGATCAATATCTTATATGATGTGAAGAAGAGATCTGAGATAAAAGGATTTTCTCGAAGCAATATCTGGATATTGCTAGCGTTATTAACCAACAGCTTGAGTGCTTAGTTGACAACCATTTCAGCAGAGGAAAAGGATGTGGAATTGACCGAAAACAAGTATAGGAGAGGGCAGTTAATATTATAGACCAGGCAATGGGGCCGTGGCGCGGTGGATAGCGCATTCAACTTTGGTGCCGGTCTCCTTGATCGGTCCCGGGTTCGAATCCTTCGGTCGGAAAAGAAATTTTCTGGCATGGAGCACGGTTCCACCATTCACTGTTGGGTAAACAATTTACAGTGCTGTGCCTCAGGTGGCGTAAGGACACAGTAACAAAGCCTACACAGAACACAACCGGGTCTCCTAACTCGCACAAGCTCTGAGCTGAGCTCTGAGCACAGAGACCTAGGAGAGTCGGGATATCCACAATAAAAAATAAACATATAGGTTTTTTGCCTAGAAGTGCCGGAAACATTTCGGTGTTGGCAGCCTTCATACATCATGCCAAACAACACCTGAAAGAGCTGCATCTAGTGTCTCTAGATGTGGTCAAGGCGTATGACTCCGTCTGCCATCAGGCAATCACATCCGCCATGACAGAGGATGGAATACCTGAAGTGCTGGTCAGGTACGTGGCCGCCACATACTCAAGAAGTACAACTGTCTTGGAGTGTGATGGTAAAAGATCTCACGAGATCCCGGTGAGCAGGGGAGTTTGCCAGGGCGATCTAATGTCGGGCATTTTGTTCGCATTGGTGGTGAACAGGGTCTTGAGGGCGGTTCCTCCTCAAGTGGGGTACAGTGTCGGAGGCGATCCGATGAACGCGATCGCCTACGCAGACGACATTTGCCTTTTAACATAATCGAAGGTAGGAATGACTTCGGCGCTCGAAGCTGCCGAGCGCGTCGCCTTACAACAAGGGTTGAGTTTCAACCCTAATAAGTGTGTAGCGACTTCATTAGTACCATCAGGGAGAGTACAGAAAATCAAAGTTCTCACCCGGGCACAGTTCCTGTTACAACATGGCGACCCCATCCGCCAACTCGGCCCTACGGAAGAGTGGCGATACTTGGGAGTTAATATAAGCCCTCGGGGACTGGGAAAGAGCAGCCCAACAATAGAGGTGGAACTCTTAAGAGTTTCACGAGGTCCACTCAAGCCGCAACAGCGCCTCAAGATCTTGCGTTGTTTTCTGGTACCCAGATATTATCACTCGTTGCTATTGTCTGGGTGCACCATGAAGGTCCTGAAGCAACGGGACCTCCAGATTAAAGCGGCAGTAGGGCGATGGGTGGGATTGCCTAAAGATACACCGCTTGGGTATTTTCACGCCTCTGTGAAAAATGGTGGACTCGGGATTCCGGCATTCGCCATCATTATACCCGGTATCATCAGGGACAGACTGGTTCGCCTAAAGGAATCTTCCTGGAAGGCGGCTAGATCTGTCTGGGATACAGATTGGGCCCAACATAAGATCGTTTGGGCCGAGAAAGTCCTGTCCATAGATGGTGACAGGATATACTCTGCAGAACAACGCATACAGTACTGGGCTATGAGGTTATATACCTCTTATGATGGGTATGAGCTGAGGGAGAGTGAGAAGTCGACCCATTCCACTCGGTGGATTGATGCTGGCAGCACGGGCATACCCGGAAGGGACTATCGCCAATATCATCACGTGCATGTTTACAGTCTGCCAACCCGAGTACGCACTACGAGGGGTCGGAAAACAGCCCACACGAACATAAATTGTAGGGCTGGGTGTACTAGCACCGAGACAGCGGCACACGTAATCCAGTGTTGCTTCCGCACTCATGAGACACGATGCCGTGTGCAAGACACTCTCTGGCTTCTTCAAAAATAAGGTGCTCGAGATGCACAACGAACCGCGCCTACGAACATCAGGGGGCGTTCGTAAACCTGACCTGGTTGTCGTGAGGGAACACGATGTGTGGGTCGTAGACGCCCAGGTCGTGTCAGGCACGCAGCCGCTTGACCTGGCCCGCAGTTTGAAGTATAATATCGATCCGGTCAAGGACGAAGTCGCCAGGCTGACTTGTAGGCCGGCCTCATCTGTGAGGGTCACATCATGCACTCTCTCCTGACGAGGTGTATGTTCTCAACAGTCAGCAGATATATTGACTGACGACTTGGAAGTACCAATTTGGCTACTCAGTGGAATAACCACTAGGGTGTTGCAAGGGTCGTCCACGAACTGGACCCGGTGGAACCAAAAAACATCAAGGTTTCCTAGTCTCAAGGTCGGTGTCGCGTAGGGTGTTCGCTAGGGCAAATTACCCCTGGGCAACCTGCGCCCATAAGAGCTGAATTTGGTTGCAGGAAATTAAACCGTGCTCACTTTTTGTATTAGGAGTGGGAGCAGAGAAGTTTTTGGGACGTTCCCCGTGAACTCAGGGGACGAGTCTGCACACCGCCAAACAGCTGTGTTCCGTAAACAGGATTTTCACCTATCTAAAAAAAAAAAAAAATAATGACCAATTTTTTTTTCAATAATTCGCTAGAATTTTCTACGGTATCTATGGTCTTGGTAATGCGATCTGGACAAAATTTCCCACGTAGTTTGAAATCACATTATTCTTCATCTATGTGCGAAATTTCATTCCAATCCAATAAGTAGTTTCGAAATTATCAGGAAAGAAATAGTTTGATTGGCTATATTTACGGAACCCCTAGTCTAATTTCGCTCATCGATGAACGTGACCGCAACATTCAAAATCCACACCTATCCTGAAAATTTCCATACAAAGTTATAATTTTCTATGTTTTCTATGGTTCTGGTCATGCGAGCTGGACAAAACTCTGCATGTAGCTTGAACACGTAATTTTCCATCTGAGTGCAAAATTTCACTTCGATCGAATCAGTAGTTCGAAGTAATAAAAAAACGAAATTTCGAGCGACCATATTTACGGAACCCCTAGGCGAATTTTGCCCAATAACGAACTTTACTGCGGCATTCAAGATTCGAACCTACCCTGAAAATTTCAAGTTCCTAGAACATTCCGTTCGAGAGTTATCGTGTATACGGACAGACGGACGGACAGAATCGAATTTTTTTGACGGATTCGTCATCAGTGAGTCGAACATAGTCGTTTGAGACCATTTTCGGCTCAAAATTCGAAAAATACAGACATCGTGACGAATATTAGCTTTCGTGTAAGTAGTACGAGCGCTCAAAAATGAACACAATGTGGTGTGAATGGACAAAAAATATATAGAGCAAAATTCACGGAAATAAAAACAACAGAAAATGAAACAGGATCTTGAACATTGAAAATTGATCAATATATGGAGACAATAAAAGAATTATAAACTCATGGAAAAAGAGATGAGCCTTGATTTGTCTCTCGAATGTAGCCGGTGTAGGTTTTTCGAGAATTTGCTAGAATTTACTACGGTATCTATGGTCTTGGTGATGCGATCTGGACAAAATTTTGCACGTAGTTTGAATACATTATTCCTCAGCTAGATGCATAATTTCATTCCAATCCGATCAGTAATTTCGAAACTATCAGGAAAAAAATATTTTGAACGGCCATATTTACGGAACCCCTAATCTTATTTTGCTCATTGATGAACGTGACCGCGATATTAGCGATCCAAACCCATTCTGAAAATTTCAAGTTCCTATGCCTTTCCGTTAAGTTACAATTTTTTATGGTTTCAATGGTTCTGGTGATGCGATCTGGACAAAATATTGCTTCAATATATCATTCTCGATTAGAATACGAAATTTCATCTCGATCGAATCCGTAGTTTCGAATTTATCGAGAAAACAGAATTTCAAACGACCGTATGTACGGAACCCCTTGTATAATGTTGCTCATAGATGAACGTGATCACGACATTCGAACCTTTCCTGAAAATTTCAAGTCCCTAGGCGTTTCCGTTCAAAAGTTACAATTTTCTATGGTTTCTATGGTTCTGGTCATGCGATCTGGACAAAATTTCACATGTAGCTTGAGCAACTCATTTTTCATTTGAGTGCAAAATTTCATCCCGATCAAATCTATTGTTTTCAAGTAATCAGGGAAACAGAACTTCGAACGGCCATATTTACGGAACCCCTGGTGGAATTTGGCCCATTAACGAACTCAACAGAGGCATTGGGGAACTGAACCCACACTGAAAATTTCAAGTCTCTAGGTTGTTCCTTTCGAAAGTTATCGTGCTTACGGACGGACGGACGGCCGGACGGACAGACTCGAATTCTCCGACGGATTCGTCATCAGTGAGTCGAACATAGTCGATTGAGACCATTTTCGGCTCAAAATTCGAAAAATACAGACATTGTGACGAAATGATATAGCCCTCGTGTAAGTAGTACAAGCGCTCAAAAAGACAATTATACGGAATAATACGGAAAAGTACACCAATATTTGAATATTTCGCATTCTATAATACATTGAAAGGATACATACGCGATGCGTTCTGGTGGAGTCTGATTGACGGAGGTTTACGAAAGTGTAAAACATTTATCAAACTGGAGTTGCGTGAGTTGTTGATCATTCTTCTTGACAATAAATGGTTTTGCTAATTGAAATTTCTTTCGCCCAATTGTCAATTAGATTTTGTTAATTGCCAATTTGAAATTAATTATGTAATGTCAATATGGTTTGGTTGAATGCCAATATGATTTGGATAATTGCCAATTCGCTTTTGATTAATGCCATTTTGAAATTGATGATGCCAATTTAATTTTGACTTATGTCATTTTGTTAGGCTCCAATTTGAACTTGGAAAGGCATAGTCGAATTGGGACATTTTGTGTCAAGGAAAATTCGATTTTATACTGCTATTTTCGGTTCAAAACTTATCATATTCTCCAAGAGGATCGATCTTCTGCATTTCCAAAGAATTCTGTTGAACTTGAAGTTTTTTTTGAAGAACATAAAGAGGAGTTTCGAACAGGGGCGATGATTGGGGTTAATTTTACAACCCTCAATATTTTACGATGTAAGTTTCTAGACTCGAACAGATATTGAGTAGGTATATGTTGTTCTACGTTACGAATTTTCTATTATTTCGCAGGATGAATTGTGCTATCGTAATGTGACCCTTTACACTTTTTTTTATCTCAGTTACCATTGCTGGAACTACCATCAGCAACACCTATAACAAATGGTACTGCCTGCCAAACGCTGAGGCCTAGCAAGACACAGAAGCCTCGAGCTCCACCAGTACCAGAGAAACGCTCTACACTCTCGTTCAACCAACCTCCACCATGCCCAACGCCAGACTATGACACTTTCAGCATCGCATCCTCAACATCGAATTTGAAACACAATGGATTTTCGAAAAATGGCCACCCAGACATTGTGGAAATGGAATCCTTGGAATCCTTCGAGCTGTATAGTCACAATGAAAACAAACCTAGGCCTCCAGATATATATTTCTCTAACACTACGACTACTAATGGTTCTGTATCGTCGGGTACTTCGATCTTGCGAAATCAGATTCCAGTGAATATCACGATTGAAGAATATGGAAATTGTACTATGAGGAAGCCCGGAAAACTAAATTTCCTGCGAAAAGGCAGAGATGAAGTTGAAGAACGTAGGAGTCGAACTATTACTAGTCAATTCACAACTGAACTTGCTCAAACTTTGCACAGAACTAATCTGAAAAGAAGAACAGAATCTATGGTAAGTTAATCCGACTAATAAAATAATTAATTGCGTCAATTCACTGGCGGATCCGAGGGGGGGCACGGGGGCGCGTGCAACACCAGCCCACCCCCCACCCCCCCAGACGGAATTTTCCTGTACTGTGGAGATTCCATCACAGCACATACTCAGAAAAATTTTTTGCCTTCCGCCCCTTGTGCCCCCCCAGAAAGAAATCCTGGATCCGCCCTTGCGTCAGTTTCTCTACCATACCGTATACTTGCCTGTTAGTTCGTTGTTTGAAATGAATAAAAAATATTATAAATACGAGTGCATTTTGTCTTTTGATTGAGTCTATCGTTAGAGAGTAAACTTGTTTCAAGCTGACGCTTACCATATTTTTATCGCACCTTGTACATTTCGATAATCAAATTTTTTTTTCTTCGAACATAGTCTTCAGAATTGAAAATTCATTTGGCTACGAGGGCTGGGATTTCGCCGATCCCGAAAAAGTGTGTAGGTGTATCTTTGTCCACGAAACAAACAAACTTTCAGATTCAACTCTTAGGCCTTTTTTTCATGTTAACGATCTCTCGGTCGAGAAACTCGTTTTTCTACTCGGCCGAAAAACAATACTGACCAAGTCACCGTCTATAAGCGTTTGATACGCTGGGTAGAATTTACAACTACTTGGTAGACGACACTCGACGGCAGTCGATTTCAAAAACTACCAGAATCTAACTTCAGATTTCTGCCTATCAAAAATATCTTGAAATCTACTAAAAAAGTAGCTTTCTACTAAATCTGGTCACGCTCCTCGGGACGGGAGGTTTTGGCAGGCCGAATACAGTACATCTTGGTAGCGGGGGTAGCTGGTCGACCCAGCGAATAGAATAAGTTCCTTTTCACTCGCCCACTCATTTCACTCGTCTGATCACTTGGTCCAGAACTGTACCTAGAGTTCAAATGGTCAACTACTCGGCCGAGATCACTGTCTCGGCAAAATACTCGACACATGTAAACAAGGCATTGAGGTGAAACTGAACTAAAAGTGCGATCGGTCGAGTAACAACTTTCGACGATTTTATTGCAATATAGTTTGGTGAGCAATATAAAAAATTGCGAAAAGCACTGCCATGCAGTCAGGAGCTTTTGAGCGCTCGTACATCCACCTTGTAGGTAGATTCGCATTTTCCAGTTTTAGAAATCAATTGAAGGGATTTTCGACTGCTGTCAAAAAACAATCGTTGCGGGCGTTTAGTGGAACGTACCCCATGTAGGTTCCTGTCCGTTTGAATACAATGATAGTATCGTTAATAACGCCAACAGGATGCTCGGATTTTTATTTAGGCAATGTAGAATGTTTAAAAGCTATAAGTCGATCCTCAGTGTTGACTGTCTATGTATTCAGTAGGTCAGTTTTGCCTCAGTAATCTGGAGTCCTCATTACAATATTCATATCGATAGAATTGAACGCATTCAAAACAAAATTCAGATTTTTGAGCGCTCGTACTACTTACACGAGGGCTATATCATTTCGTCATGATGTCTGTATTTTTCGAATTCTGAGACGAAAATGGTCTCAAACGACTATGTTCGACTCACTGATGACGAATACGTCAAAAAATTCGAGTCTGTCCGACCGGCCGAATACGCGATAACTCTCGAACGGAATGTCCTAGGAACTTCAAATTTTCAGGGTAGGTTCGAATCTCGAATGCCGCGGTTGAGTTCGTTATTGGGCGGAATTCGCTCAGGGGTTCCGTAAATATGGCCGCTCGAAATTTTATTTTTCTTATCACTTCGAAACTACTGATTCCATCGAAGTAAAATTTTGCACTCAGATGGAGAATTACTTGTTCAAGCTACATGCAGAATTTTGTCCAGCTCGCATGACCTTAGAAACCATAGAAAATTATAACTTTGTTGGAAAAGGAAAGGCCTAGGGACTTGAAATTTTCAGGATAGGTGTGGATCTCGAATGTTGAGGTCACGTTCATCAATGAGCAAAATTAAACTAGACGTAAATATGGCCGTTTGAAATTCAGTTTTCTTGATAATTTCAAAACTATGGATTTGATTGTGACGAAATTTTGTATTTAAATTGAGGATCATATGTTCGAGCTACGTTTCATCCAGACCGCATGATCAGAACCATAGAAACCATAGAAAATTATAACCATAAATGCCTAGGGACTTGAAATTTTCAGGATAGGTTCGGATCGCAAATTTCGCGGTTACGTTCATCAATGAGCAAAATTAGACTAGGGGTTCCGTAAATATCGCCGTTCAAACTATTTTTTTCCTGATAATTCCGAAACTAATTATTGGATTGGGATGAAATTTCGCACATAGATGAAAAATAATGTATTCAAACTACGTTGGAAATTTTGTCCAGATCGCATTACCAAGACCATACATAACGTTGAAAATTCTAGCGAATTATCAAAAAAAAAAAATGGTCACCTAAAGCACTGACGTGAAGTCTGGATTTTCGCCTTAGTTTGAAATTTTCTTTGACTGCTGTCAAAATCTTCCCAATTGGTTTCTAAGACTAGAAAATGCGAATCTATCTACAAGGTGCATGTACGAGCGCTCAAAAGCTCCTGCCTATTGCCAATTTTTAAGTTTGAAATGTAATTTCAGTGTTCGTGAGAATGAGGACTTTTATTTCCTGGCACGTAAACAATTCAATCTTGAATCCCTTCAGGACAGGCTCAGATTGAACGATTTCCTTATGATGAAAAAAATTGTGTGTGGTGAATTGCAGGTGCCGAGTTTGTTGCAAGTTACTGGTTTCAATGTGCCAACAGTTAATCTCAGAACTTTCGAGACTTTTTTCATTCCGTTGAGGAGAACCAATGCATCGAAAAATCAACCTCTAATTCGAATGCTCCGCACATGTAGAGAAGTTCGAGAAGTTATCGACATTTTTCACGGTAATGTTTTGAATTCCAAATTGCTCCTCAAAAGACATTTTCCTTCAATATAAAATTTTTTTTTCTGTCTCAAACACTTCTCTATTGTTTTTATTTGTTGTTTTGAATATTAATTTTGTTAATTAGTTTCTAACTGGTTATTTCGCTTATAAGGTTAAATTGTGAATACTTTTATTGGGTAAACCCTGTTTGTATTGCTTATTCAATAAATAATCAAAAAAAAAAAATAATTAAATAAATAAAATAAACTTCTGCTTCAATCGGACTGCGGATGAAGCGCCGTGGTCCTTGTCTTGTTGATGTTCAGCAATTGATACATTTCTTGATACACTTTGGACTCAAAATTCCTCCCTTGGTCTGAGTGCAGCTCCAATGGAATACCGAATCGACATATCCACTATTTCAACAAAACGTCGGCGACAGTGATAGCTTCCTGGTTGGGTAGGGCATAGGCTTCGGCACTTCATATAGAAGAGAGCTGTGGGTTCCAAAGTGAAGCTAACTTAGAAAATAAAAATTTTCAGATACGCCCCTTTGTCAATTCACCGATGATATGACAGCTGATATTCTCACGAAAGGGTTGAATAATGTCAAACGTAGTAAATTTGTTGAGGACTTAAGTTTAAGGGTTTCTTAGAAGAAAGTTTTTGTTAGTTAATATTTAGATTAGTTGGAATTGTATCTAAAAAGTAACACTTACTGTCATCTGTATGTAACGCAAGTAACTATAAGCTTCCCTCATTAGGGAAAAATCACGGAGTGGGTGACATCTACTTTTAATCGTGGAAACTACCCGAGTGATGAACAACAAACTAACGTATGTGTGTTTATATGGGAAAAGTGTGAAAAATTTGTAAATAGTGATAAATTTAGATGATAATTTATGGAAAATTGTTTCAAATAAACTGTATACGAGCTGAAAATGCAGCAGATTGTAAGAGGTAATTTGGGAATAAGATCACGAAAAATGTGCTCTGTTCCTCAATGCTCATCACATAATTCTCGTTGAATCCCAAGTCAGTTAAAAAATGGCAGACAATCTTGAAGATTTGAAAACGTATCTCAAAGAAGTTGTTACTTTGCAGCAATTACTTCCTGAAAGATAATTTTTTTTTATCGTACACTCAATAATTTTCTATTATATAGTGGTCATTTGCTATCACATTCACGTTCACCCACATAATCAAAAATGTCTGGAGTGGTTATCTAGACTTTCACAGGCTTATTATTAATTCCGCAATCTTATAAAAAATATTTGATTAACTTGTTATGAAAGACAGAAATGACAGAATAATTTTGACAATCACTTGGCCCGACATCTTGTGATTTTCAGCGCCATCTAGCGGTACGTGATTTTTCCCTTTTGTCGTTGTGTATTTCCCATGCCCGTTAGATGAATAAAGTTTGTCGATGGCGAGATAGCAAATGGTGTACTTCTTAACTCCAATTTCCCTTATTTCATCCACTAGAATCCTCAAAGTACAATCAATAGATTATGCCGAACCAGCTGTTACAGAAATATGTATGAGGATTTTTCATTCAATAATTCGTTGGAATTTGAAATTGTTGCTATAGGGAAGAATCACGAAGTGGGTGACATCTACTTTGAATCCTTTGAAATACCCCAGTGATGAACAACAAACTAACGTGTGTGTGTTTATATGGGAAAATTGTGAACTATTTGTATGATTTTGAGTCATTTATGTATCGAAAGTGATATATTTAGATGATAATCTATGGACAATTGTTTCAAATAAACTGTATACGAGCTGAAAATGCAGCGGATTGTAAGAGGTTATGTGGGAATAAGATCACGAAAAATGTGCTCTGTTCCTCATCACATAGTTCTTTTGAAATTTCTTTGCATAAATTCCCGTTGAATCCTAAGTCAGTTAAAAAATGGCAGACAATCTTGAAGATTGGGAAACGTATCTGAATAGAATATGTTACTTTGCAGCAAGCAATTCCTGCAAGATTATTTTTTATCGTAAGTTCAATAATTTTCTATTATATAGTGGTCATTTGCTATGACATTCACGTTCACCCACATAATCAAAAATGTCCGAAGTGATTATCTCGACTTTCACAGGCATTATTATTAATTCCAAAATCTTGAAAAAAATATTTGATTTATGAACTTGTTATGAAAGACAGAATTTTGACCACCATTCAGCCCGACATCTTGTGGTTTTCAGTGCCATTTAGCGGTACGTGATTTTTCCCTATTGTGCGAACTGGAAAAAATGTAGCTTGAATATATCATCATATCAATTGAAATATAAAATTTCTTTACGATCGAATCCGTAGTTTTGAAATTATCAAGAAAACTGAATTTCAAACGGCCATATTTAATTATCAGAAAAAAATATTTCGAATGGCCATATTTACTGAACCCCTCATCTAATTTCGCTGCTTGATAACCGAGACCGAGACATTCGAGATCCAAACCTACCCTGAAAATTTCAAGTTCCTAGGCCTTTCCGTTCGAAAGTTATAATTTTCTATGGTTTCTATGGTTCTGGTCATGCGATCCGGACAAAATTATGCAAAGAGCTTGAACAAGACACATTATTGGGAAACGATTATCTTGAATGATTTTTTGGTACTTTCTCTGTAAGTAAGAATATTTCTTATTTCAGACCAATTTTGATAAATGCGAAGGCATTACACTCGACTACGTGACAGAAAACATCCTGAAGAGATGATAACGAAGAAGATGCTGAATCAAGAACGAGCTGTTAATATTTTCAATTTTTCATTGGGCTCGACTGACATGTGCCTAATATTATTGTGATAAGTACAATATAATATTCACCCACTTCTATTTTTATATTAATCATGTATGTATATTATTATGTTAATTTGACAGTTCTAAAATGTGTATTTCACCTTGACGTATCTCGAAATAAAGTTCAAAATGAAATCAAATATAAGGAAACAATTTTTTTCAATTGAATTGATGTAATGTCTATTAACCGTGTCCAAAAGATCCTCTTCTCTGAGTATTGCGATTTTGAAGATATGGTATTGATTGAAAGTCCATTCGCACAAACCACAAAAGAAGGTCTAGGTATAAGACAAGTATACCTGGGTAAGTACACCAATATTTCCCAGTAGCCTAAGAACAAAAACGAACTTTCTATCGAAAAATTTCATTAAACCTTACAAACTTAGTCGTTTGGTCTTCAATGAACTTGAAGAGCAAATATTCCTTCTGCGATGAGAGATAGTTCCTTGAGGATTGCATCTAATTTCTGCTGTAGTTAACACGCCTTCCTTACCATCAAGTCTCTCCCATCCAAATTCATTTTCAGGCTTCAGTAGTTTTGAGTACTAGGTGTCATTCACACAAACTACAAATAAGTTTGCTTTCTTTGCCCTTCTTTTGTTTGATAATATCTCACTATGCAATGGACATTGAGTAGATCAGCAAGTTGACTAAGAACCGTTAGAGGACGAAATAGCTGATTATGTCCCGAGTTACAAAGTGACATTCAATATCACAGGATGTTGCAGTCATTTGGCAGCAATGTACCTACTCTATCATTTTATTACATCTTATAAATGTTATTTTGAAATATCACAGCCAATTGATGTGCTACATATATGTAATATTTCCTTTGTGATATTTTGTCAATATTTTTCACACAGAATATCGCCCCTACATTGTAGTGGCATTTTCTGTAGACAAGTTATATATTGAAAGCTTATTGCTTTTGTGATATAAGGTAAATATGATAATAATAAATAAATAATAATAATAATAAATTTATTCATCCATAAATCATTACAAAAGAAGATTAAAGCTAATGAGAGCAATTTGGCTTGAGTTAACAGGACTTGTGTTCATAAAGTTCCAAAGTTGAATATCTATATGGCTCAACATCATGAGTCAATTTTCAGTGATTGACACTTTAAAATCTGTTGTTGACACCACCTGATACAGTTATTGACATACTGTTGTCTCTCATTTAGACCAGGCAATAGAGATTTTTTCGTGATAAAAATAGTAGAAGAAAACGGTGAGTGGGGAGTTACGTGGGGTGGTCCGTGGATTTTCAGTAATATGTTTTCGACTCGCAAATATCATTACTTTTCTTGTAATTGCGAAGAAACACCAAAAAAAACGATGTTTTTTTAGTTTTTTGCTTGTAAAATCTGAACCAATGGAGCAGTGCTAAATCTCCCAACAGACGAATTGTAGAGAATGAAAAGATGAAAAAAATGAGTGCTAGTGCAATCAATCGGGTCATCATTACCGGAGGAAAGCCGGAAAAACCGTGAAAATCAGCGTTTTTTCAAATCCTCATAACCCGGCCAATTTCGAAGTTGTAGCGCTGGCTTTCCAAATGAAAGTAGTGGTCAATAGATACTTTGAGTGTGCATAACCCGGACGTTGTCCGATAAATAGTTTTTGCGTAATTGCGATTTGAATTATTTAAGGCACTATTTTCCGGAAGAGCTGGATGCGTCGGAAGTAGTCCGATTTCAATTTGCAAAACGGATTTTGAAAGAAGAAGTATGGTACTACAAAAAGGCAATCTTGATTTTCCGTTAAAATGCTTCAAAATAGGTGAAAAAAGCATGCAATCATGACCAAAATAAGCCGAATGCTCGATTGCAGTCAAGTAGTGGGGGTATATACGTAAATATTCGCGCCAGGCCTCAGCGCGATTTTGGTTCCCCGCGTCTGCCGGCTACCCCCACTATCCGACCCAGATGGGGCACTGAGCCGGTTTTGGTCATGTTTCCACGTATTTTTCACCTATTTTGCAACATTTTAACGAAAAATCAAGTTTGCCGTTTTGTAGTACTATACTTCTTCTTTCAAAATCCGTTTTGTAAATTGAAATCGGACTACTTCCGACGCATCCAGCTCTTCCGGAAAATAGTGCCTTAAATAATTCAAATCGCAATTACGGAAAAACTATTTATCGGACAACGTCTGGGTTATGCACACTTGAAGTATCTATTAACCACTACTTTCATTTGGAAAGCCAGCGCTACAACTTAGAAATTGGCCGCGTTATGAGGATCTGAAAAAACGCTGATTTTCACGGTTTTTCCGGCTTTCCTCCGGTAATGATGACCCGATTGAGTTGCACTAGCACTCCTTTTTTTCATCTTTTCATTCTCTACAATTCGTCTGTTAAAAGTATTAGCACCGCTCCATTCGTTCAGATTTTACAAGCAAAAAACTAAAAAAACATCGTTTTTTTTTGGTGTTTCTTCGCAATTACAAGAAAAGTAATGATATTTGCGAGTCGAAAACATATCACTGAACATCCACGGACCACCCCACGTAACTCCCCACTCGCGGTTTTCTTCTACTATTCTTGTCACAGATTGACCCTTTTTCTGCTCTATTGCCTGGTCTAATTCGGTATTTTGATGAATCGGAAGGTTTTTCGAAGATTTTGCTCCGAAAATGTGGAACTTGAAATTGAAATATTTCGAGATTTTCAAATGGCAACCCCATATGTGTTTTACACCATTCGATTCGAAATAAAAAATGATTGGAAGTCTTCTTTTAAACCAATCAATTATTTTGGATAGGTTTCGAATGATATGAAAAATACTGAATTATTTCAGTATTTATAGTCATGATCTATGGTCCTGTTTACGATTAAATGGATCTGTGATTATGAGGTAAATAATTGACATAGATTCTATGGTTGAGATCATAAAGAGTGTTCGATGATTATGGATGTCATAAAAAAAATTATAAAAGCACTGCCAGGAGATTTTGAGCGCTCGTAGATCCACCTTGTAGGTAGACTCGCATTTTCCAGTTTTAGAAATCAATTGTAGGAATTTTCGAAAGCTGTCAAAAAATTCTCAAACTTAGACGAAACTCCAGACTTTATGTCAGTGCTTCAGCTGATCAATTTTTTTTCGATAAATCGCTAGAATTTTCTACGGTATCTATGGTCTTGGTGATGCGATCTGGACAAAATTTCGCACGTAGTTTGAATGCATTATTCTTCAGCTAGGTATGAAATTTCATTCAAATCCAATCAGTAGTTTCGAAATTATCGGGAACAAAATATTTTGAACGGCTATATTTACGGAACCCTTAGTCTAATGTTGCTCATTGATGAACGTGAACGCGAAATTCGCGATCCAATCCTTCTCTGAAAATTTCAAGATCCTGGGCCTTTCGCTTCGGAAGTTATAATTTTCTAGGGTTCCTATGGTTCTGGTCATGCGATCTGGACAAAATGTTGCTTTAATATATAATGTTATTCTCGATTAAAATACAAAATTTTATGTCGATCGAAACCGTAGTTTCGAAATTGTGGAGGAAACAAGATTTCAAACGATCGTATTTACGGAACCCCTAGTCTTATTTTGCTCCGAACCTACCCTGAAAATTTCAAGTCTCTATGCCTTTCCGTTCGAAAGTTATGATTTTATACAGTTTCAATGGTTCTGGTCGTGCGTTCTGGAGAAATGTAGCTTGAATATTATATCATTCTCCATTCGTATACGAAATTTCATCACTATCGAATCTGTGGTTTTGAAATTATCAAGAAAACTAAATTTCAAACGACCATTTTTACGGAACCCCTGGTATAATTTTGCTCATAGATGAACGTCATCACGACATTCGAGATCCTGAAAATTTCGAGTCGCTAGGCGTTTCCGTTCAAAAGTTACAATTTTCTATGGTTTCTATGGTTCTGGTCATGCGATCTGGACGAAATTTCGCATGTAGCATGAACACCTCATTCTCCATTTGAATGCGAAATTTCATCTCGATCAGATCTGTATTTTCCAAGTAATCAGGAGAACAGAACTTTGAACGGCCATATTTACGGAACCCCTGGTGGAATTCTGCCCATTAACGAACTTAACCTAGGCATTCGGGAACTGAATCCACACTGAAAATATCAAGTCTCTAGGTTGTTCCGTTCGAGAGTTATCGTGCTTGCGGCACATTTTCAGCTCGAAATTCGACATCGTGACGAAATGATAAAAATTACGAAAAGCACTGCCGTGAAGGCAGGAGCTTTTGAGCGCTCGTACATGCACCTTGTAGGTAGATTCGCATTCTCCAGTTTTAGAAATCAATTGAAGGAATTTTTGACAGCTGTCAAAAAAATTCTGAAACTTAGGCGAAACTCCAGGCTTCATGTCGTTGCTTCAGCTGATCAATTTTTTCCGATAATTCGCTAGAATTTTCCACGGTATCTATGGTCTTGGTGATGCGATCTGAACAAAATTTTGCACGTAGTTTGAATACATTATTCTTGAGCTAGGTGCATAATTTCATTCCAATCCGATCGGTAGTTTCGAAACTATCAGGAAAAAAATATTTTGAACGGCCATATTTACGGAACCTATAGTCTAATTTCGCTCATTGATGAACATGACCGCGATATTCGCGATTCAAACCCCACCCTGAAAATTTCAAGTTCCTAGGCCTTTCCGTTCGGAAGTTATAATTTTTATGGTTTCTATGGTTCTGGTCATGCGAGCTGGACTAAATTTTGCATGTAGCTTGAACACGTTATTCTCCATCTGATTACAAAATTTCACCTCGATCGAACCTGTAGTTTCGAAATAATCAGGAAAACAAAATTTCGAACGGCCATATTCACGGAACCCCTCGGCGAATATTGCCCGATAACAAACTTAACCGCGGCATTCAAAATTCGAACCTACCCTGAAAATTCCAAGTTTCTAGGACATTCCGTTCGAGAGTTATCGTGTATACGGACGGCCGGCCGGACGGACGGACAGACTCGAATTTTCCGACGGATTCGTCATCAGTGAGTTGAACATAGTCGATTGAGACCATTTTCGGCTCGAAATTCGAAAAATTCGTGACGAAATGATATAGCCCTCGTGTAAGTAGTACGAGCGCTCAAAAAGGATTCTTCATAAATTTCATCATCAAGCTTTATGTTTGAAATAATTTTTTGTTGGTTTTTTGTTGGCACATCTGTATATTCAATCAAATAATTTGATCTCTTCTCCGTAGGTTAAACAGGGCAAGGTCTGTGATTTGTTGAGCGCTCGTTGTACTTACACCAGGGCTAATCATTTCCAAAATTTGTCCAGATCGCATGACCAGAACTATAGAAAATAATAACTTTCGAACGGAAAGGCCTAGGGACTAGAAATTTTCAGGATAGGTGTGGATCTCGAAAGTCGCGAGTTCATTCAAACAAAAATTATGCTTCAGACAAAAATTAGAACTATCAAAAAAATGTTATTAACTTGAGTTAAGTACCTTGGGAAATGGCGGTATTTTTCTAATTGCAATGATCGTCAGCACGCTGTACATTTATAATTATATGGTGAATTAGGAATGCAAACCTAACCCAAATTAATACTAACAGTCCAAACTTGAAAAATTGAACATTTTTTTTCAAAGCTCCATGTTTTTAAGGCAACCATCCAATTCTTATGATTCAAATATGCAAATGAGGGTGTCAATCACTGATAGGGTGTCAACAACTGTACCTTTTACCCTACTGGCGAGACAGTCAGTAATTACGGAACGCGTGTCAGTAAAATTTGAAACGTCAAAACTGACGTTTAGACGCGGCAAAAATTGACGAGCTGAAATTTTAGCGAGACTAGCGAGAGTTTCAAAGGAAATATGGAGAATTTTATAGGAGCCTTGGTGGAAGATTTATTTGATTCTTCAACTGAGGAATCGATCAGTAGCAGTAGCAGTAAGGAAGAACCAGATTTCGTAATTTGTTTAGCAGAAATTTATTTCTACTATAAAAACATGCGAGGTCAGATTATCCCTCTTCCAAGGATACAAAATCATCTAGGTTTAGTGCAAAATTATTCACCTAGTTTATTTTAATCTCATTTCAATTAGTATTGCATAAAGCTCATTTATTCTGTCCTGTCCTATATGAAGAGCAATGAACCTTAGTTCGAGTATAAATTATGAATTACCTTTTAGACACATTCTAAAATTTGTAGTGTCTTACCTGATAGGTACATTTTATTATGTATTTGGTAACAATTTTGAAAACTGAGCTACACGAGGAAGTAGATTCAGTTGGTAGACCAGAATAACCTTTACCAATTGCTTATTGCCCTGTGGCAACGCCCAATTCATATAGGTGAAACTCTCTATCTTTTCGCACACTCAGAAGAGTTGTGACTGATATTTGTCGATTGGCTCCACAAATTATTAGATGGCCGAAAGGCGAAGAAGTCAATTCAATCTGGAATGGCTTCAGAAGTAAATGGCCAATAAGCCAAATTCTAGGCGCGATAGACGGATGTCCCATTGAAATAAGAAAACCTTCCGAAGATGGCGATTCATTCATGAATAGACATCATAAGTATTCTATACAGTTACAGTTAAAATCATTACCTCGAAAGGTTATGGTATTGCATATTCCATTCTAATTGTAGGGCGTCTGTGGCCACCGTCGTCGATTCATCCATGTGTATTTGGGTAATTGTGGATCAGTGCATGATCAAAGAGTTTTCAGACTTTCTGAAGTAAATGGCTTCT